>CM035418.1:98544847-98929847 GCA_020310875.1 Ceratopteris richardii
ATACATGCAGCAAGTTTGGGAAGCTAAAGTCCGGTCCTCTACTCAGCAAAATAACAATGGTCTTCTTCCTAGGCTTTGTAATGCATTCCCTGTCGAATCCTCCCAAGATATGAATCATGCTCCCTATTTCCACACTGCAGCAGAGAAAGGAAAAGGTCCTACAGAGGATAGCCCTCACTTTCTTAATGTAGGGATCCAAGACCTAATGGAATAGGAAGAGTTTATTATAGATAAAAACTCCCTTTCCAATTGGCATGCTCAGTTATCTGAACGAGTGGTCATAGGCCTCTATCATGGGCCAAGACCTACTCAAGATGTTCTTAGGAGTTGGATTAGAGCTAACTAGGAGACTAGGGTCTTGTTCGTTAAGTAGGTTCAATACATGCCCAATAATTATTACCTGATCTTTTTTTTATGATTCGAACAGTGCTCTGAAAGTTATTATAGAACGTCAGTGGCTTGTTAGAAATGTTCCCATCTCTTTTTTCAGATGGTATATGGGGTTTAACCCAAAAGGGCCCAAGCCAAATAAGCTTCCCATCTGGGTGGACTTCCTAGATCTCTCGATCAATTTTTATCCTTGGCTAAATAAATTAGGGTCTATGCCAGGGAAAGTGTTAGGGCAAAAAGCTAGGACAGGTGGGATCAACCCTAAATGGGATCCTCAATTAATGATTGAGATAGATGTTTCCAAGCCAATCAAAAAGTCCATTCGTATCAAAGATTCAGATGGTTTAGTTTTACATGAACAACATATCATATATAGGAACCTTCCTATTGCCTGTTTCAAGTGCTTTAATCAGGGTCACCTAATCAAAGATTTTCCTTTGCTTAAGAATACTTCAACTGACCCCAAAGTGGATTCTCTAGTTAATGAGGCTGACACCCAAGGTGCCTCTCCCATAAATTCCACTCCCAGTGCTCCGGTTGTTTCTCAAAATGTCAAAAATCCAACCCTAAACCTCTAAAGAAGAAAACAGGTAAGTTTTCTAATCCCTACAGTGTCCTTCTTGAGGTATCTAATCACTCTTTCATTGAAGAATGGGAAGCAGATAAGGAAAATTGTCAGGTGAATCAAAATGGTGAAAAGATCCTGCTAGACTCTTCTAAAACTCAGGTGGTAGCTGAAGCTGGCAGTTCCAAAGGTTCGCAAGTAGTGGAAAAAAAAAAGAATCTCAATAACATGTATTCAATAGAGAATAATGATGATACTATCATGGAAGAAATTAATAAAGTTGATGCAGAGTTTCTTGAACAATTGGCTCATGAGGCTCCTGTGGAAGTAGACTCTCCCTTGTCCCAAAATAAGGTAAACGATATAGTGGTCAAGCTGCAAGGCAAGCCAAAAAGGAAATAAGGGGTGAGGACCTCAAGTTCTAGTTTGCAACCCAGCAAGACCTCAAAGATTTAATTTTTTTTTTTCCTCTTTTTGTCATGGATTTGCTTAATGTAATTTCTTTTAACACTAAGGGTTTGACTGATCTTGTCAGAGAAAAAGTTATCAATTGTTGGATGAATAATCTCTCCAAGTCCTCTGATGTTCTTTGTCTCCAAGAATTGAAGATTGGAGGTCATAAACTAGAGTCTCACTTGAAAATGATTAACTTTCAATTTTTGTGGTATTTTACTAATCATATCTAGGGTAAAGGTGGTGCTTCCATTGGTATTAACCCAAGGCTGAGTCATCTCATCAAGGGGACGTCTAAAAGCCCATCCAATCAATGGGTGGCTGTCTCCCTTAATTCTCCTTTGACTGTGAGTATTGTTGGTCTGTATGCGTCTAACTGCAAGCATATGAGAAGCAAGTGTTGGGAGGAATTGAAACTCATTCAAGGTAATATCTGTTTAATAGGCAACGTCAACATGGTTACTAATATTACTGATAGACTTAATAAAAAGGGTCCTGGATTTATGGTTTTCAGAAGTCCTATTGTTTCTCTCCTTGTCAACATCATGACTTGATTGTCCACTCTGAGCGTACTGGTATCACGTGGCATAATAGACAACCCAATTGGAAGGCCCTGGGAGCTAGACTTGATAGATGTTACATCAATTCCTCCTATGGTAGGGATTTTTGGGAAATAAGTGCTGCTATTGACCAAACCCTCATGTTGTCTGACCACAAACCTATCAGCTTGACCCTCAAGAGGAACTGTAAGTCTTTCAGAGTTGGCTGACCCCACCATGATGCTAGACTCCTTAAGCTTCCCTCTGTTATCAGACATGTCAAGACGGCCATTTGTTGGCATTTTTCTAACAATACTTCTGCTCTCAAGAGTTGGGAGTATGTTGTTAAGGATATTCAAAAAACTTTTACCTTTTATAGAGATAAAGTTATTAAGGCCAGATCTCTCAGGAAGAAGAAAATTATGGAAGCCTTAAAGAACTATGATCCTAATAACCCTTGTGTGGAGTCTATTGAGTTGAACCACTAGCTTAGATGTGAGGAGTATCTGGAAGGTAGCTGGTCTCTTGCCAGCTCTAGAAGGTTCTGGATAAGGAATATGGATAGACCTAATAAGCATATGTATGAGTTGTTGAAACAAAAGAAGAACAAGGATTGCATTCCTATGTTAACTAAGAAAAATGGTGGGACTGCTATTAACATGGAGGAGTGCTTACAGAAGGCTTCTAGCTTCTTTATGAATGTTTTCTCTAGTCCACCCAAGATGGGGGAGGACATCCAGAGAGCGAGAGCCCACATTACTTCCATAAGGGTGAAAACTCTCCCTCAAGGATTGGCTGCCTTACTGGACCTGTCCCTCTCTACTCGTGAGGTTAAAGAAACCATTGATAAGTTGAAACCATGTAAGTCTCCTAGTATCGATGGGATTCCTAATGAATTTTTTAAGGTGCTCAAGGATTTTCTTACCCCTTACCTTCTGGAGATCTGGGAAGAGGCCACTAGGAAAGGTACCCTTTCTTCTAATATGAACATGGGGGTTATTAGGCTCATTCACAAAAAAGGCCCTAAGGAGGATCTTAATAATTTGAGACCTATTACTTGCCTCAACTCTGTTTACAAGGTGTTTGCTTCTACCTTAGCTAGAAGGCTCAGCCCCATTATGAACAAGATCATTTTATCCATGCAAAAGTGTTTCATCAAAGGAAGATATATTCTTGGTGCCATTATTTCTTTATGGGAAGGTTTTGAGTATGCTAATGAAATTAATCCTGATTTCTACTTCTTCAAAATTGACTTTGATAAGGCTTATGATAGAATTGAGTGGGACTTCATCCTTCAGTCTCTCTATGATATTGGTATAGGGAAAAAAATCATAAAGTATGTCAGTACTCTGTTTGGAATTGCCTGGTCTAGAGTCTCTTTGAATGGTCAGCTTTCCCCCCTTTTAAAATTGCTAGATCCATAAGGCAAGGTTGTCCCTTGGCTCCCCTCCTTTTTGCCATCTCCAGTGATGTTCTTGGGTGGTTGGTCAATCATGAAATGTCTAAAGAAAAGATCAAAGGAATTCCCATTCCCAATTCCAATCATCAACTTGGGCTTCAGATGTTTGCAGATGATACCAATATGTGTACTCTTGCTGATCCTAAATATGTTGATAATTTGTCTTGATTGTTTGAAAACTTTTTGTCTTGCTAGTGGTTCTCACATCAATCACTCCAAAACAGGTTTCATATCATCTAATCAAGTTATTCCCAATTGCATAGTTAATAATGGTTGTCTCATTCTGCAGGATCATGCCATTTTTAGGCTACTGGGTATCCCTATGAGATTCAATGTCACTATGCAACAAAGGTGGGACTGGGTCCTTTACAAATTTAAGAAAAAAGTGTTTAGGTGGTATAATGTGTATGCCTCTTTATCTCACAAATGCTTTATTTTGAAACACTATCTGCTCCCATCTTTGGTGTATTTTTTGTCCTGTTGGAGTCCCTCCAAAGGTCAATTCAAACAGGTCATAGCCCTTGCCAGAAGATTCTTGTGGGGTGGAAATCAGCAAGTCCTTAAAGTCCCCAAGGTAGCTTGGAAAATCTACTGTCTTCCCAAGTATGAAGGAGGTCTTGGGATTATCTGCCTGGTCAAAATGGTTGAGAATCTGGCAGTTAAATGGATTTTTAGAGCTATAAGTTCTCATGATATATGGGCCCTACTTCTTAAAAGAAGCACTCATAAATTTTATGTCAATGGCTATAAAGCTTGGTCCAATAATCACTTATGGGATAGTGTGGTCTCCCCTTCCACCTTTACCCTTGTTGGTAGTTTGCTTTCCTGCAGGTTCTGGAATGTGCGGATGAAGGTTAAAGACTCCTTTTCTCCAAACTGCAATTTTACAACTAACCTTAACTTTTTCCTACAAGAATCTCCTTGGTTGGGGTGGATTGCCCTGTGGAACAAAAGTATACATATCAGAGAACATAAATGTTTTAAGTTTGGGATCAAAAGTTGGGGATGGTTCTTCAACTCAGGTGAGCTTGTATCTGATGATCTTATCCTTGGTTTGACACAATTGTCCCCTGCCTACTTGCAGATGATGCTAGAAATGAAGAATCTCTTGAAGATGAAGATGGAGGAGTGCACGATAGGAAACATACAACTTGGAGAGGTGGCAAGAGACATGTGGAAATGATTCAAACTTAACAGAGACACTATTCTCTATCTGACTCACAAACTTAACTCCAGATGGGGTTGCAAATGGTATGCCAACCAATGGAGATATAGATTCAAAGCCATTTGGGCTTTCCCTTATAACGTCAAACATTCCTAATTGGAATGGTTGATCCTACATAATGGGCTTTGGACTGGCAGGAAGGCTAAGAGACTAAATGTTAGTAATGGAATCTGTTCACTGTGTAGCAAGGAAGAGGATTTGGCCCAACTTTTTAAATTGTTGGCATGCCAAGAAATATTGGAAGGTGCTGGACCCCATCCTATGCATCAAGAAGCTCCCTCAACTTGGTCTCAAAGAAATCATTCTTGGATGTTGTAATAACCTTGATTTGGTCCTCTGGAACTTATGAAGAAGAATTTCATTTGTTCTCTCAGGAAAACTCTGTACTTAACTGGTATACAGAGCTTACAGGCCTTTAAAAGTCTCCCTCAAGACTCTGAAGTTGTTATCAAGTCTCTTCCTCCTAATATATGGAGAGAGTCTCTTTTAGCTTGTTAATCTAGGGACAGATTCATTATGGTCCTCAATTTGTAACTTGTCAAGCTTGTTTAGTGCGTGTGTTGTGGTGGGATCTCTGCTTCCCTATACTCAGTGTAATTTTTTCCATTAATTTACTCTCTTTTCCTGTTGTCTCAAAAAAAAAATCACTATTGATTAAAGGATTATTTTGAAAAAAATTAGAGCTACACCTATTGATTGTGAGGTCTAATTGACCACTTTGATTGCTCAGTCCACCCTCGTCTTCTCTGTGACTCTCTTGTCTTTGACTCTCTCGAAGAGTATATTTATGTACCTCAACTAGGTTCGCATGCATCAACAAATTTGAAGTTCTTTGAGTATTTTTATAAGATATCGAATAATTATTTCAAATACTAGATTAGAAATAAATAATTATGTAATTACTTACACATGAACGGATTTTTTGAATTAGTAGCTCCTTCCTTTCATAGTTGCAATTTCAAAATTAAAGCCTGGAGGAGTAGGCCTCGGCTGAATCTCCATTTTGAAAAAAAAATTGAATTAGTAACTCATACACTAATTTATCCATCAACGTAAGTTATCGAGTTCTTAAAAAACACTTTTTTTTTAATGGAGGTTCGGTCGAAGCCTATTCCCGCGGACTTTAACTTTGAAATTGCAACTGTACAAGGAAGGGCATAGTACCCATGGGACCCCCCTTATCCCACAAGAACAGGGGTTTACAAGACTTGGTTAAATGGCGGTCAACCCTACCACAAGGATAGACAAACGGTGGCACTCAGCCACAATGCAACAACTTTTCAAATTACATGTCCCTCACATGTTGCTGCCAAGGATTGAACTCTTGCCCTGCCTCAAGAGACGAGAGGCCCAACCACTAGGTCAGCGAAGTATTTATTGAAAAAAAGAAAACGTTTTGTGTAGGAAATAGAAATTCGTGAGAAGTGAAATACATTGAAGAGTCCATCACTGTCGAAGCCTATCGCTTTCATCACTGACATACATTGAAATAAAGGCTCTAGGCTATCACTTTCGAATAATTACCACAGAATGTCCACGTCCTGTAGGACAGTTGGTTGAGCTTTGGCCTCTTGAGGCGGAGGTCCAAGGTTCAAGTCCCAGGCTGGACATGTTATGGCTTAGGCCAGTTAAACCCAGTTGTAACCATGTCTCTCAGTTGTAACCTTGTCTAACCCCTGCTTTGTGGGATACGGGGGGTCCCGCGGGTGCTATGCCCATTCACTTGTACAGTTGCAATTTCAAAATTAAAGTCCGGGGGAGTAGGCTTCGGCTGAACCTCCATTTAAAAAAAAAAAAAAAAAAAATTTACCACAGAAATCCCACATCGTATGTGGTATTACTTTTTTGGAGCCATTATAGGTCACACGTAGCTCATGCATTTCCTCTTTTTTTTTTTTGCCGCGTGGCTGACATGCATTGAAGCCTTTCCTGTGAGTCTCTCTCTCATAGATTGCCTTTCCTCATTCATAGAGTGCACTGAAACCTGCGGAAGAAAATACGATCTTTTCAATTTAAAATTTTTAAAAGGTCAGATCGTATGGGCTGTCATTTTCTCTATCTGTTGCGCCCTCACATAGCAAAAACGTCTCTTGCATAACACGTTTTTTTTAAAGGAAGTTCGGCCTTGGCCTATTCTCCTGGACTTTAATTAAAATAAGGAAGAAAAGTTACAAGTGAATGTGACTACTGCCCATGGGACCCCCCAAATCCTACACTCCAGGGGACAAGTTTGGTAAGCTAGAGAGCATTACAAATGGGGTAGACAAATCTATCGTCTTCCTCATGTGAGACCCATTTGGGTTTCAGTTTGTTATCTAAGAGGAGATAAATACAGTGATGCCTAAACGGTGGAGATCTCTTATCTCGAGAGATTCTTTTACCTAGAAGAAACAAGGATTTCTCAATCGACCATTCCTTTGAGGTTTGGCCAAAGTTGACAGCACATCGCTCCCTCCAAATCTTCCAAAGAGTCTCACCCCTGATGGCATTCCACAACCTTGATGAGCAGCCAACCGCCTCACCTAGAAGCGCCTGTTCCAATTGATTTGGTTCATAAGCCTCAAAACCCGCGTCACGTGATGGCAGATAACACGGGACTTGGCGTAATCAAAGAATAGGTGAACTAAATCTTTGGTGCATCGATGGCAACGCTTGCACCATGGAGGAACACCACAAATTTTGTTAGCCCTTGCATTGGACCAGATACCCTTATGCAAGATCTGCCACATGAGAAAGGACTTTTTGATCTTAATTAGGGAGTGCCAAATAGACATGAACTTTAGTTCCCATCGAAGTTTGGTCCAAGAAAGGCACCACACCTTGTTAAGGGTGTGATGACCATCTAAGTTCTCTTTGAAGTTGGGGATTCTAGATAGTTTCTTACCATTGCTCCATTTGAGGCCCTCCAGGCAAGGAGGATCCTATTCGCAAAAAAAGGTGGGTAGTTGAGCGGTCCCAGCTAAACACCTGCCTTGAAGAAGATTCCATTCCTCGAGGGTAGCTCTAAGCCTTGGGTTTAAGTCTTCAAACTTGATCCACTGGCTGCTCTCTTGATTCCAGAGCTGCTTCCACTATTTGAACCTCTTGTTCCATAGCCACTTAGCAATTTGGAGGTTCCAAGGCTCCACCCCCTAATGCCAATGATCAGGAACCAAAAAGAGTCATTTTGACTTATCCCGGGCGCCCACTTCCACTCATCACTGATCTTAGTCAATTGTTTGGCCTTATTCCAACTCTTCCATAAGGAACACACGAGGCTAGAGCCTTTAGGGGACACTAGGTGGGGGCAGAACATAAGCGAAAGGATCCCTATGTCCTTCCAACCAAGTAATCTGACCAAGGTAAGGTCTTTCAAGTTTCTAAAGATCAATTTAGCCTAGGAGGAATCACTATTGCTCCAAGCCTTGATAAACCACTTTGCTGCCAACTTGTCAGCCAACCCAGAGATGTCCAAAATACCCAAGCCCCCCCCCCCCCCCAGTCTTTCGAGTTGATGCAAGTTTCCCATTTGATTTTGAGAATTCCCCTCCTATTGGGGTCCCCAGTCCATAGGAAGTTTTTGCATATTCTTTCCACTTTGGCCAACTCTTTCTCATTTGGTCTTCAACACGAGATAAAGTATATAGTCGTAGAAAGCATAAATGTGTTAACAACCATTGCTCGCCCTGCCAAGTTAACTTGCATACCTTTCCAATGATTTAGTTTGCTATCCAGTTTGGATAGCACCTAGTTCCACTGCTGATCCATTGAGATGTTGAAGCCCATCGGAATGCCAAGGAGATGGAAGACTTGACCTCTAGGGATAACTTGAAACCCCTCATCTAACAACAGTTGGGGTGTAGGTCCACGAATTCCTATGAAAGCAGTTTTAGCATGGTTGATTTTTGAGCCTGACACCACACAAAAGATGTCGAGGCACCTCTAGAACACCTCAATGTTGTTCATATCATTAAGTTCAAAGGCATTCATGTCATCGGCAAAGAGTCTCGCAATCATTTGGCCGTGATCTAGAGGTAGGGAAAGGCCCTTGAGATTGCTAGCATCCATGTGATGCTTAAATAGGCGACTGAGGCCATCCGAGGGGATAGCGAAGAGTAGTGGAGCCAGTGGGCAGCCTTGCCTGATAGATCTTTTCAAACGTATGGGCTCAGATAGCTTACCGTTGATATTTATTCTCGTTGAAGTATTTCCGAGAAGAGTGGAAACCATCTTCGTGAACTTTAGGCTGCATCCAAGGTCTTTCAGTGATTGAAGAATAAAGTCCCATTCCAATCTGTCACACGCTTTGTCGAAGTCGATCTTAATGAATACCAGATCTTGTGCACACTCATCAACAAACGCAAGGCCTTCCCAAATATCGACAATTGCTTCAAGTATAGATCTACCTTTGATAAAGCCTTTATGGTCCTCACAAAGCCATGACTTTAGATGACAAGAGATTCTGTTGGCGATAACTTTGGAAATTATCTTGTATCCAGTTTGGAGCATGGTAATGGGCCACCAGTTTTGACTTTTGTTCTTATCTCCCCTTTTGTGAATTAACTTGATGACACCATTATTAAGACCCTCAGGGAGGGCACCGAAGGAGAGAGCCTCTTGCCACACTAGACGCAGCGCAGTGGCTACCACGTGCTTGAAGGACTTAAAAAACTCATTGGTGAGGCCATTGACTTTTTCCATTGGGAAAAGCATCAATAACCTCGATAATTTCATTCTCGGAAATGTTAGCATCCAATAGAGAATTCATGTTCTGTGGGATTCTAGGTTGATCAAACCTTGAGATGGTCACCATGTAGTCACGCCTGTGTAGGGAAAGAGGAGTCGAGACCCTGAGAAGATGGGTAAAGTGCTCGACAATGATAGCTCTATTGTCAACTTCCATGCTACATTCGATCCCATTGTTGTCGACCAAGAAGGGGATGGCTTCCCTAGCTTGTTTCCTTTTGAGGATGTTACACATCTCTTTTGATGGTTTGTCAGCCTTGCCCACCCACCAATCTTTGAGGAATATTTGCAAATTTTTCCTTTGAACCTCTTCCTCGAGTCTCAGTCTTCCCCTGATTTTTAGAAGCCCTTTTTGGCATTGCAAGCTACCTTTGTTCACTTCTTCTTCAAGCCATGAGAGCCTCCGATATACCGTTTCTCTTCTTTTTTTCCATATATCTCTTATAGCCTTATGAGTCCTGATCAGAATTTGCTGATGCGCTTCTCCAACACTTAGCTCGCTCATTACCGAAGGCAAAGGCCTCCGCCCACATGGTGGAAATTTCTTGGTGGACAGAGGGGAGGGAAAATGATGTCTGACGTGCATGAAACCAAGGAGCTTTCTGGAGCATGGGAATTGGTTTGAAAGAAAGAGTAATCGGGATAGTGATCCGAGATAGCGAGGTCCGTATGTTGGGAAACCGAAGGGAGACCCCACTAGAGGATGGTGTTTTGGTTGATGTAACATCTATCAAGTCTTGCTTTCCTCAGAGAGTCCCCCAATTAAAAAAGCTTGTGAAAAATGCCTCTTCAAAAGTCTACATGTAAGTACTTGGCAAAAACATTAGTCTTGAGTATATGCCCATGAGCGTTAATCGGCTAGGTATAGTTGATAGATAAAAAATAAGAGCCTCTGATCCTTGATTAATGCCGATGAAACTCAAAAAAGTGTACTATGCATGCTGAAATACCTTTATTACTGTCAGTAACATGCTCAAAATTTTGTTGGTCATTTTGATTGCTAAGTCAGGTACAACTGCGTATCTCGCAATCCAAAATTCTATGGTTTTAACCATGTACTCTTTGATGGGTAAGTAATTACAAGGTGGACTTGCTAGTAATGGATAGTTAAGCCACTGATTATTTATGCTTCTTTGGTGTTGTCCTTCCCAAAATGCTCTAGGAGTGTCTTCTGGGTACTGGGCAAAAAGATGGATTTACTTGAAGTATATATGGTGATGATTCCCATTGTACCTATAGAGTAGGATTCTTCTCCGAAAAATTTCCTCCTCCAATTAGAATCGGCTTTGTCAAATTCCTCTTGTGTATAGGTAAATGTTTGCATGTTGAATTGTAAATTGCTATCTGGCTCCTTATTTGTCGTGGTCTTGACGTACTGTCGTGTTTGTTCCTTGAGTAATCCATATGGTACATTGAAGGGTTTCATTACCTGTTCCAGATTTTTGCTTTCAATCTTTGCTTCTCTCATGACTTTGATTACTTGATCTTCAAAATCTTTAGTAAGTAGTTGAGACACCAGTAGTGTTTGCTCATTTTGTCTTAGTTCTGCAACAGCTCAAGTATGTCATTCAATGTTGGTCTCGATTTCCTCCCTTATCAGTGAATGATGTAGGGGGGGAGAAAGAGGACGTACCTCATTCTCCTCAGTAGCCACTGTGGAGTGTGGAACTACTGGTGTCCCCTCTTTGACCTATTGTACTAGTTGACTTTGCAATTGCTTTATTAATTCATTCTTCTCTTTAATTTCATATGTGGCTTTCATAATTGTTTCCTTGTTTTTTAGGAGCTCCTCTCCTATGGCAGTGAGTTGATTTGTGTCTTCCTTGCATTGTACTATATATTGATTCTCTGCCATTTTCCATTTCTTTCTTAGTTTTGTGGTGTCGTCCATATACCTTTTCTCCCACTTTGTTATGATTGTTTGCTCCTGCTTTAGCTGATCTTCATACTTTGCTATCCTTTCCCCCAATGATCGTGTGTCTTTCTCTATCACTTCAGGAGCTTCTATTGGTTGGTTGCACAATAGGGCTGTCATTAGTTCTTTATTCCTGTTTGGTAAATTGTCAGCCTTGACTTGAGATTCAAGAATTTTGCTTCTAGCATTCATTCGTGTTTTGTCTGCTTCGCTAACTTCATATTTGCTTTGCAGTTCTTTCAATTGTTCTTTTAGCTTCTGATTTTCTGCTTCGAGTGTGTTGCATTGATGCTTGGCCTCTTGGGCTTCTGCCTCTTTCTCTACTATTCTCTTTTGTGCTTGAATTAATTGGGCAGATAGATTCTCACCTAGTTCTTGAAATTGAGTCTTTTTTCGCATTGCTTTGTTGTAGTCAGCATCAACCTCAAGCATTAGTTGTTGAGTATCCATGGCAGTTTGTATCATCTGTTGTACTACTGGCTTGAGCTGAGTGATTTCCACATTTAACCATGTTTTGGGAATGCTTGGTGGCTCCTCTGTTCGTACATCTTTTCCTTGTTCCATGTGTATGGTCTCGTTATGCGGTTGCCTTATTTGGAGCTATACTTTGTGGTCTCTTTTCTCCTCTTCCTTATTGATAGATTTTGTGGCACTCCCTTGAAATGTTACATCCATCGGAGATGGTTCTGCCACAACCTTTATTGGTGTGAAGGGTTCCAATTCTTCTACTGTGTTTGCGACCTTTTCTTCCTTGGGATTCTTGGACGAAACCTCTGCCGCTAGTAGAGTCTCTTTGATTTGGATATTAGATGCTTCATTCAATTTAATAATATGTACGTCTCCTTGAATTGCTTCCTTCCTTGTCGTGTCCTTGATAGTGTTGACTAGTGTCTGATCTACCTTCATGCCTTCCATGTCCAAGTACTCGTTTACTTGATTTAATTCCTCCCATTGTCCATCATCCTTGGAATCACTTTGAATATCCACATTCAACATTGAGGTTTCCGGTTCTTCTTGTGTGTCTGATGATGAGCTTTAGTTCATCAACCCCAATTCTCTGTATCTGTGGACCTTGTTTAGCCTCTTTCTTTGTTCCGAGTCTTGGTGGGCTTGTTGGTAGTGGTGCCTTTGCACTGAGAGGTTTACATGTCCTTCCATGTACTGGTGAGTGGCTTCCATTGCTCTTGTCAATTCCTCTTCCGTAATAGGTCGATTTTCATCAAGCCTCGTCCTTGGAAGTACATGTGCTCTTTTTGTAGCTGGAACTTCTGCTTCTGCCTGCATCATTTCCCTTAGCCTTTTGGTACCTCTCATTCTTGGTTCGAAGCTTGTTTTTGCTTCTTCTACGATCTTGACTCCTTTCTTCTTTCTGGGAACAGTAGCAATCTTTGCATCCTTTGCCATTGCTTCTGATGACAACATCTCTTTCAGATGTTCTCGAATGCCTGAAACATGATAGATCAATATGGTTAGAGCAATGCTTCCATTTAGGAACTTCTTATGATTCCAGTGTTTCTTAGCCTTGAAGAGCCGTTCTTGAATGTATGGAGTCATATTGACTTGATTTCCGATTTGTTTGATTGCGTGTGATAGCATTTGCACTATGATCTTTTGCGGCACAGTATATCTGTGCATATTGGGAAAAAAAGTGCTGATGGATGAGTCTCACTTCCTCTTCTATATCAATGTGATTAATATCGGTGAATGTTGTAGTCTTCGCTCCTCAACTTTCCTCTTTCAAAATGGTACTCCCATCCTTTTTGTTGATATATTTAGGTAGTGATGTGTGTGAACACACTAGGACCGCCGGGGCACTTTTTTCCCTCTTTAGGAGGTTTTTTTCCCCCGGCTTGTATATACGCCTATTGCCCTAATGGGCTACTTATCTTTGTACATTCTCTAGTAATACATTCAGTATTGTGTGTTTGTGCTCCACGCTTCTTCTTCTTCCTTGTGTTGTTCGTGTGCTTCCGCAGACATCTATCTCCAACAATTGGTATCAGAGAAGGTCGTCGCTTCATCTAGGGCGCCGTCGATACTCCTCCGTTTGCAATCTCAGATTCATACGAAATTTGGTGAGCATACTCAGGGTGTTTTCGAGATCAAAACAGCTTCGCTTTGTGGTGCCGAAATCACGATCTGAGCTCGTTTCGGCCTCCGAACGCACTATCATAGCGCTTGTGCAGGCTATTTTGTCTTTTTGTGCCAAAGGTATATACCAGTTTTTGTTCGCCAGTTTAAGCGTCTCAAAGTCTGCTACAGGTCTAGCAAAAATCCTATGGGCAGTTCCGTTAAACTTTTTGAGATACAGTCAATTTTCTACATCAAGGTATTTTAGTCACCGGCCATGGCTGAAAGTAGTGATGTATTCCGTATGTTGGCTGTTGAGGGTAAGTTGGATGGTACCAACTACCCACTATGGGCATATATGATGCGACATGTATTGGTTGCAAAAGGACTGTGGAACATTGTGCAGGGTGTTGAAAGACGTCATGTTACACCTGTAACGACAGGTACTGTAAATACAGGTGCTGGAGCTGACGAAGATGGCGTCGAAGATGATATTCTACAGATTCCTGTTCGTGGTGCTGTTTCTGTTGCACCTACTGCAGAGCAGATTCGTTGGGATGGCAGAGATGCCCAGGCACATGCACTGATAGCTTTGTCTGTCAAATGTGCTATTATTCCTCACATTCGCTCTTGTAGAACAGCAAAGGATGCTTGGGATACACTTACCACTTTGTACCAGGCTAGGAATGAGGCTCGTGTTGCTTACCTCCGAAAACAGTTCGAGAGTGAGCACATGAATGAAGGTGATTCGATGGACAATTTTCTCATAAAGATCAAAGACCTGAAGGAACAATTGATTTTTGCTTATGAGGTTATACCAGATAGCTCACTTGTGCAGACCGTTCTGAATGGTCTTCCTGATTCATATCAGAGTTTTGCCTCTAAGGCCTATTCACAAAATTCAGGAAGTATTCAAGTCCCATTTATATTACTTACTATGTTAACTTCTTAAGTTTGAGAGCCCAACCTTTATACTCCATTTATAATAAAATTATTTGTAATATTCGAGTGTCAAATTAATATACTCCAATCAAGAGATAATAACATTTTGTAGTGTTTGAATGAGTCAAAAACCAAAACATTGGGACACAGAGAATTGTCTCAAAATCCTGTGTGATTCCCATTTTTCCAGAATAGGCCTTCTCTACTCTTCGGTTGATGATGAAAGGCAATCCAAATGCCTTGTCATTTGAGGAGTTAGTCTCTGTTCTTTTGCAGGAAGATCAGTCTAGGGAGAACAGGTCCATTATGCGTGTTGCAGATCAAGCTTTCTTGGCTAGTCAGAAGGGGAAAGGAAAATGGAGCTCTTCTACTAGTAAGCAGAAATCTGCAAATGCTACACAATCGAAGAACCAGGATAAAGATGAGAAGAAATCAGAAAAGCAGAAATTGTTTTGCAAATACTGTAAAGGGAATGATCATATCATAAAGAACTGTCCAAAACTGGCTGCTAAAGAGGCAAAGAAGAAAGAGGCTGGAATGGTTATTGCAGAGGCCTCTACACCAAAAACAGAGTCTGCAAATCTTGTACAGGAAGAAGAATGGGCGTTTACTACTGTTTGCAGTTTTCACCCATCTTCTCATGATCAGTGCATGTCTGCAGTAGACTCAGATGTTTGCCAGTATTTTGACAGTGGGGCAACCAAACATATTACCTCGCAGCGCAGTTTCTTCTCTTCACTCGAGCCTGCCCCTACAGGGAATACTGTTACATGTGCCAACAACTCCTCTTATCCTGTTATGGGAGTTGGTAAGATCATTCTGACTACTACTGATGGTAGTTCTTTCACTTTGTCAGATGCTTTATTTGTGCCAGGGATCAAAAAGAACCTGTTATCAATTTTTGCATTAGCCAAGATTGGCTTGGTTGTGAAATTTGTTGATGACAGGTGTACAGTTCATGATCTGTCAAATGGCGATGTGATTATTGCTTCTAGCATTTTATGTCGTGGGCTGTATAAGCTCATAGACTATGAAAGATCTGTAAATGATTTGGCATGTGTAGTAAATGATTCTCAGGCTATGTCAGATGCAAAGCTTTGGCATGCACGCTTTGGTCATCTGAATTTTGCTAGTTTGCTACGCCTGCAGAAATCTGAAATGGTGTCCTCTTTGCCCAAACTTGAGGCACCCGGAAAACATGTTTGTGAAGGCTGTATTTTGGGCAAAATGCAGCGTTCCTGCTTTCCAAAAGATGGTTCAGTTCGGGCTACGCAGAAATTGCAGCTTGTACATAGTGATGTCTATGGTCCTATGCAGACACCCTCTTTTGGAAATTACCTTTACTTCGTGACTTTCATTGATGATTTTTCCAGGCATGCATGGGTATATCCACTCAAAGCAAAGTCCGAAGCGTTCATGTGCTTCAAACAGTTTTTGGTTTTGGCTGAAAATCTGTCAGCATGTAAAATGGGCACCCTCCCTTCTGATCGAGGGGGGGAATATATGTCTTCAGATTTTAATGCATTTCTGGCTGAACGTGGGATAAAACACTAGTGTACAGTGCCATATACACCTCAACATAATGGAGTTGCTGAACGGAAGAACAAGTCACTCATGGAGATGGCGAGGTGCATGGTCAAGAGTCAGGCTTTACCACATAGTTTCTGGCTTGAGGCTGTCATGTATGCAACATATGTATTGAACAGGTGTCCCACTAAAGCACTGCAGTCTATCACTCCATATGAGGCTTGGCATGACCGCAAGCCATCTGTTGCTCATCTGCGTGTTTTTGGTTGTTTGGCATATGCACTAGTGCCTGAACAACATCGCAGGAAATTGGATGATAAAGCAGTAAAATGTATTTTTGTTGGGTACAGTTCTGAAAGTAAAGGCTATCGTCTGTATCATCCACAGACAAAACGCATTCTGGTTAGCCGTGATGTTGTTTTTGTGGAAGATGCAATTCAGCCATTGCTTTCATGTACTAAGGAGACATCTGTTAGCTCCAAAGACATGTATGATACTTTGATGCCTCTTTTTACAAGTGGATAGTCTAGTGCTGGTCCTAATGAGGCAACTTCTCATCCTTCGCAGGTTTCATATGATGATGCTGATCATTCCATTTCTGATGCAGATTTACATGATGCACTTGTTGATGAGAGAGCTGATATTGAGCAGGCAAAAACTATGCCAAAATGGCTGGTGCAGACTTTGCGTGACAGCAAATTAGATGCACCTTTGTCATATCATACTCGTTCAGGCTCTCATAGTGCCTCCTTTGCATCAGATTGCTATGCTATGGCTCCATCTAGTCTCTGTGATGAGAATGAGCCTGTTTTTTTTTATGAAGCACAGAATTCGGAAAATTGGATGGCTGCTATGCAATCTGAATATGATGCTATAATGAAGAATGGTACATGGTCTTTATGTGACTTGCCTCTTGGCAAGAAGGCCATTGGCACAAAGTGGGTATACAAGCTGAAGCATAAACCTGATGGTACAGTTGACACGTATAAGGCTAGGCTTGTTGCAAAGGGTTATGCGCAGGAAAGAGGCATTGATTTTGATGAGACCTTTGCACCTACATGCCGTATGACTACTATTCGGAGCATTTGTGCACTTGCAGCCCATCATGGTTGGAATGTGTTGGTGTAATTTGCAAGCCCTCACACTTGGCTTGGATTTATTCTTGAAGACTCAACATGTGAGAAGAACCATAGGAACTTATGCTTATAAGTTCTTACCATTTTACTTCTTGTAAAAGTCTAAATGACTTGGAATCTTATGGATACACCTACTTGATAGATTCGTGGAAAATTAGAACCTGTGATTGAGAGAATATCTCCCTACTTTTAGAGGAGTGATTAAAGGGAGCCAAGAATTCAAATTTGAATTAAACTCTCACTCACTTAATATATAAGTTGTACTTGAAAAGTCGCGGTGAGTGTGTCACCATTCCCGAGGCTAATCTCATCTATCATTGAGTGTGTGAGCTCTACTCCATAGCCTACACCTCTGAGTACCATTTGGCAATGTTTATCATGTCAATGGGAATGTACATCAATGTGAATTAATACATATCTTTACATTCATCATCTCTGTTATTCTCTGAGTGTACTACTTCAAGTCTGTCAACTTCAAAGAGACATATCTCAGTGCCTACTGCACCAAATCAAGTGATTCAAAGCTTGGTAGATCCAGCTCAAAGTATTCTACAAGCATACAAAGTTTGAAGCAATTTGGTTCAGCCAATCTTGAGAAATCGCAGTCGAAGTGCTCACTGGTATTTGTCTGCACATTTCCTAAAAAGTCGGGAGTGTTCCTAACTTTGCTAAAGTGATTTCTCTGAGTATACTTTATCATTTTATCTCATTCCACATGCAAATGGTAGCTTACTAAGCTAATAGAATACCTCTAGAAGGAATTTTGCCAATTGTAAGTGTACTGGTCATACTGAGTGAAAGACTGAGCAGGTGTCAATACCAAAATAGCAAGTTTTCTTGGATTTGTGAAGTATCAAGTAGTCTGTTTGATTTGATCACTACACACATCATTTGCAAAGTACATATATGATCTCTTGGTATCATTTGGAAGCTAAGGGTGTCTACTAATCATATCTGGAGTCACTGAGGGCTGGTGCAAAGCAGGATTAGCAGCACCTACTCAATCTTTTGGAGGATCCATCCATCTTTCCTAACAGTGGTATCAGAGCAAATAAGGTAACATGGGAGATGGTTTTCCTTCATTCATTGACAAATTGGACAGGAACAATTATCAAGCTTGGTCTCTGAGGATGAAGACCTATCTACAAGGAAGAAGTCTATTTGGATTCATATCAGGAGATGAGGAATTGCCCTCATTCAAAGCAAGGGGTCTACCCACCAAGGAAGAACAAGAAAGGCTCAATACATGGTGTGCAAAAGATGCATTGGCAAGGTCTTATCTTCTTAACTCTATATCTGATTTCCTTTTTACCTCACATCAGGAATTGTAAGACTTCCCAAGAAACTTGGGAAACCTTGTCATCATACTTTTCATCTAATACAAGGGCCAGGAAGAATCAATTGTGGATTGAATTCACAACCCTTAGGAAGCAACCAAAGCAATCAGTCTCAGAATTTGTGACCAAGATCAAGGATGTGGCAGACCAATTAGCAAGCATAGGAGAGGAGATTGAAGAGGAACAAATAGTAAGGCAAATAACCAATGGACTAAAGGCAGATGATAAGTGGGAAAGCTTCACCACTGCAATGGACCTCTACATGGATATGCATACCCCAGATCTCACAACTCTGATGGGCCAACTATTCACACATGAAGCAAAGTTCACAAAGGTTGGAGATACATCTAAAGGTAACACTCCTTCTGCCCTATATACTGATAAAAAGGTTAAAGACAAAGGTAAAGGTAAGAAGCAAGAGGATGAAGGGTCAACCTCCCAAGCCAACTATGCAAGGAGAGGTAGATCTTCAAGAGGCAGGGGCACAGGAGGTAAGCAAGGTAGCGGGAGACCCTACAATTCATCACCATGCAATATTTGTGGATTATCTAACCATACCACAGATGAGTGCTACAGAAACTATAAGAATCAGAGAGGAAGAAGCTATCAAAGAGGTGGATATTCTCAAGGCAGAGGAAGGTTCAACCAACACCAAGGCTACAATGGCTACAACAATAATTACAACAACAACCATAATGGTAACTACCAAGGAGGATTCAGAAATAGGAAAGACTACAACAACTACACAGAGGAGCAAGATGACTCCCTATTGATCATGAATATGACTTCCAAGTCAGGTATCAATAATGATCATCTATTTTATATTGATTCAGGGTGTTCTAATCATGTAGCTGGCAATGTGGCACTACTCTCTGATCTTGAGGAACCCAAGGGCAAACATCAAGTACAGACAGGTGATGATACTAAGCATTCTGTAGTAAAGATTGGAAATGTAAAAACTTGTGATGGTAACCAGAACCTATTGAGTAGGGTACTTTATGTACCAACCATTACCAAAAACTTAATGAGTGTTGGTCAGATTGTGGAGAAAGGTTTGCAGGTCAGATTCAATCAACATGGAGCATATGTAGAGGACCCAAGACATGGATTCAAAAGGATAGCCAAGGGAGAAAAATCAGGTAGATTATTTACTTTTGAGCTAGAAGACACCAAAAACATTGCTTTATACAATTACAAGGATCAAACACTTTCAGAATTAGAAATATGGCACAAGAGATTAGGTCACATAGGTGAAAGGACCTTAAAGCAAATGTGCAGGGATCAATGTGTGCTTGGGATACCTAATGTGTCCAAGCAACACATGATTTGCAAATGTGGTGCTTGTCAGTTTGGTAAGTCTCACAGATTGCCCTACTCAAGGAAAGGTTTTATGCATGAAGACTACCTAGACTTGGTGCACACAGATGTTTGGGGACCCAGCAAGGATCCCTCCATTTCAGGATCAAGGTACTATGTGTCTTTCATTGATGATTATAGCAGATGGACTGTGTTATACTTTATGAAGCACAAGGATGAAGTGTTTAATTGTTTCAAAAGATACCTTGCACTAGTTGAAAATCAAACAGGAAGGAACTTGAAGCAGCTAAGGTCAGATGGAGGAGGTGAATACTTCTCAAATGAGTTTGAGGATTTCTTGCAGGAAAGAGGCATCAAAAGGGAGATAACCACAAGGTACTCACCTGAACAAAATGGAGTCGCTGAAAGAAGGAATAGGCTTATAGTTGAAACAGCCACGTCTATGCTTAATGAAAAGAAGTTGCCAAATTATCTTTGGGCAGAGAGTGTATCTACTTGTTACGTCCTAATGCCCACGAAAAAGATGCTTATACAAGCCCTTATTTTGCTCAAACCCCGTGGAATTGGTCCACTTGGATTATTTGGAATCCACAATGATCTCGCAATGGATTATTCTTATGGCTATGCACTAGCTCATAATTTCCCGGCAAACGCACCAAATGAATTAGTCTTGAGCCCAAGCTAAAGATGCAAGTATTTGCCTATATGTAGGGATAGTTTGCTCAATTTACTTGTACAAGCTGACTTTCTCTCGCTTTGCGTCCCTGATTTGCACTTGATTGTGGTTGCTGAGAAGAAGTGAATACACACTCTAATGCACATGCATGTAAAGATTCAATCTCCAATGATGCTTCTCATGATTCCCCTTCACTCTGTCCGTACTCACACATGCTCGTCACGCACACCCATTTTCATGCACTTTCCCTCGTGCTCTTTCACTTACACCCCCACTCTTTTTCACATATACTTTTACACATACATCTTCATATGTGTGTTCACACACACACATTCATATAAGCCTCACACACACCTCTAATTTTTTTTGGACTTCCTTTTTTTTTTTTTTTTCACCCTCTCTTGCACTCGCACACTCACACACTCCCCTTTTTACTAACTCCCTTTCACTTTCACACACACTTTTACTTTTGTACTTGCTCAACATCTACATTCCCACCTACACTCTTGTTCACATTAGCATACATGTATTTACATACACACGCCCACACACCTCACATACATCTTTGTCAATTGTCTTGAAGTGAACTTATCATTCTAATTCTAAT
This sequence comes from Ceratopteris richardii, assembly GCA_020310875.1. NCBI lineage: Eukaryota > Viridiplantae > Streptophyta > Polypodiopsida > Polypodiales > Pteridaceae > Ceratopteris > Ceratopteris richardii. The sequence goes on from CM035418.1 coordinate 98,565,731, forward strand.
TAGCATTAGCGTTTACAATAGTTGCCCCTCATGTGATTGATTTCCACAAAAACACAAATGCTGATCACGTGCAAGATGAAGAGATATTACTGTGATAAAGTTTAGCTCATGATTATAGAGGTGTAAAGTTTAAATACAGCATCACTGCACATCAAAAGAGCGCTCAACATGAGAATACGAACTACCAAAGATTTCTCCATCACAACTCCTTGTAATGCATTTTTAAGTTACTAAACGCGTAGTTTCCACGCATTAACTGTAGCAGCCAACCTCAAACGACCAGAATATACAACTTGATGGAGAATGTTAATCTCCAAAAGAACAACTTACTCTTGTGATTAGAGCACCTCTATACCAAGAGTAAGTCAAACACTCCACTAATTTAGAGGATCAATTGCTAATTATCAAAAGATTAACAAATCTGTGAAGAAGATGAAACACAGAAAAGTCTGCTGCACTATTTCTCCACATTGACCTATCAAACGTGTAAAGTTTTTGATGAAACTTTGTACGAAGTATCTCCTAGAGATTGCGCATCTACTCCAAGTTTAATCTCTTCAAAAGATTAAGTATAACTTGAGAAATCAACTTCTCAAGTTACCTATGTCAGAAACTGTCATCCAGAACAGTCGACTTTACACCTGTAACTTTTAAGACTTGGTTCTCCTTGAATAGAACCCGTTTTACAAAATGCTTCTAGACATGAGTAGCTTATCTTCCAACTTAAAGATTAAGCCCTCACTCATGCAAAACTTTAAACTGTGCTAGGAGAAATGATCAAAACATTAACTTCGAAATCTGCGCCTGTTTTAGGAACCAGTGAACATACTTCACATATGAATGTTCCTACACTTAATTCACTCAGTCTGATTACAATTGGAAGCTAAAACTTTGCACAGAGGTCAAGCAACTCTCAACTTAGACTTGTACAAAAGCATTTCACAATTGATCTACTGTAGAAGGAGAACACGCAGAAACATCGGGCGCAAAAATTTTCATTTACTCAGAAGAATTACAACTGAGTGATGAGAGCTAACTCAACTAACTTTTCCTCTATCTCATGACTTCTATCTCCCTCATTCTTGACTTCTAACTATTGTCACATATGCTCTCATACATGCCCCGACTTTTCTCAAGGTATTTATAGATAATTTTGTACATGATTCTTACTAAACAAAAGATCTAAGTCATCTATGACTATACTAATGTACATATGTGTACACTTCTCTTGTCCTCTGAATGTAATCTTCTTCCACACTTTAGAAATTGATTCTTCCTTCATCATTTGATCTTCCAAGCCTTCAATTGGTGATTGATCTGCACCAACAGCTCCCCCTCAATCATCAATTGAGGTTTTCTCTGTCTTCTTTATACTTGCCATGTCTTTGAACCTTTGTAACTTAGGTCCATCCAGACTCTTTGTCATCATATCTGCCACTTGTTCTTTTGTTGGAGTGTACATCACTTCAATCTCTTTATCTAGTACCTTTTCCCTCAAGAAATGATACTGAATCTCTATATGCTTAGTCCTGGCATGAAAAACAGGGTTAGCTGCCAAATACAAAGAACTCATATTGTCTCCAAAAATTATTGGAGTACTATGATCAAACTCAAAACTTTTCATCAAGGTCTTCAACCATATCACTTCCTTTGCAGCTTCTACCATTCCCTTATACTCAGCTTCTGTGGATGATAAAGCAACTGTATGTTGCTTCTTTGAACACCAAGAAACTAGCTTATCTCCAACATAACAGAGATACCCATGAGTAGACCTTCTATCATCTGAGTCACCTGCCCAATCTGCATCACTAAACACTTTGATTCTTGTGTCAGAAGTGAAACCATAATACAAACCTTCACTTAGGGTTCCTTTGATATATCTGAGTACCCTTTGGGCTGCAATCCAATGAGTCTTCTTTGGACAATGCATAAATTGTGACAACACACCTACTGCATATGATAGATCTGGCCTTGTTAAGGTAGCATAGATTAAACTACCTACCAAACTCTGATATTTCTTCATGTCATTGAACTCTTCACCTCCATACCTGCTTAATTTATGATTTACCTCCAATGGTGTAGTTGAGGTCCTGCAATCTTCCATGTTAAACTTGACTAGAAGATTCTTCAAGTATCTCTCTTGTGAAACATATACTCCATGTTGAGTATACACAATCTGCATTCCTAGAAAATAAGATAAGTTTCCCAAATCACTTATCTTAAACTCCTTCTCTATTTGTCTTTTGAGTTCATTGATTCCTTGAGCATCTGTTCCTGTAACAATAATATCATCAACATAAATGCACATGTAAATGTATCCATTTTCACTTGCCTTCACTAGCAAGCTACTATCTGCCTTTGATGCTTGAAATCCACATTCATTCAAGAACTTAACCAATCTGTAATTCCAAGCTCTTGGGGCTTGCTTCAACCCATATAAAGCTCTCTTGAGCTTACACACATAATCTGATCCAATTGATTCCATGAAGCCTTCTGGTTGCTCCATATATACTTCATCTGCAATGTATCCATTTAGAAATGCATTTTTCACATCCAATTGTGATAATTTCCATCCCTTGCAAGTAGCAATAGCAATCAATGTCCTAATTGTAGACATCTTAGCAACAGGACTAAAGGTTTCATCATAATCTACCCCATAAGTTTGGGCATAACCTTTGACCACAAGTCTAGCCTTATATCTAGACACCTTACCATCTGCAAACCTCTTTGTTTTATATACCCACTTACATCCAATGACCTTCTGATTCTTTGGTCTTGGTACTAGTTCCCAAGTTTCATTTTCAAGTAGAGCATCATACTCTTCCTGCATTGCCTTCTCCCAATTCTGTTTACCTTTGGCTTCTTCATAAGTGGTTGGATCTTCTTCTGTTTTCACAATGTAGGCATAATCTTTTGTTGTTAGGAAAGATGTATCATAACTATACCTTATAGGTTCTTTCCTTTCCCTTGTAGATCTTCTGATTTCTGCACTTCTTGAAGTTTCAGCCTCATTTGATTCTGGATCAAATCTTGGCCCTTCTTCTACATGATCCTGCACTCTACATCTAGAGTCAACTTCATCAACAATTTCTTCATCAACAATTTCTTCACAAACTTTTGTACTTGCTCAACATCTACATTCCCACCTACACTCTTGTTCACATTAGCATACATGTATTTACATACACACGCCCACACACCTCACATACATCTTTGTCAATTGTCTTGAAGTGAACTTATCATTCTAATTCTAATTAGCATCAGCGTTTACAATAGTTGCCCCTCATGTGGTTGATTTCCACAAAAACACAAATGCTGATCACGTGCAAGATGAAGAGATATTACTGTGATAAAGTTTAGCTCATGATTATAGAGGTGTAAAGTTTAAATACAGCATCACTGCACATCAAAAGAGCGCTCAACATGAGAATACAAACTACCAAAGATTTCTCCATCACAACTCCTTGTAATGCATTTTTAAGTTACTAAACGTGTAGTTTCCACGCATTAACTGTAGCAGCCAACCTCAAACGACCAGAATATACAACTCACAGTACATAAGAAGGCTGGCCTGTGTAATGACAATAAAAACTTTCACTGCGCCAGGAGAATAGGAAAATACCAGCATATATTTTTCCAATCGGTTGGTGACACTAAATTCAGCAAGATTGAATTCAGCCATAGTTGCATCAGCTAATCTCCATCACCAAGCCACAAATATCCTCTTGTCAACTGCCACATCAGCATAACTCATTTGGAATGCTTCACCATGAACCCAATTTCGAGGGAGTGAGAACCTGCATTCCTCCATTGACATGGCTTCATCATCCCAACTACAAAGAAGCAATGTTCTCCTCGGATTCCGTCCTTCCTTTCTCAGCAATTCCGACCTACGAGCTATCTCCGAAAAGGGCAGCAGTCCCACTGTTGGGATCTACAGCTCCCTATGTCCATGCATCTCGATGATTTTCTCGAAGAACATACCTATCTGGCTCCTCTCCTGAAGGGCAGTCGTGGCCGGGGCCATTCTTTGAGAGCTTGCATAGCAAATGCACCGCGACGATGAAATACAAGCGGGTGCTTTTGGATGAAGTCCCACTTGATGTAACGAGCGTGGCGGGCGCAGGGAGACACCTTCAGACAGACAGAATCACCCGAACAACGTGTTATAGGTCAACGCCACAACTCCAGTCGGTGAATCAAGGATTGAGAACCTCACACAGAACTTCAACGGAGATGCTTGTCCGCACCCCTTGGCTGCCCACTGAGCACAACATTCCCTACAGCTCGACCTCTATCTTCCTCCCCAAAATGCCTTCCTCGAACTCCCCGACCACTCAGAGCTCTCCCCTGTCGGCAAGATAGGGACTAGAGACCCACACTAACTGCCTCACATTGTGGTTTAAACTCGGCTTTGTGCTCTGTCCATAATCCGAGACAGTCCAATATTGGAGAGTTTTGCATAGAATTTGGCATCTAATAGAATGTTCTGTGGCTCGATATCAAGATACAAGATCTTCTCCTTGCGCTCTTCATCTAAGATCTGCTCGCCCGTCTGCAACATCAATGACGAATTGAATACTGTTGCATTGCCTCACTTAGAGAGAATACAACCTTGGTGATACAAGGAGAAGACTGCCAATAATCTCTCTTTAGAACAGTTTGAACATGGCCTCTCTCTCCATTTTTCTATAGGGAGTTGCACAAAGAGTAGACAGATTGAATGGGGAGTCCAACTCCCTCACAGGGGGTATCTCTTATGGACAAATTGTGCAGATGGGCTACTCCATTCTGAACGTATTCAAGCACACGACGACCACTTCAAAAACCCCATGAGGTGGCAGATGAGACCATTAGCAATTGACTCCAGTATCGGTGCCTTTCTCCATCTCCACTCAGAACCATGGTTTCTTCTGCATGAATCATTGTCCCCATCTCTTCCTCTCTCTGCGTACATACATGGAGATAGAAAAGTCTGCACCAAATCTTCCAAACTGCCCAAGCCTTTTCTCCTTCTTCCCGAATGCCCCTTCTACATCAATTATGGGCTTCTTCGACCTGGTATCCTCCCTAGTATTACGCCGCCATGAACCCTTTTTTCTTCCTTCCAGTCCTCTTCTCACGCTTCTGCTGCTCCCCTTTTTTTTTTTCGTGCCTTCCCGCAAGCACCACAAGGTAATGTTTTTTCCAATCCACACGTTTGTCTCTCCTTATCCCTCCGGGAACTGCGAACCTCCCCCCCGATGGCTCATGAAGGCCCCCCTTATCTCTTTTGTCAAACACCCATCGAGCATTATCCACATGGCCACACTTATCATACATAGAGATAAGTGCATTTGCAACCAATACATCATTTTCAAGCAGAGAGTTTTGTAGACATGGGTGCAATCTCCTGCCATTTCTCAAAGTTAATCCTGTCTCATGTAAAGAAAGCAAGCTGGCAAATGTAACTTCATTCGGAAATTCCCCTCTGAGCAAGATGTAGCTATGTAGTTTGCAAACACCTTCCATCCAATTGATTAGCTCTTCAAATACCTGCAATCAAACATATTTTCCTGCCAAATAAAATCACCTTAGTGCATAAAAATCAACCATTTTGTGGGCTAACACTACTGCCACCTATCTCATAAACAGGTTTCCATCAAAGTCACTTGATGGAATGACACCTTATGAAGCTTGGCATGGTAAGAGACCATCATTGGATCATTGCAAAATTTTTGGTTGTGTAGCATATGTGCATATTCCCTCATAGGTAAGGGGAAAGCTAGACCCTAAAGCTGAAAAATGTATCTTCATTGGTTATGATTTGAATCAAAAAGGGTATAGATTCTACAACCCAACAAACAAAGGCTTCAAGGTAAGCAGAGATGTCATCTTTGATGAGAATGACTCATGGTATGAGAATGAATGCAGGAAGGTTAGTCTACCTTATGATTTGGAAGAGGAGTTTCCAAAACTCTCAAAGGAAGAACAAATCCAGAAGGAAGACTCAAGTTCAGAAGATGATGACACAATCAATCTTGAAGAATTCAAGGCATGGAAGTCCAAAGGCAAGTTAAAGATGAAGAAGCTTGAGGATATACCAGAATCTTCAACTCAAGCAATGAGGAGATCTCAGAGAGAAAGTAAGAAGCCTATCAAATATGGGTATGATACATCTCTTGTTACTAAGCATTCAATTTATCTTGCAAAGGACTTGTTAAGTGAAGAACCAGGTTCATATGAAGAGGCAATCACCAAACCAGAATGGAAAGGAGCTATGGATGAAGAAATAGAAGCTCTCAAGGAGAGTGACACATTGGACTTGGTACCCAAGAAGGATTCTATGAAGGTGATAGGATCCAGATGGATCTACAAATTAAAAAAGAACTCTGATGGTACAATCAACAGGTACAAAGCTAGGTTGGTAGCCAAGGGTTTTGCACAAACCCTAGGCATTGATTATGAGGAGACATTTTCTCCTGTGGCTAAGATGCCAACAATCAGAGTATTGGTGAGTATAGCTGCATCCAAGAATTGGAACATGTACCAATTAGATGTCAAGAATGCTTTCTTGAATGGATGGATATCTGAAGAAGTCTACATGTCACGACCACCTGGCTATGAAGATCCCAAGAAGGTAAATTATGTTTGTAAATTGAAGAAGGCTCTATATGGGTTGAAGCAGGCACCTAGAGCATGGAACTACAGGTTGACAACATACCTTCAAGACCAAGGGTTTACTATGAGCAAGGCAGACACTTCATTGTTTATCAAAAGAAGCAATTCAGAGGTAATCTATCTCTGTGTTTATGTTGATGACATCATCATTACAGGTAATGATGTCCAAGGAATCAGAAGCATCAAGAATCAGATGATGAAGGAGTTCAAGATCAATGATCTTGGATTATTGAAATACTTTCTAGGACTTGAATTGGTTTATACTAATTCAGGTATATATATCACTCAGAAGAAGTATGTGCAGGACATGTTAAAGAAATTTGGCTTGCAGGATGCTAAAGTCTCTAGTACTCCAATGGAGGTCAACCTAAAGCTAAGTGCTCATGAAGGGGATGAAGTCCAAGACATTACAGGATATCAAAGTATGGTAGGTAGTTTGAATTATGCTACCTTGACCAGAATTGACATAGCATATGGAGTTAGTGTGCTAAGTCAATTCATGCACAAACCAAGGGTACCTCACCTAGAGGCTGCAAAGAAGATCTTGAAGTATCTAAAGGGAACTCAGAACCATGGTTTGTATTTTCCTTATACATCAGATATTGATATTAAAGTATATTCAGATGCAGATTGGGCAGGATGCAAGGATGATAGGAGGAGCACATCAGGATACTTATCTTTTGCAGGTGATAAACCTATTTCTTGGTCAGCCAAGAAGCAACCAACAGTGGCATTGTCATCCACTGAAGCAGAGTATAGAGGGCTAGCCAATGCCACTCAAGAAGCTATTTGGTTAAAGCTTTTGTATATAGAGTTAGGCCTATACACTAGGCCTCCAATTATTTTTGGAGACAACACAAGTTCTCTTCACCTTGCAGCTAATCCAATATATCATGCTAGAACAAAACACATAGAGGTTCATTACCACTATGTGAGAGAGAAGTTGCTAAGCAAAGACATTCAGTTGACTTATGTGTCTACTAATATGCAATGTGCAGATTTACTCACTAAAGCTTTGGATGGAAACAAATTATGCAGATTCAAATCCATGATTGGATTGCAGGATGTGTTTGAAGATTGAAGATAAAGACTTAAGCCAAAGTGTTTGGCTTGAGGGGGAGCTGTTGGTGTAATTTGCAAGCCCTCACACTTGGCTTGGATTTATTCTTGAAGACTCAACATGTGAGAAGAACCATAGGAACTTATGCTTATAAGTTCTTACCATTTTACTTCTTATAAAAGTCTAAATGACTTGGAATCTTATGGATACACCTACTTGATAGATTCGTGGAAAATTGGAACCTGTGATTGAGAGAATATCTCCCTACTTTAAGAGGAGTGATTAAAGGGAGCCAAGAATTCAAATTTGAATTAAAACTCTCACTCACTTAATATATAAGTTGTACTTGAAAAGTCGCGGTGAGTGTGTCACCATTCCCGAGGCTAATCTCATCTATCATTGAGTGTGTGAGCTCTACTCCATAGCCTACACCTCTGAGTACCATTTGGCAATGTTTATCATGTCAATGGGAATGTACATCAATGTGAATTAATACATATCTTTACATTCATCATCTCTGTTATTCTCTGAGTGTACTACTTCAAGTCTGTCATCTTCAAAGAGGCATATCTCAGTGCCTACTGCACCAAATCAAGTGATTCAAAGCTTGGAAGATCCAGCTCAAAGTATTCTACAAGCATACAAAGTTTGAAGCAATTTGGTTCAGCCAATCTCGAGAAATCGCAGTCGAAGTGCTCACTGGTATTTGTCTGCACATTTCCTAAAAAGTTGGGAGTGTTCCTAACTTTGCTAAAGTGATTTCTTTGAGTATACTTTATCATTTTATCTCATTCCACATGCAAATGGTAGCTTACTAAGCTAATAGAATACCTCTAGAAGGAATTTTGCCAATTGTAAGTGTACTGGTCATACTGAGTGAAAGACTGAGCAGGTGTCAATACCAAAATAGCAAGTTTTCTTGGATTTGTGAAGTATCAAGTAGTCTGTTTGATTTGATCACTACACACATCATTTGCAAAGTACATATATGATCTCTTGGTATCATTTGGAAGCTAAGGGTGTCTACTAATCATATCTGGAGTCACTGAGGGCTGGTGCAAAGCAGGATTAGCAGCACCTAGTCAATCTTCTGGAGGATCCATCCATCTTTCCTAACAGAATGTACATCAGTTGGACATTAAAACAACATTTCTGAATGGTGACTTGCATGAAGAAGTGTATGTTTTTCAGCCCCGTGGCTTTGTGCAGAAAGGGCATGAAAACCAGGTGTGCAGGTTAAAGAAGGCATTATATGGTTTAAAGCAAGCACCACGTGCTTGGTATCAGAAGATACATGCCTATTTGGTTGCACATGGTCTTGAGAACAGTCCAACTGAAAGCACCTTATATGTTAAGCGTGCTAATGATGTGCTTCTCATCATTGTTGTCTATGTTGACGACATGCTGCTCACTTGTCCTATTGAGACGCATATTGCTGATTTTAAGGCTGATTTGCATGCCTCATTTGAGATGTCTGATTTGGGGCATTTGCATCACTATTTGGGCATTCAGTTTATGCAAGTTGATGGTGGAATGGCTTTGTGTCGAACGAAATATATTGACACATTATTGCAGCGTTTTGGCCTTGAAGACTGTAAGCCTATTGCCACTCCTATGGAGACAGGTTTACGATTGAGTCTTCATGATGCTGGAGATGCATTTGATGATGTTCTCTATCAGCAGGTTGTTGGATGCTTGATTTACTTATGCATTACTCGGCCAGATATTCAGTTTGTTGTATCACAGATGAGCAGGTTTATGCATTGCCCAGGAGTCACGCATTGGAAGGTGGTTAAGCACATCTTTCGCTACTTGAGTGGTACTCGGCTACTTGGGTTGTTTTATCCCAAGGGGGGATCACTACCGCCAGATTTGCATGCTTTTTCTGACTCGGATTGGGTTGGTTGCTATGACACTCGTGTGTCCACCAGTGGTTTTTGCTTCATGCTTGGTAGCTCATGTATATCTTGGTTGAGCAAGAAGCAGCCTACTGTGGCCACTTCCAGTTGTGAGGCTGAGTATAGGGCAGCTTTCACAGCGACTGTTGAGTGTGTGTGGCTCAGACGCCTTATGGCTGATTTGGGTGTTGGTCAGTCTTCTGCCACCACCATCTTCACTGACAGTCAGAGCGCATTGGCAGTTGCGAGGAACCCTATGTTCCATGCTCGCACTAAGCACATTGAGGTGCATTATCACTATGTTAGGGAGAGGTTCTCTGCTAGGGAGATCAGCTTGGCATATGTGCCCACGCAGGAGAACGTTGCAGACCTTTTTACGAAGGCTCTGCCTAGGGAGAAGTTTGAAGCTTTCCGCAAAGCTTTGGGCTTACTTCCTTTTGTGGAGTGATTTCCACATAGCTTGGCACTTCCTTATACATGAGTGCCAGCTCCTTGTTCACCGCATCACTCCCAGGGGGGATTTGTTGATATATTTAGGTAGTGATGTGTGTGAACACACTAGGACCGCCGGGGCACTTTTTTCCCTCTTTAGGAGGTTTTTTTCCCCCGGCTTGTATATATGCCTATTGCCCTAATGGGCTACTTATCTTTGTACATTCTCTAGTAATACATTCAGTATTGTGTGTTTGTGCTCCAAGCTTCTTCTTCTTCCTTGTGCTGTTCGTGTGCTTCCGCAGACATCTATCTCCAACACTTTTCCCATCCAAAAGCTTCCTTAATTAGGTCGTGGGTGAATTGTATGATGACCTACTCTCCTGCAGCATCTAGGACCCTAGCCTCATGTACCAATGGGTCATGCAATGTCGGCTGCAAGGTGTTCATAACTTGTGTAGAATGCTAGAAATCTGGTTTATATATAGGGAGTTCAAAGTACTTATGGATACCAGCTTTCTCCATAATGTCCACTACCGATGGAAGTTCATGCACTACTTTGAAGTCTTGGGACATTATGGGGAACTGATGATCATTATCCATGATTTTAATTGTCACTAGGAACAAATAATCCCCTGTTGGTTGATCTTCTCTAAACTAGTGACCTTTTGCTTTAGTCATGCTTTGTAGAGGGAATTCCAGCACCTCCTCTTGAATGGTCGCTTTAGAATCCTCAGAAGCCATCTGCACTCGTAATGAAAAGAGAACATCAGATTTTCATAGAAGGCATGTATTTGGTGATGTGTGTTGTAGTGACATTTCGTTCATTGAGTCACTCCGTTCCCATTGCTTACATAGGTAAGATCTCTTACCCCATATTTTTCATTTTTACTCCTGAAAGAAAACAAGAATTAGTGTAGCCAAAACGTTTATTTATGTACATAATAGGTCCATTCCTATGGAAGTAGAATCTATGACCTATTCCCAAGTGGGAAATGTGCACCACAAATTTTGTTACGTAAGTCATGTGCCAAATGCATGGCCTCGTAATGTGGCCCTCTCATGCATACTTTAGGTGCATTCGATGCTTCATGTGTGCAAACAGAATCTTTTTGGTTGAGTTGTTCCCATCCTTGTTGCTTCTTGGGTCTCCATATCCATTTTGTAGGTGAAGTGTATGGCTTTGTCTTCTCTTTGTTTTGTCGTGCTCTCAATTTTTCCTCTTTTTTAATAGTAGTCTGAGTAGTTGATGTCATGTTCCTCTTGTGCCTCTGGTGAGTTTTTTTGGTTGTATGGTCCTGCTTTGCTGGTGTAATATGTCTTCTTGCTTGTCTATTTCTTGGCTTGCAATCGGTCTGATCCTTTTTGGAATCCATTTTAGCTGCTGTGTTCTTTGGGCTTCTACTAATGACTTTGGAAGCCATACTCTCAAAAGTCTCTTCGATGTTGATTGTGATGAAGAGGGTCATTTGTTCTTCCCTGCCTCCATTAGATGAGTGTCGTGTATTGATGTAGACTGTTTTGTTTTCCTTATTCGATCCTTGCGAACCCATTGTAGATTAGCACTTTATGATTACGATAATAGGAAAGTGGACTTCCATGCGGATGATCTCCTTTTGTTGTAGGTGACTTTCATAGCGTTGTCTTCATCATCTTTCTTCGATTCACCGTTCGTGTGGGATGAATTCACCTCAACGACTGATGCATTGGTGTTGGTCATCACTTCTTTCTTCTGATGTTCCTCTGGTAGATTGTTGATTGAGTCGTTTGCTAATTCCTCTTCTAGGATCTCTTCTTCATGCTTGATGATGTCTTGCCTATGAAAGGGCCTTTCTTCTAATAGGCTAAAGATTTCTCTGCGCCCTATTTTGGCTGAGATGTATCCTTGAGCTAGGTGAATGCTCACCTCATTCTCTATGATCCAGTCTTGTCCTAGGATCAGGTTTTCTATTAGATCCTCATCTTTGCACACTAGAACTCGTTGTTCCATAGTGGAATTTCCTAGATGGAGGGATATTGTAGCTTCTCCAATGCATTTAATGACTTGACCTCCAATGCCTATCATGTGTGCTTTAGTCGGTGTTATAGTTAGTTGAAGATGCGCGATGGCCGTGCTTCGAATGCAACTGAGTGCTGCACCTGAGTCTATCAAGGCATCTATTAGCTGGTACTCTATCGTTCCAATCCCTAGGTTTAAGTATGGTTGGGATATGCTGATATTGTTCGTGTTGGACTTGTGAACTTGATAGTTGGCCATGGGAATAGGCTCTTCTCCTTGTAGATATCGTTCATCCCTTTGCCTTATCTACTCTTTCCATTTCTTGATATGCTCTATGTTCGAAAACAATGTTCCTATTGGCCAAAAGTTCAGAAGTCAAAGGATGTCTAGCACTCCTTATTGGTCCTTAGTACAACAAAAGCACTTGGCAACTTGGCTAAGTCATCGTCCTTCCAAAAGCGTGGTGTGAGTTTGAATCTTATGGACAGCAATGGCGCAGCGCTAAATATTTTTTGATATAATACTTTTCAAATTAATAAAGCAACAAACTTTTCAAATTAATAAAGCAACAAACAACGGACGAAGACGGAATCGCATGGCGAATTAAGCGATGAAGCTTTTCAAACTTGCTTTATTTACGATAAGCGATCGCTATGATTTATTGCTTTTGGTATAGCTTTTCATGGACAAAGAAAACTATATAAACACAAGTTTGGGATCACTTGGAGTATCCTTCGGTGAGGATCGGCCATCTACATGGTGTATTTGAAGATTGTCTTCTAGAAGAAGATCTCGGGCTACTTCAAAGACATTGGATGATGGTTGACATAAGATTTACATCTTATGTTAAGTATTCAGGTACATATTCTCTTTATGCACACAGGTACTACTTGAATTTTATGGAGGCAGTGGCGTTCATATCACGAGGAGTCCTATTCAGCATAGGTATAAGAGAAACAGTACATATATGCTTTATGCATATTTTGATGAGGTGTCTAAGAAGGTGTGTTCACATGAGTTTGAGGATTTCTAGCAGCAAACTTGTTAGCATTCTATGCTATTTTATAAGTATGTGATCTTTTCACACACGTATCTAACTTAGGGTCTTCCATAGCCTAAGTTCAGATGAGAGTTTGTTGACTATCAGTTTCACACTAATCCTTCCTCTTTCAGTCATTCATATTCACTCTTCTATAACCTATAAGGTCACACATCTCATGTATATTCAGATTACTGCCCACACATCTAAATCTGTTTGTTACATTGTACATTCACTCATTCATCTATTTCTCATCACATAGAGTGGTTGAGAGTTTTGCTCCCACATTGTACATTGAACATTGGTATATATGATACTATGAGTAAGCGATGGCTTACGTAACACCTTACACATGTCATCTATTCTTTCTCTATCTTTGTCTCATCATCTGTATGATTAAGTTGTGGTATGTTCATGTTTTGTCAATATGGAAGATTGCTGGAATTAATGTTGTACATGATTGGAACTATGGAACCATGGACCTGTGACATGAGCCTAAGGGCCTACCTCACTAGTTCCAACATTTGGTATCAGAGCACTAAGGTTTTGGTTACAGAACTTTAGATCTTTGGCATCAATGCATTAAGGCTCATTCATATCTCAGGTTCCCAGAATTCCTGATTTACGACATATGATTTGAAAGAATCTTCTAATATTTGACATTTGACATACACACTTAATCTAGATGAGTAGAGATTTGAGAATTAGACACTTCAGTTACATGTGTATTCATCAGTGTGGAGTATAAAGTTGATGATCTATTAGCAGCCAAATATTTTTGGAAGAGTATGCAAATACTTTACAAAAGTATTGTTTGAAGACCCAGACTTGATGAAGAGAAGACTACTTCAAATTCAAGGAAGAACAATCGTTTAGAGAAAATGAAGTAATCAGATCAACATCAAATCACAGGTATCACTTTCTACTATCATATTATCATTTGCAGGTCATATCTTAGAAGAGCAGTTATGAAGAGATTTGAAGAAATTCAAGGAGTGCTTTTATACACTTTCATCATTTGAAAGTTAAAGGCTACATCAAAACTGGTATCTAGATGTTTTTCTAGAGAGTTTTGAGAGATCTCTTTCATGGCAAGAAAGTTCATCTAAGAAGACAAGTGCGGAGATGGGATGAGTTTTATGTTCAGCCAATTTTCTATTGTAAGTTGGTTGGATATCAAGGTACAAATGTGATCTAGAGAGGTATCTCTAGAAGGGTAATTCATCATTAAAACAAAAGATTGGTGAATTTAGTCGTTTTAGACATTTGAAGTAGAATTTTGATTCAGAGATATAAGGAGATGATAAAACATGATTCTATATTCACTTCCATTTATATACCATGTTTGTTTTGTCTCTTACTCTTAGCATTAAGAGGAAGAGAAAAGTTCATTAGAAGAAGTCAAGAGTGCTTGCTACTTCAAGATGAAGAGAACAAAAGGTATGGAAGAGAAGTTTGAAGATGTTGACATCATCATCAGGTGGAAGAAAGATGTAGAAAAAGAAAGTCCATCATTTCCAAAAGAAAAGTAAGACTTCCTTTTCTCATATATTTTCCATATCCTTTTCCTATTTTATCCTCTACATCCAAAGACAAGTCTACGAGAACATCTTGTTTAAAGAAGAAGCAGTTTCTTGTTTTGCATTACACTTGGTCATGATTTAGTAGATTTGACAAAGAATTGCATTGAAGAGAAACAAAAGCACTCATATGTGTATGAGTTATGTTGAAGCTTTTTAAGCGGGCAGCTTATATGTTCCCTCAAAGAATTCTTGGAGTGTCAATACAGAGCTACTTGGTATATGACAAGTTGAAGAGAAGTTTATTTCTTCTTTATCTAACTCTTGAGGTAAAAGAGTTTTTTGTAGCAGATGTTGAAGACTTGGGTTGAGGTTTTATGTTTGGAAATGGTTACCTCATATTCCGTATTTTCAGAAAACTTCAGAAAATTCAGAATCTTGTTGATGTACTAGTCAATGGAGAATCTACTTTTTATAATTGTCTAGTTTTTTGGATATATGTTTGTATTCAAAAAGATGTTCCATAAGATCCTTTTACTTGATTGAGAAGTGGAGTTAGCCAAAAGAAAATCAAGCAGGTACTATCACATTTCACCCGGGTAAAATATGAAAGTTATGAAGTATCAACTTGCAGCTTTTGGAGTTCTCAAGGTGAGAAGTTTTTCCACTTATGTTTCAAGTAGGAATTGCAAATTCTTGGGAAGGATTTGTTTGCAGAAAATTTTTACAACTTTGTAAGAAGCATGGACACTTGGAGACATTCAGGTAGCAAATCAAACATTTAGTCATGAAGGTTTGATAAGAGCAGATTCTACACAAGAGAGATCATTGATCTTGAATGATCATGTATCTTGAGTATTTATGATTCAGTTGTCTATCCTTTGTTTGTGAAGATTCTTAACATTGGAAGAAATAAAGTCAAAGATTCAGATTCTATCAGATTTGTGTTGCAGAGAGATAGAAGATACTTGTTATGTTGTAGAAGGTTATGAATCCTATAAAGCTTTCAGCAAGGTTTTGTTATGTTAGGATCAGCTAACCTTATTCTAGATTTTGGAAAGCTGAGGAATGACATGGAAAGCTATTGGCATCTGATCAATGCTAATAAAAAGGATTCAGAATTTTTGTTTCAGATACAGGTATTGATCACTGAACATCAGATGTATGAAGAAGGACGTCCAAGATTTCATAAAGTCTAATATAATTTGAAGAATACTAGATACTAGTGTTAAATTATCTAGGGGGTGATTAAACATGAAGACTTATTTTCAGCCATATATGTAAAATAATGTAGAGTCATACCTACAAGTATTCCTATTTCAGGTATTCCTATATTCCCTTTGTCAGGTTCTCTTTATGTTCCAACTTTGTAAGAAGAAGGAAGAAGAAGAATGTTTGGAGAAAGTTCCTGTTAGGATGTTCCCGTTCAGAAGAAGGTTCCAAAGTTCTATTGAAGAGAAGCTTGATGTTTCAGAATATTTCAGAAGTGCGCACATATATGTTTATAACAAGTTCTGAAGGAAAAAGGTATGAAGGATTTAAAGGATGAAGACATGATGACATCATAGATTTTTTGATGAGACTCATATTTCAGTTGATTTCAATTCAGTTGAGTTGATTTGACTTGAGTACAGTCAGAGATGAACCAGCAGTGTTCATAATACACTAAGTTGTGAGTTGACAATCACAGGTACCAGGATTCAGTTCCTGATTTTGTTTAGTCTATTTACATGACACAGCAGAAGTACGTTGAGAAACCTTTTTGGAAGGTAAATGCAAATATGTGGATCCTAGTGTATGTTTTCAGGTTTTTGAAGACAAGAGATAGCAGGTGCAGAGTCAGTACATGCTATATTTGTTATCAAGTAGTGATTGCTTGATGAGTTCACTATTGGATATCTAGTTTGCATATTTTCTCAAGTATTATGGTTCATATTCAATAAGTTTAGATTTTTGAAGAAAAGTCAAATTCAGTTTTGAAGAAGACTTTTGAAGAACAAGTTCTAAAGTGCAGGAGTACAAGCGTGAAGCTTGTGACAGTTTGCACATTGTGATAGTTTGCAAATGGATGCAGCTTTGATAGTTTGCATATCTAGTCCAGGTTGTACCAATATGACATTGCAGGGGGGGTTATTGGAAAACAATGTTCCTATTGGCCAAAAGTTCAGAAATCAAAGGATGTGTAGCACTCCTTATTGATCTTTAGTACAAGAAAAGCGCTTGGCAACTTGGCTAAGTCATCGTCCTTCCAAAAGCGTGGCGTGAGTTCGAATCTTACGGACAGCAATGGCGCAGCGCTATATTTTTTTTGATATAATACTTTTCAAATTAATAAAGCAACAAACAACGGACGAAGACAGAATCGCATGGCGAATTAAGCGACGAAGCTTTTCAAACTTGTTTTATTTACGATAAGCGATCGCTATGATTTATTGCTTTTGGTATAGCTTTTCATGGACAAAGAAAACTATATAAACACAAGTTTGGGATCACTTGGAGTATCCTTCACCTAGTATTCAACACAAGCTTGGAGCTTGGACCTCAATAGAGGTGGTGTTTCTTCTAGCACAAGGGGCAGCCATGGTGCTAACTTGAAGCATGTTGAGGAGCAGCTATGGAGTTCTTCTTAATGATTCTTCTTGGAGAAGATGAAGGGTGTACTCACACTCTAGCTCATGGAGAGGAGGTTATCTCTTGCTCATGGCAAGAAGACTTGGTCATTAGCAGCTTGATGGTGAGGATCGGGCATCTACATGATGTATTTGAAGATTGTCTTCTACAAGAAGATATCAGGTTGAAGATTGTCTTCTACAAGAAGATGTCAGGCTACTTCAAAGACATTGGATGGTGGTTAACATAAGATTTACATCTTATTTTAAGTAGTCAGGTACATATTCTCTTTATGCACACAGGTACTACTTGAATTTTATGGAGGCAGTGGCGTTCATATCAAGAGGAGTCCTATTCGGCATAGGTACAAGAGAAACAGTACATATATGCTTTATGCATATTTTGATGAGGTGTTTAAGAAGGTGTGTTCACATGAGTTTGAGGATTTCTAATAGCAAACTTGTTAGCATTCTATGCTATTTTATAAGTATGTGATCTTTTCACACACGTATCTAACTTAGGGTCTTCCATAGCCTAAGTTTAGATGAGGGTTTGTTGGCTATCCGTTTCACACTGATCCTTCCTCTTTCAGTCACTCATATTCACTCTTCTATAACCTATAATGTCACACATCTCATTTATATTCAGATTACTGCCCACACATCTGAATATGTTTGTCACATTGTACATTCACTCATTCATCTATTTCTCATCACATAGAGTGGTTGAGAGTTTTGCTCCCACATTGTACATTGAACATTGGTATATATGATACTATGAGTAAGCGATGGCTTACGTAACACCTTACACATGTCGTCTATTCTTTCTCTATCTTTGTCTCATCATCTGTATGATTAAGTTGTGGTATGTTCATGTTTTGTCAATATGGAAGATTTCTGGAATTAATGTTGTACATGATTGGAACTATGGAACCATGGACCTGTGACATGAGCCTAAGGGCCTACCTCACTTCCAACACTCTAGGGCTTCTTGCCTTCCCTTCTCTCTAGTCCTCTCTTCCACTCTTTTTCTATTTTTTGCTCCTACAAGTTGTGCCAACATTTGGCCTGTCAATGCCTCCATGTAACGTTTTACTCGACAACCACTTATGTAATTAGGAAGTACATCTCCATCCAGAGTAGCTAGGTTAACTGCTCCACTCATTGAAATCCTATTGATTATTAGAGCTCCATAGGCGCACTTTTATAGCTTCTTGGCATGTTGTTTCAAAGTATATACCAAAACTAAATCTCCTTCTTTTAGTCCTTTGTCCTTTATGTGCGCATCATAATATGCTTTTTGTCTTCTCTTTGCCACATAAATTCCTGCAACAGCTTGTATTCTCCTTTCATGTAGCTTCTCAATTTGGTTTAGTTTCTTGGCCAATTCATGCCCCGTCCATTCATACTGTTGGGCTACTCTAAAAGTGGGTACTAAAAAATCGATTGGCAAGATTTCGTTTTGTCCATACACTAGGTTAAATGGTGTAGTTCCAATGGCAGTCTTATACGCCACGCCAAAGGCCCAAATTGCATGATGCAATTGTTTGTCCCAATCCGACCTTCCCCTATTGACTATCTTTGTCAACAGAGTACAGAACACCTTATTGGAACTTTCAGCTTGCCCGTTGGCTTGAGGATGATAAGGGGCTGATTTTTTATGGACTACTAAGAACTCATTCATTAAGGATTCTATCACTTCATTAATGAAGTGCGTTCCTCGATCACTCACTATCTCTATAGGTAATCCAAAGTGAGTAAAGATATGCTAAAAAAGAAACTTAGTTGTGGTCTGAGCATCATTTTTTCTAGTAGCCTTTGTCTCTACCCATTTAGTCAGGTAATCTGTTGCCACTATTACATATTCAGCGTGTGACCCTTTAGCTGGTGGATTAATGGGTCCTATGAAATCAATATCCCATTTGGAAAATGCTCTAGCACAAACCATGGGTCTCAATGGCATGTCATCTGGTCTAATCAGATATTTGGCTCTTTGGCATGTCTCGCAACTTCGTACATAGGTGTCTGCATCCATATGTAGAGTTGGCCACCACAAGCCTGCAAAGAGGATCATTTTTACAGTTCTTTCAGCTGAGAAATATCCTCTTGCGGCACCTGCATGTGCCATTTCTAATATGGGTAAGTATTCTCCTTCATGTACACAATGTCGTAGTTGATTATCTTTCCCTCTATTAAATAATTGTCTTCCCATGATAACGTAGTCCTTACTCATTTCCTCTAGGGATCGTTTCCTTGCTAAATTCATTCCCTCCTCATGTTCTCGTGTCTTTAGGAATTTCACTAACGTTTTACTCCAGTTGGGTGCTATTGTGGGGAAAGGTAGAGATGTATGATCATCTGGATTGGTTTCCTGATATTCTGTGCAACTATTGACATATTCCTGGACATCTTTAGGCATATTAGGCAAATAAAATCCTATCAGTTTCAATTCTCTTAGCGTTCCATTAGTTCCCTTATGCATTCTCCATTTATTTATGTGTGCTTTTTCGATCAAGTTCTTTTGTTCGTCTTCTTCTACACATCTGGACAATCCTCCGTTGGATTCCTTATGATACACACTTCCTGCTATTATGTCTAAGTTACGTGACTGTGAGATTTCCTTTTTATTCTCCTTATTAATTAAGTGTTGTGGTCCATGAGTGCGTATTGGAATTAGCTTTTCTTCCCACTTAGGACACACTTCCAAATTGAACAGGTAAGTGTCTGGCAATTCATCTGGTACTCCGCTCGGTGGCTCTCCATGTGTTAGCCTAGAGAGATGATCTACCCTTACATGGGTGTTACCCTTCTTTACAATCACTTCAAAATCAAATTCCATTAATAAGAGAAACCATCTCACTAGTCTTCCCGTGTTACAAGGCTTATTGACTAAGTACAATAAAGTTTGATGATCTATGAAGAACTTGAACTTATTGGCTAATAGGTAGTGTCTGAATTTCTAAACCGCGTACACCATCCCTAATCCTTCTCTCTTGGTAGTCGTATACTATCTCTCGGCTTGATTCAGTTGTCTGCTTGCATAGGCAATTGGGTGGTCCAATTTTCTTTCATCTGTCGGTTGAGCTAAGATGCATCCTATTGCGTAATTGGAAGCGTCCACATGAATATGAAAAGGCTTGTTCCAATTGGGCGTTTTCAAAATAGGAGTTGTGCTAAGCTATTTTTTTTCTCATTGAATGCCTTCTCAAATTTGTCTGTCCACGTGAATTGAGTCAACAATCCATACAAAGGCTTGGCAATTATGGCGTACATGTGGATAAATCGGTGATAGTATCCACAGTGACCCATAAATGGTTGCACTTCTTTTGCATTTTTGGTCTTGGGAGTTCTAGAATTACTTTGATCCTATCTTCATCCGTAGAGATCCCATTCCTAGATACGATGTGTCCTAGGAGTTTTCCTTGCCTTACCATAAAAATGCACTTCTCAGGATTTAGACATAATCTATATTGTCGACATTTGTCAAATATTTTTCGCAATCCTGGAATATGTTCCTGCCTCCGATTTGAATATGTACATAGGTCGTCTACGTATACTTCCATACTCTTTCTTAGGAACTCTTTGAAAATGTGACACATCAATCTTTGGAAAGTGGTAGGAGCATTAGTGAGCCCAACGGGCATCACTCTGAAAGCATAGACCCCCCATTCAGTCACGAATGCAGTGTTATGTTGGTACTTAGTAGCGATAGTGTTGGTTATATCCATAGAATCCATCCAAGAAGCTATAAACCTCTTTGCCTGCAACTCGTTCCAATAGGTGGTCAGTGATAGGTAACGGGTAGCTATCATGAATCGTAGTTGCGTTGAATTTCTTTAAATTAATGCACACTCTCAATTTTCCGTTCTTTTTGGGCACAACTACTAATGGTGACACCCATTCGGTATGTTCTATCTCATAAATGAATCCCGCAGCTAATAATTTGTATATTTCCTCTTTAATCTTTGCTGCATAGACATCATTATAGGTGTAAGGCCGTTGCTTTGATGGTTTTGTGTTAGGTGTCATTGGTATTCGATGGGAACAAATGGAGGGTTCCACACGTTTAAGATCTTTGTAAGTCCAAGCAAATACATCTCGATATTCTTGAATCAGTCGTATCAATTCTTCTTTCTCCTCAGGTGACACATCCTTTCCTATGTATGTACATCTTTCTTCTCCATCTTCTACGGTTACTATGATTTTCTTTGTTTGCTCCTTATTGTCATACGCTTCTCCTTCTATTTCCTCTCTCTTAGGCATCTGAATAGCTATTTTTCTTTCTTCTACTTCATATCTTTTGAAGTGTTTTGGAACCTCAAAAAGATCAGGGGTTTGTTCGATCTTACTCACGATTTTCTCCTTATTTGGTACTATAGGGGCTGTTTCTATTTCTAACACTTTGGTCGTTCCATACTAGTCTTCAGCTTGAATGGCTTCTAAATAATGTTCCTCCGAATCAAACTCTGGTTCCATTTCTATGCTCTCATATTCTTCTTTCCATTCTTTTTCTAATATTTCTCCTGCTTCTACCTCCTGAAGGACTACCATGTACAAGTTTACATCATAGCCTTCTTCGTACACACATTCATTCATGGTCAATGCTTCTTCATTTACACACATGTCCAAGGTTGCTAGAATCTCCATCCAACCGTGTGGTTCAAATGCTTCATCAGGAAAAACTTGAGGCATATACATTGGATCCTCTATAGGTCGATATTTGATGTCCTAAGGGCCATGATTGCAATTTTTTTTTCTTTCTTTGATTCCTTACACATCCATAATTGGGCATCCTCATGCATCTATGATTGATCACTTGATCCAGCACTATGGATAGACAAATCATCTTCCTCCTTGTGTACAGGGTTCCATTGTGATGGAGGTCATCTCTGTACACAAAGGTATGTAAATTTATCTTGGTAGCGTTTCCTTGATGTTGGAGGTTTAATGAGTCTCATTCCCAATCTTGCACTACTCTGAGTTGTCTCATGAAGGCTCATCCTAATATCATTTCATAATTATTTGCCTTTCCAAATCGATAGATAGCTAACGTATGCTCTAATTCAACTCCACAGGTGGTTAATCTGATCTTTTCCAATATTCCCAATGGTTTCTCAACGTGGCCATCAGCTAATTGAAGCTTCATATGAGTTTGTCGTAGAGCTGGCTTTCCCCATTTCCCCCAAATCTCTTTGGTGGCGATACCTACTCCAGCTCTTGTGTCTAGTATAGTCTTGGTCATGTATCCATTCTATGAGATAGGTAAACATGTGTTTCCCTCATCTCCTTCGCTAAATTCTCCAACCTTATCCATGGGGATTTGTATGTCAGAAGGGTTTTCATTCCCCTTGCTTTCCTTTTTGTTCTTCTCTTGCTCTAACTCCAATTGTCCTGCTAATTGTTTCCATAGTCGTGGTTTAACATGAAGTAATTCTTCCATAGTCAACTGACATTGTACTTTGGTCTTTTTGAGTTTTGTTAGATTGTGTAAGTTCTTATCTGAGGTTCCCTTTGCTTTTCCTCGCATTGTGGGAGTACGGAAGATCATGGATTCCTTCTCGTATTCTCCCATGTAGTTTGGTAGGGCAGAAATGCTCCGGGCTTCCTCCCTGTTCTGGTCTAGTCTAGAAACGTCTTCATATATTTCTTCCATGTTTGGCATGGTAATTGATAGTCTTCCACATCTAACTCCTCAAAAGGTGGTTTTGCAACTCCATTCTTCTTCCATTGATCTTCTCGAATTCTAGTCCACAACTCTCTTGGCCACTCAGCCTCTAAATCAGGAACTATGGACGTAGTTCTTGTTTATCCTCCCTCTCTTTTAGATCTTGTTCATTGGCTTTAATGTAGTTCTGGTATTGGTTCTCATATATTCTTGTTTCGGGGAGGGTTGGGATAGTCTTCTCTAGGGTGGCCTGAGCTACCTCTATGAGTTTTCTAAATATCGCTAACCTCTCCTTTCATAACTCCTTGTTAGAAGAAGCATTTTTTGAAGGGGAATTATTTGTAAAATGTCAAAACATTGTAGAAATATTTATGCAAATGATGTAAAAATGAGGAAGAGTCTTCCTCATGTAAATTAGAATCATATGTATTTTTTCTAGAATTTTTGGAAGCTCTTTGATAGCATATTTTTAGATTAGAAGGAAAAAGGACCAAAAATCAAGTGTGAAAAGGGACACTTGAAAATGTATAAAAGATAATCTCCTCTATTTTGAGAGGGTTGGTTGTATTATTTGTGCTATCCAAGTAAGTTGAAGAGCTCTCCTTGCAAAAATCGTGTTTCTTCCTTTCAAGTACTTTCTTTAGATTTGTTGAGTCTATTCTATGTGTGATCCATGGAATTTGCAAGCTTCTATTGTGTATTTTTGATTAATGTGTATGAAGAGAGGTGATTCTTGATGTATGGAGTGAGAAAGTTATAAAGAATAGAGCTGGAGATGGAAATTGTCAATTTTCACAGAATCACGATTGTCTCATTTGAAGGTTACAGGTATCATTTTTGAGATTTGACTTCATAATTGTGTTGTGCTGAGAAAATAACACACTTTATGCATCAAGATCATTGGAAATGATGTAGTATTGATCAAGATAATAAAAACCCTAGAAAATTCTCTTCATCTTCATTATTTCTCAGAAATCCAGTCATATTTCTCTTATTTTTTGGATTCCATCATCTAGAAGGGGTTGTGGTCTTTGTATACTTCCCAGATTGACAAATGTAAGATGTATTCTTGATTCTTTATGCTAAAAGGGTTGGAGAGGACAACTCTAAAGGGTAACACCAAACATTTTTGGCACCGTTGCTGGGGAAGTAAAGCAAAAGCTTCATTGAAGTTGGACCTTGCTGGATCTTCCATTGATGATGGTATTGAACACATTGAAAAGGTAATACTCTTTAATCAAGAAAAGGAAATATGAAAAGGTAGGTTTCTTTGTTTGTCTTTTGGGAAAAGAAAGCAAGAGATAGCCTTTTGAGATAAAGAAGTGGTGAAATTCTTGCAAATTGATAGTTGCTCATATAATTTTTTAAGTAAAGTGCAGGTGTGTGAAAAACTGAATCAAGATAGTTGAGGACAAGGTAAAATGTGACTATCTTTGCATTTGTAGAGTGCTTTTTGACCAAGTACCAAGCAAAATTGTTGATCTTGGGAAAGATGACATGATTGCATTGAGGAAAGTCAAGTAAAGTAGCTATATGCAAATAGATAAGATCCATTTGTTTAGCTAAAGGCAAAGCAACAATATTGAGAAAAGATTTATTTGCATCTTGAAAAGAAGAATGTTTGAGTTTATCTTTGCATGAATGAATAATTGCACTTCTTAGCACATTTTTCTTTGGGAAGCTCTGCTCATAAACTGATTTGATTGCGAGCATAAAAGAGTATGACCAATCATGAAGCAAAATGTTAATTGACCTCTAAACAAGAAGACCCTAAAATAAGTGTTTACCTTGATTTAGGGAAAAATACTAAAAAAATTTCATAAAATCCATCAAAAAATTCAAACAAATTTATTTTTTCTAAAAAAAAGTTGGACTGGAGTATTATTGTTGAAAGTGGAAGAGAAAAAGTGGAAAACAATTTTGAAAATTGAAAAAAATAATAATAAGTGAAAGTTGCTGTCCAATTTCTCAAAAAATATGTTTCTTATGAGTTTGATGGTGTATAATTGCAGGTGACAAGTGATTTGGAGTTGGTGAAGAATCTTGAAGAAGACTAAGTGGAAAGAAAAATAAAAAAATTGAAGTTAAGAAAAAACACGATTCTCTACACAGGATCGCGATTTTCTGTAAGGAAAAGAATTTGAATTATTTTTTGCACACTTGGGTATTGAGGTAAGAGGTTGTACGAGATTTTCATAAAGTGGGTGAGTAAGAAAATCAAATTTCAAAATATTAGTGAGAATTGAGCATCAAGTGAGTAAATTGAAAATTAGGTACAGAATCGCGATTTTCACCAGTGGGATAAAGGGAGTGACATGTGATGAAAAGTTAGGAATTGTGAATTAAAACATAAAATTGTTGAATAATAAAAATTGAACAAGTAAAAAGTGAAAATCTTGAGAAAATTGCACAAAATTGGGATTGTGTGAAGTCTATAAAACCCTGGAATCTCAGAAAAAAGCTCATTTGAGTGAGGGAGAGAAAGAGAGAGAGTGGACAGAATCGCGATTTCTTGCAACCACAAAGATTTTGGATATTTTTTTATCAAGCAAGCAAGGTAAGGAATTTCCAATAAATTTTTGCATTATTTCAAGTTCTCATATGATGATTAGAGCATAGAAAACAAAGAAACTAGTTAAAATCATGGAATCGCAACTTTTAGAATTTTGAGTTTTACTGAGAAAAGATAATAATATTGTTAAAACTCTTTTATTGCATGTTAAAATTTTAATAAGGCCATTCTTTTGGAGAAACAAAAACTTAAAAATTAAGAACTTCAAAAATTTTCAAAATCTGCATAGAATTGCGATTCTGTAGTCAAACACAAAATCGCGATTCTCTGAAATAAAACACAAAATCGTGATTCCTAGAGCACGATTTTCATAAGAAAATTGTGTTTCGAACGATTGTGAGCAATCACGATTGTCTGGGAACAGAATCGTGAAAAACACGATTCTCACCACAGAATCGTGAAAAACACGATTCTCTCCACAGAATCGTGAAAAACACGATTCTCACCACAGAATCGTGAAAAACACGATTCTCTCCACAGAATCGTGAAAAACATGATTCTCACCAGAGAATCGTGGAAAACACGATTCTCTCCACAGAATCGTGAAAGACACGATTCTCTCCAGAGAATCGTGAAAGACACGATTCTCTCCACAGAATCATGAAAAACACAATTTTTTTCAAAAGATTGTGAGTAAGTTGAATGATTCTTAGATCTGGTAATAAATTGTACACACCTCCTAAACAAGATCTACGAAGGAAGGAGGTAGAACAAGTGATAGGAGAATTACAAGAAAAAGATTTTGGGCAAGAAAATAATATGGAAAATTTAAATGAAACCAATGAATCTTCTGAAACTGGTGATTACAGAAATATTCTTAAATATATGTATACAAATAGGTTTGGAACCTATGTATATCAGGATGGGATGCATAAGTTTGTCATTAGATTGAGAAACTTAGAAGTTCCCCTGAATATAACACAGTAGCACAATTCAAAGATGGCAGATATGAGGATAGACAGGGATGTGTATACATCTTCTCATAGGACCCAAAAAATTCTAATGACTTAGGGCAATGTGCACATAAGAGACCTTGGGAACAAAACCTAGGGCAACCAGACTTGCCAAGATAACATGAAATTCACAATAATAGTGAACAACAACAAGGTAGGAGAATACATAATTCCCCAAACCCTTTTGAAAGAGAAGCAGAAGGACTTAATGATTTTCCATTTAGAAGGAGACATCAGTGGTAGAATCAGGGAAGAATGCTTAGGCCCTATCAGGTAGCCAAATGCATGAAGACTCAATATGAAGGATATTCTGATCCTCATGCTCATGCTGCAGAATTTAGACAATTAATTAGAGCAGAAGAAGTTGAGGATTATAAAGTGCAATTTGAAGCATTTGGTCTAACCCTAACTGGACCTGCACTATCTTGGTTCATTCCCTTGAGAAAGGAAATGTATCCGGATATTAAATCTTTCCTAGAAGCCTTCATAGGGGAATTCTAAAAAGCTGGAATAAAACATAGCACAGCTACCTTGATACATAGCTTTAAATAGCAAAAAGATGAAAATGTCAGAGAGGCAGCTAGGAGATTCAAGCAATACATTGACAGATGTGTTGGTGCATGACAATCATCAATTGAAGGATTATGAAGAAATGAAGTCAAGGAGTCAAGAAGAGAACAAATTCAGAAGGTTGAAGGAAGGACATATTCAGAAATCCAAAGATATGTACACATATGTACATTAGCTGACTTATACTTTTGTCTAAGTCATAAACTTGTATATATTCATCTATAAATACTTTGGAAAATGTCGGGGCAAATAGAGCAGAAGAAGAATAGAGAATAGGTAGAGAGAAATCAGTTGTAAGAAGTGTCTGTTGAAGCTCAAGATCAAGGACAAAGCATGGAAGCGCATCAAGGAAGTGGACACACAAGAAGAAAGAGCAAGTAGGGAGCTCCAAGAAGCACGTGTCAAATTTTCAGAAGAAATCCCTACAAAAATAGTGATTTTTATCACTAAAAACCATTGTAAATACCATTTTCCATTTTTGTAACTCCATTTTGTTCAAGCCGAGGAGTCCTCGAGCTTGAGGAGTATTAGAACTACCATCCTACCAATTTTCATAATTTTTAGACTCCGTTTGAGCCCCCAAATAAGCCCTGGAACCTATTTTTTAACTAGGCCGGACACTAGGTCTGGATAGGGCCAAAACCACTCAAAAACTATAAAAAGGGCTGGAGAGCTCATTTTTGGGGGTTAGCTTGTTGTAGATTTCAGTTTTGTAAGAGAGCTCTTTGGTAATCGAAGCTTTCCATTGTTCCACTCTTTGCTCTTACCTTGTGCGCGTGTGTGTGTATGTGTGTGCATGCTTGTGTGCTTTCACTCACGCACTTGTGCCATCACTTGCTCGCGGTCTTCATACCGGTCCTCACGTCTCCACGGATTGACATTTATGAGGTGTATCTCCTCACGTTGGTACTCACCATTGTGCTAGAGTGACACCAAATTTGGCGCCGTTGCCGGGGAGAGAGCTTGGAGGACGAGCGTGTGACGGTAAGACGTAGAGTAGCGACGTTGGAAGGTAAAAAATCACCATTTTCAGTTTAGTTTCTGAGTTTTTTCTTCTTCTTCATCTTCACCTTCATCATCATCTTCTTCCCTCTTCGTATTCTCTTATTTTTTCCATTTTCGTCACTACATTCACTCGTTTTTTACTCGTGGCTGTGAGGAACAAGCTTAGGAGGAGCTGAGAACCAAAAACGCTGAAGAAAAACACTGAAAAACTCTCAAAAACACTAGAATCTGAGCGGTGGTATCGCGACGTGAGAGGAACAACGCCTGGTATCGCGAGCGTTGTATCGTGACTTTGGAGAGTGACTTTGCATCTACAGGCTGATAGAAGTGACAAGGAGGACACAAGGTACACAAATCTGCAAAAATTTTTGAAGTTGGGTGTCAAAATCTCCAAGTATCGTGTCCGGTTGAGTTGTGGTATCGCGATACCAGAACTCCCGTGTATTGCGACACTTGTTGAGGTATCGTATCGTGCATGCCCCACTTGAGGTATCGCGATACCATTTTGGTATCGTATCGTTAAGTGCTGGTATCGCGATCACGGTCGCCCCAGTGGTATCGTATCGTGCCAGTCTTGGTATCGTATCGTCGATCGTGCAGTATCGTATCGCCGGCCAAGTTGGTATCGCGATCATCTAAATTTTGGTATCGTATCGCGAGGTTAAGTGGTATCGTATCGTGCATGCCCACTTGAGGTATCGCGATACCATTCTGGTATCGTATCGTCAAGTGTTGGTATCGCGATCGCGGTCGCCCCGGTGGTATCGTATCGTGGGCTATACTAGTATCGTATCGCGTCAAATTTCTGGTATTGTATCGTGCACTTTGTGGTATCGTATCGTGCACTTTGTGGTATCGTATCGCGGTTGGAGTGGTATCGTATCGCCAACTAATCAAGTATCGTATCGTCCAATCCCGTGGTATCGTATCGCGACGGTCACAGTATCGTATCGTCTGAGATTCTGGTATCGTATCGTGCACCTTGAGGTATCGTATCGTGACCACTTTCAGTATCGTATCGCCTAAGAGAGCAGTATCGTATCGTGAGGTTGGTATCGCGATCGCAGTTATCCTAGTGGTATCGTATCGTCTAGGTGGTATCGTCTGAAGGGGTATCGTGTAAGACAAAGCTATCGTATCGTGGAAAATCTGGTATCGTATCGCCTGTTCTGAGTTCCCAGAGAGATCCTGTTTCCCTGTTTTAACCCCCAAAACCCTGAACTGGCATAACTTTCTCATACGAAATCCGTTTGCTGTGATTTTGGTTTTGTTGGAAAGCTCGTGGGGAGTACAACCAAAACATCGACTGGTTATGGTTAAATTAATACTAGGATTATTAGATAGGGTATTTTGAAGTTGACCCTCAGGGAAATTGGAAAACCAAGGTGTTCCAAAGGATTTTGAGCAATATAAGAGAACTTTGGGACTAGAAGCCAAGGCTTATGAACCTGAGATCTGGCAGACACTTAGGCAAGGATAGACAAAGCATTAGATCATCTGAGGCTAGTGTCAACCATACATCCAAGTCTTGGGCTCAACAGCTTAGTGGTTATCCTTACACACGAAGTTCAGAAACCAGTGACTCGGAAATGTCTTTTAGCATGGAAAGACCCACACGTAACTCAGGCACTGCCTGTTTACAGACACCAGAATGTCCCTATAAGACCCAATTGGAGTATATCAGGACCAACCAATTAGGTGCTCGCATCTATGAGGATGGTCTAAGACGATCAGTGGTTCAACTCAAAAATCCTGACCAACCCTTTGGACTTGAACACCCAGTAGTCAAGTTCGAGGAGGGTGCTTACATTGATAAGGAAGGAACCATGTATGTGGTTACCAACTTACCAGATAGGACAGATGAGTTTGGAAATATCATCCCTGAGAATGAGATAGGAGACCTAGAGCAAGGAGACCTAGGAAGAGAACCCAAGACCCCTAGAGGTAAGTCAGTCTTAACCAGAGTGCTCACTCCAGAATGGATTCCTCAAGATAATAAAAGCATAGAACTATTCGTGAATAGAGAAACGGAGGAAGCCTTTTGGAGATTTAGGCCAGATCAACCCAGCCCAGTAGTCACCATCTACGAATTCAAGGACCCAGAGACACCAGGGAAAGCTGTCTACCTAGATCACACATCTTAGAAATTATTCTTGGTATCAGATCATGACAGACATGCTTACACTAGGCAAGGTGAATCAATTTTCCCTCCACCAAGATCTAATGTTTCCCAGGGCCTCCAAGGAGCCGGATCATCCAAGGCTCATGAAACCCAGAGAGAAAGAACTAGAGAGAGACCGGAGGTAAGCTTTGCAGACACTATAGGCAGAGACAGATCAGGATATGGAACGGAAAGACTTGAAAGGGAGAGACATAGAGTTCATAGACATCAAAGAGATGATCATGATTTCCCATTGCCTAGACCACGAGAACACTCAAGAACCCTTAGACCCTCTCAAGTGGTTAAGACAATGAAGAACTACTTTGATGGATTTGGAGATCCTTATGATCATGTGGCGGAGTTCAAACAAGTGCTAAGAGCTGAACAGGTTGAAGACTTATTCACCCAGTTCGAGGCATTTGGGTTGACTCTTAAGGGTACTGCCTTAGCTTGGTTTCAACCTCTAAACAGTCGCAACTATAGAGAGATAGGTCAGCTGCTAGAAGAATTCATTGTGGAATTTTCCAAAAGCGGTATCAGGCATAACACATCATCCTTGATCCACAGCTTCAAACAGACACCCCAAGAAACAGTGCGACTTGCAGGAAGAAGGTTTAGACAGTACTTGGAAAGATGCCCTGTACCAGAATTACCCACATCAGCTAAACAGGTGGCATTGTTTTTAGATGGCCTATTGAGCACAAAATTAAGGTCATATGTATACCTGAAAGATCCTAGATCCATAGAAGAGTGTATACGGATATGCATTGACATAGAAGACAACTTGGGTGAGGAGTTAGGACTATCCAAACTCTATAAGGACTCTGATAGTTCTACATGTCATACCTCTAGAGCCTCCACTGAGATAGATGAGATAGCTGAGCAGGTGGCCAAAAAGCTAGGAGTTCAAAATAGACAAATGCCAAGGGTCACCTCAGTGAAGCGATGTTATACATGTGGAGGAGATCACATGGCTAATGTTTGCCCATTGACGACTCAACCCCAAGGAAGCCCTAATGCTCTATATTGCACCATTGAGAGGAAATACACAAATCATACGGCCCAAGATTGTCCGTATAACAGGCAAGCTGTTAGACAAAATTATCAGCAACCTTACCAGCAGGGTAGGTATCAGAATCAGTACCAACAGCCATATTATAGGCCACAACAATATCAACCTCAATACCAGCAGCAATATCAGGCACCATATAGGCCACAACCAGTCCTAGGAAACCAACCGCCAGCTCCGGCCAATGTGATCCCAGTTAAATATACGATGGCGGAGGAGAACCTTAATAGAGCATTGGTGCCACTAACCCCATTGGTCTCAGAAAATGATTCTCACGTTCATGGTTCAGACTACTTCCATGAAGATAGTCCACAGGCTTATTATATAGAGTCACCTGAGCAAAGTGAGACTTCTCAGTATCAATATGGGACACCACCTATAGAACAAAATTGGGAGCTAGAATACTCCAATGTCATGTATACGAATCCAAATCCTAGGCCCCAATTGAGACAGGAAAGACCACAAGCCCCTAGAGGACCATGCTTTAGATGTCAGGGCGACCATTTCATTCGTGAATGTCCCCACCAACCAGCTCTGGGACTAGGACAGAACATCACAATACAAGGCTTTTGTCCTGAGTGCGGCAAGGAGCATCTTCCTAGAGAGTGTCCCAGGAATCCCTCTAGTGTACCCAAGGTTACACCCATCAATGTGGTAGGCTTAGTGGCAGATTCAAGTTCAAGTAACAATAATGTGGCTCCTGTACAGGCAATTACTAGGGCACAGGCTACACAACAAGCAAAACCATCTGAGCAGTCGGAGTCAAGTGAGGCAGGAGAGCCTAGTAAGAGGAAACCAAGAACATGGAAGGATACCAGAGAGAAGGCTAATCGCAAGTGGAACAAAAAGCTATCCGAGCTAGAAGAAAGTCTAAAAGATGCCAAAACAAAAATAGAAGACATTGCATCTCAAAGCCCCTCGCATGCCGAAGCACCATCCATTCCACCTCATTCCACCCCACCGCCCATTGTAAATAGACCGCAATCAGGGTCTGTTCTTGCAGATCCAACCCCAGAAGGCTTGGACATGATGTTCAAGGCCTACCAGGCTCGTCTTCAAGAAGGGCCAACAGCTGCAAACTTAGACAAGAGTTACCCTAGAGCAGACTTAGAGATTGAACGGATGAAAATGTGCATGAAAATGGTAGAACAAGCTCAAGCTATACTTGAGACTAGTCAAAAGTTCAATCAGACAAACTCTATCAAACCAGATTTGCATTTCCAAGGCTTACTAGAAAGATTAGAGCAGTTGGTAAACAAACCACAAGTTTCTTTACCTCCACAGGCTCAACCAGTTATTGAAAGAGGAAGCTCACCACCAATGGGAGCTTATGTTCCTAATTCCACGGATGCTGGAATACCTCCTTCAATTCAACAATACTCTCAAGAGTTCTTGCGGGAAATACAGGAAGAGAAATGGGCCAAGGAGAAGGGTAATTCCCCTCCTATTCCTGAGATTGATGATCTTCATGACCAATTTCCCCAAGACATTCCGTCTATCTATGGAGACCAAGCAGAGCAACAAGAAGATGAAAGATTAGATTTTGAATCTAATTCTTTACAAGAGTTGCCTCATTACACAGGCCCGTGGGAATCTGAATCTCTCCAGATCAGAGCCCCCACAATATTGGTAAGAAATGAAGACTCAGTGATTCCAAGAAACACTGATGTTGTGAAGAACACTAAGGTTCAATGTCATCTCACTGTGGAAGAGCTGCTCAAAGCAAAACCTGAGCTCTGGAATCATGTGAAGGATCAAGTTCCAGAACTTGAATCCAATATGCCAAAAGTAGGCTCTAAGCAAAAAGTTCCAGAGATACCTCTCGACAAGATAGGAGACATGAGCGAAGGTGAAGAAGGTAACACTTATCTTCCGATCACCTATCACGGTTACACAACCAAAGCAATCGTAGATTCAGGTGCTGGTGTTGCTATTGCGACCACCTCCTTGTGGAAGCGATGGGGCGAACCCACCTTAAGACCAACGAGAATGAAACTTCAAATGGCAGATGGTCATTTTGAAAGACCTCTATGATTGCTTGAAGGGATAACTCTAACCACATGTGGTGTAGAGTTTGAACATACGTTTGCTATATGTGACTTTGAGAAAAATAATGTCTACGAGATGATCCTAGGAAGACCCTTCCTACGACAATTGCAAATAGTACAGGATTGGGGAACCAACTCCTTGTACTTACAGCACTTAGGGGTTACCACCAAGGTCAATCTGAAGGATTACACCTTCAAAGATGTACCACCCCTACAGTGGAATCCTATCCACAAAGCAAAAGAAGATTCAATCTCCGTGCATTCTGGAAGTTCACCTGATCCATCATGGATGCATGAAGATACTCACTTGTGGATGTGCAAGGTCGTAGAGGAAGAGGACAAGCGCCTAAAAGCGAGAGAAGAAGGAACTCCCCTAGGAGATAGACCAATAAAAGACCTAGCCTATACACCGATGATATTTCCAGATGAGGAATTTGAACCTCATGGTTGGGCAGAAATCTTAGCTACCATGGACATAGCAGTCAATGAAGAACAATGGACACCTCATTGTGATGAGGAGGGTTATGATATTTCAGTGTTCATGTGTCAGCCCCTGTTGGTGATCCTAGTGAGTTCATAGAAGAAGAAGAGAATGACGATGATTTAGATCCACTTCCAATCACCGAACATCTTTTGGAGCGTGTTGCAGGCAAGGAAGTTTATAGCTTCCTTGATGGATTTTCAGGTTACAACCAAGTAGCCATTGCCCCCGAAGATCAACACAAAACGGCCTTTGCCACAGAATGGGGAATTTTTGCATTTCGTGTGATGCCATTTGGGCTCACCAATGCACTTGCAACATTCCAAAGGCTCATGTGTCATGTCTTCAAAGAGTTCTTGCGAAAGAGCTTAGAAGTATATGTGGATGATTTATGCGCCCATTCCCAAGAAAGAAGTTACCACATCCCTGAGCTCAGACAGATCTTCAACAAGTGTAGAGATTATCGAGTTTGTCTGAACCCAGAGAAGTGTGTGTTCATGGTACGACAAGGTAAGATCTTAGGTCACATTGTTTCTAAGAATGGAATTTCAACAGATGAGGACAAAGTAAGAGCAATAGCAGAGCTGCCAAGACCAAGGAATGTTAAAGAGGTACAAGCCTTTATGGGCCATTGTGGATATTACCGTAGGTTTATCCACATGTATGCCGTCATAGCTAAACCTCTTTATGGGCTGTTAACAAATTTTGAGTGGAACGAGGAATGCAAGAATTCCTTCAACGAGCTAAAAAGACGCTTGTGCTCAGCACCAATACTGACCACTCCTGATTGGAGCAAACCATTCCATGTCCATGTAGATGCCTCCAATCATGCAATAGGATGTGTGCTAGCACAACCCACAGGTGAAGGAAACCTAGATTTGCCGATAGCATATGCTAGTAGGCAATTAAATGCAGCTGAACGAAATTATACCACAACGGAGAGAGAAGGTTTAGGTATGGTATATGCTGTGAAGAAGTTTAGACACTATCTATTGGCCAATAAGTTCAAGTTTTTCACTGACCATCAAGCTTTACTATATTTGGTCAATAAACCTTGCAATACAGGCCGCTTAGTAAGATGGTTCCTCTTACTAATGGAATACGACTTTGAAGTTGTTGTCAGGAAAGGTAGAACCCATCTTAGGGCAGACCATCTTTCTCGCATCACTTCAGGAGAGCCACCGCAAGGAGTGTCTGATGAATTGCCCGATGCTTATCTGTTCAATTTGGAAGTTGTTCCTAAATGGGCAAATAAGTTGGTACCAGTCCTAACCTTTGGGCCTGCAAATAAAAATGTGAAAACAAGCAAAGAAGAAATTGTAAAATCACAAAAGTATCAAATATTGGCCGGAAGTATGTACAAACAAGATCCAGAGGGCGTATTAGCTTGTTGTGTCGAGGACGATGAACATATTAGTTGGTTGCAACAAGCCCATGAGGGATTGCTAGGAAATCATTACTCTAAACAACGAACATTGCAGAATCTAAAACGTTTAGGAGTGTATTGGCCTAGCATGGACAAAGAAATACAGGAGTGGATCCAGAATTGTCCAGTGTGCCAGAAGAGACCCCCAGTGGAGCATGCCACTCTTTATCACGTGTCATTAATCCCAGATTGGAGTGCTCCATTGGTTGCGTTCATGAGATCGGGAACATTACCCAATCAGGCTAGTCTTGCAAGAAAACGAAGCATGGAGCAAGAGGCTCAAGACTATGCCTTAGTAGGAGACAACCTATATCGAAGAGGCAAGGATGGTTACCTAAGACTGTGCGTTCATGAATCAGACTATTTGAAAGTCTTAGAAACTGCACACAGCAGTGCTGCAGGTGGACACTTTGGGCCTGACAGAGTAATTAAGACCATTCTGTTCTCAGGACTTTGGTGGCCCACTCTTCATATGGATGCACATACTTATGTGAAGAAATGTGACACATGCCAACGTACCCTATATCCGATAAGAAAAGATGAAATGCCCTTGAGGCCCATGATGGGAGGACGCGCATTCTCGAAGTGGGGCATAGACTTTGTTGGTCCTATTAACCCCCCAGCTAGAAACTCCCATGCAGAATACATTATTGTAGCCACAGACTACCTTACAAAGTGGGTGGAAGTAAAAGCCACGACAAAGAATGATGCTCAAACGACGGCTAAGTTCTTATTCGAAAATGTGTTCACTAGATATGGGTTACCAATAGAGTTGGTTAGTGATAGAGGTACGCACTTCTTGAATGAGGTCATTGAAAATCTCCTTCAAGAATTCATGGTGATACATAAGAAGTCTGCCCCCTATCACCCACAAGCTAACGGACAAGCCGAGAGCACGAACAAGATCCTATGTAATGTATTGACGAAACTTGTAAATAATAAATGCTCTGATTGGGACAAACAACTTCATCATGCTATTTGGGCATACCGAGTTGCCTACAAAACGGTACTCAATGCTACCCCATTTCAGATGGTCTTTGGACAGAATGCCGTGCTACCATTGGACTTCCTAATCCCAGCTTTGAAAGTAGCACAAGAGTACGAGTGGAATGGACATGAGTTGTCTTCCAGGATCTTTGATCTAGAACGCTTAGGTGAGACGAGGCTACGGGCAGCAGCAGGCATTTATGCTGCAAAGAAAAGGCAAAAGGCATACTTTGATGCCCATGTAAAGGATAAAGGATTGAAGGAAGGAGATCTAGTGCTGGTTTATACGCTAAAGCAACATGCCCGCAAATTGGAGAAACGAGGATATGGACCCATGATCATTAATAGACTCTCCACTAGCGGTGCAGTTCAATTGGCCACTTTAGAAGGTGATATCCTACCAAACTATATTAGTGGATGCCGAGTCAAGTTATATCAAGAACCTCTTACAGAGGAAATGCTCATGAGACTCAACACTGCTAAAAAGCGAAAAGAAGAGGAGTTAAGGGTTAGAGAAGAAGCACAAGCAGAGGCTAGAGAGCGCATCAGAAGAAATAAGCTACGGCGGCTAGGCCTAGATGTCAACACAAAAGCTCCAAAATATCACATGGACATGTGCCAAAAATCGGGCATAACTACTTCTCAAATAATTGATCGACGACCCTTTGTGACTATAGAGGTAGGACAAGGAAAGAGTGTAAGAACTGTGAGAGCATTGGTTGACTCAGGAGCAGCAACTAGTGCAGTTCGACTTTCATATTGCCAAGACCTGCAATTGGACATCAAGCCCATAGAAGCCTATCTCATAGGATTAGGAGGAGTGGAAACCCCCTGTTTGGGCGAGGTGGAACTTCCCATCTACCTTCAAGATGTTCCAATAAAAGTCAAAATGCTAGTGTGTCATGATGAGGACCTCACAGAACCACTTGTCTTGGGTCAAGATTGGATTTACGACCATGCTGTCAACTTGAACCTAAGAAGTCAACTTCTTCAAGTCTGGGTATATGATCAATGCATTACATTAGAATTGGAGAATCGCATGCCCATCAAAACTGACACCCCACACTCTCTTTGTTCCTCTAAGGCTAATCTTCTCGAACAAGATGTTGTAGATGTCAAAAGCTCTATGATCCAGAGCAAAGCATCCACAGGAGCTCAACCTCAGAAGCAAGCAAAACAGTGCAAGACAGCCAGTCTATCAAATAGACAAAGAGCCATCAAGAAGAAAAAAGTGTTGGGCATGACACAGATCTGGGTAATGAAAGGCGTACAACCATCGATGTTGCCTCAAGGACTCCCACCCAACCAGATCGACCATGACAACAGAAGGACCAAGCACCTACGACAGGGTCAAGCACGAAGAATCCATCAAATTTGGGTACCGAAGCTATCAATGAAGACCGACCACAATCAGGTACAAATTTGGGTGCCTAAAAAATTAGCTACAGCTCAACAAGGGCGATTACAGATGTGGGTACCCAAGAAGCTCTTACACGTACAAAGACCTATGCTCCCCACCGTGCAAAAGGTCTCAACAAAGAAGCCAAGGAAAGCAAAGGGTAAGAACAAAACACAAAGAACAAACGAAGATACACTCAGCCCTTCTGCAAAAGTAAGCAGGCAATCATCAAGGATACGGGTTTGGAAGCCAAAAGCACCAACAACAACCACAGAACCAAAAGGCCAACCACACGGGATACCAAAGTTTGGAAAGCATCCAAAGATGAAGTGGCCTGAGGTGATCTCTACAGTACCAAACCCTATTCCAAAATGGGTTCCAATCCGGAGGATTACATCATTTCGAGATCCGATAGACACCTCCAATCAAAGAATTCATCAAGTATACAAGTAACATCAAAAGCCTCGACCAGCAGCAACCATGTGCCTTTGGCATAACCCAGTCGTCTGCACCATTCAGGTCATGCATTTCCAAAGTATGCATCAATATAGGGCCACCTTACAGGGCCGTGCATAGACACAATTGAGAAATCCCAGGCACATGGGACACAATTTTCACATGCAAAATATGTTATTGATACTAACCTCTTCCTTCTTGTTTGAGGCCATCGTGTTCCAAAAAAAAAAAAAAAAAAAAAAGAGAAGACTATGTGCTTGAAAGTGCTCATCAGCGAACTTCCAGCAAGGACATCCCTCAACAAAAAGGACAAGCCGACGGTCAAACACCATGAGGGAACCACAACACGAAGAGATGA
Source organism: Ceratopteris richardii (assembly GCA_020310875.1). Classification (NCBI taxonomy): domain Eukaryota; kingdom Viridiplantae; phylum Streptophyta; class Polypodiopsida; order Polypodiales; family Pteridaceae; genus Ceratopteris; species Ceratopteris richardii. The sequence goes on from CM035418.1 coordinate 98,604,098, forward strand.
AGATCAACGGACCCTTCACCATGGTAAGACGTGTATGTTTCAACAACACTATAACCATGATAGATTAGGAAAACTCTTCGTCAGCATACCCTTGAGCACTTAGCTCAAGACCCAATCTCTTGCACCATACTTCTTGCCATGCATTTTCCAAGTACGCATATGTAGGGCCACATTACAAGGCCATGCACAAGGCACATACTTTGTTCAACCCATGCACTAATGCACTTACCCACCATTCATTATGGGTTACAAGTACTTGGCATGAAAACTATGAAAAGACGACATCAAGATGACAACAACAAGAGCAAGGAAGCCATCCACCACCGAGAGTTGCTCACAATCAACATTGACCACATCCTTTGAGCAGCTAGCAGTTTTGGAAAACTCACAATTGCACCACCCCGATGGAATACAAGGCAGAAGTACGTACAAAGGGACTACAAACTGCAAGAGATAACAGTGGCAAAGTGAAGAACCAGACAAACGACCAGGATACATTGGGAAGAGGGATCGCCCCTGTTGGACGCAAAGGACGCTACCTCTCAACATACTACATGGAACGACCACTACAACAAGGGTCTGTCAGGGACGACAGACTCAAGAGGGGGGGGAGTGTTGAAGCTCAAGATCAAGGACAAAGCATGGAAGCGCATCAAGGAAGTGGACACACAAGAAGAAAGAGCAAGTAGGGAGCTCCAAGAAGCACGTGTCAAATTTTCAGAAGAAATCCCTACAAAAATAGTGATTTTTATCACTAAAAACCATTGTAAATACCATTTTCCATTTTTGTAACTCCATTTTGTTCAAGCCGAGGAGTCCTTGAGCTTGAGGAGTATTAGAACTACCATCCTACCAATTTTCATAATTTTTAGACTCCGTTTGAGCCCCCAAATAAGCCCTGGAACCTATTTTTTAACTAGGCCGGACACTAGGTCTGGACAGGGCCAAAACCACTCAAAAACTATAAAAAGGGCTGGAGAGCTCATTTTTGGGGGTTAGCTTGTTGTAGATTTCAGTTTTGTAAGAGAGCTCTTTGGTAATCGAAGCTTTCCATTGTTCCACTCTTTGCTCTTACCTTGTGCACGTGTGTGTGTATGTGTGTGCATGCTTGTGTGCTTTCACTCACGCACTTGTGCCATCACTTGCTCGCGGTCTTCATACCGGTCCTCACGTCTCCACGGATTGACATTTATGAGGTGTATCTCCTCACGTTGGTACTCACCATTGTGCTAGAGTGACAGTGTCATTAGACACATGAAAAGTGAGTGAATTGTCTATCCTCACTTAGATGTAATTTTTCTGAGAAATCAAGAAAACTTGCGCCCGATATTTTGCTGTCTACTCCTTCTGTGTTTAATCTTTGGAGAAATCCTTCTGCACATGTCTAAGTCCATAGCTAATCTATCTATGGCTAGACTTTGAGAGGTTAATTGTAATCAGGCTGAGAGAATTTTGTTTAGGAACATTCATATGTGAAAATGTTCTAAGAGTCGTCATAACTGGCGTAGTTTTCATTTCAGAGAAATGGTCATTGCTCAGTCCACAGTGTAAAGTTTTACACAAGTGAGGGCTCAAAATCTAAGTTGGAAGGTAAGTCATCTATGGCTAAAAGATCTTGATCAAACGGGATTTACTTTGGGAGAACCAGTGTTAAGAAGTTGCAGGTGTCAAAGTCGTCATTGCAGAGAAGCTGTTTCAGACATAGGTAAAGTGTTTCACACATTTCTCAGTGTGTACTCAATCATTTTGAGAAATTTAACTTGGTAAATTTGCGCAATGTCAAGGCGAAGTGTTGTACAAAGTTTTATCAAAAACTTTACAGGATTGATTAGTCAATGAGTGATTAATCTGCAGCAGACTTTTCTGAGAAGTGGAATTTTTCAGAATAATCAGTCTCTTGATAAATTGGTGAATGATCTCTAAATTTGGTGGAGTCTAAAGTTGATCTTGATATAGAGGTGATCTAAGTTCAAGGTCAACTTGTTCTTTTGGAGATTAACACTCTCCAACAGTGGTATCAGAGTAGGTTGTGTCAAAATTGAAGTGAAGAAGACTCCGACTACTGTAGAAATACAAACCTTTACATCTTGAAGGTGCAAAAGGATAAAGGTTGAAGAAAACTTGAAGGTAGACACATTGAAGCTATCAAAAGGATCAGAAGGAGCGAGATTCAAAGTAAAGGTACATTTATTTCTCATAAAGATTAAAGAATTGACAATACGGATAAAGAAACAATGGGAGATAGTCTCCAAATTGAAAAGTTGGATAGAGAGAACTATCCAGCTTGGTCTATGAGGATGGAAGCTCATCTTATGAGCAAAGATTTGATAGGATACATCACAGGAGATGAAGAAAAGCCAGAATTCAGAGATCCTAGTGTTCCAACTAGGGAGGAGCTTGCAGACTTGAAGAATTGGATGAAGAAGGATGCTCAAGCAAGGAGCATAATCTACATGGCAATCAATGACTATTTGCTTCCTCACATTAGAGGACTTGAAAGTGCATGTGACATTTGGAATGCTTTGGAGGAGCATTTCCAAAACACAACCAAATCAAGGAAGGCTTCACTATGGGCAGAATTTACTACCTTCAAGAAGAAGGCCTCACAGTCAATCTCTGATTATGTGACAAAGATGAAGGACATTGCAGATTCTCTAGGTGCAGTGGATGAAGATATTGAAGAAGACAAATTGGTAAGACAAATTCTCACAGGGCTAAGAGGAGATGAGAAGTGGAAGCCTTTCATTTTATCTACAGAACTTTCATTAGATCACTTTACTCCTGATTTGAATCAATTGTTAGGTCATATGCTAACTTTTGAGAATGATATCAAAGGAGATGTTGATAAGAGTGCAGGTCATGCAATGTACTCTAAAGACAAGAAGAAAGCTAACAAAGGAAAGCAACAATCAGGTGAAGAAGAAGGTACTTCAAACCAAGCAAATTTCATGAGAGGAAAAGGAAATGGCAGAAGTAGAGGAAGAGGCAGAAACAACAAAGATAATGCAAGAGCTTGTTGGATATGTGGTAAGACCAATCATCTATCTCATGATTGTTGGCACAATAATCAGAATAATAGTAATTATCAGAACTTTAATCAAAGAGCAAGAGGTGGTAGATTTCAGAGAGGAAACTTCAGAGGTAGAGGTGGTAGGAATTCTTTTGGAAGAGGTGGAGGAAGAAGCTTCCAAAATCAATCCTATAATAACACCTACTACAACTATGCATCAGATCAGAAGGAGGACTCGACTCTCATTATGAATACATGTGAAACCTCACATGAGGACATGAGAGTGTTCTATATTGATTCAGGATGTAGTAATCATTTAAGTGGAAATATTGCTTTGATGACTGACCTAGATCATAATGCAATTAATCATACAGTTCAGACAGGTGATAATACAAAGCATAAGGTAAAGTCAATTGGTTCAGTCAAAGCTAAGGATGGGAGCACTCTTCTGAGTAAGGTTCTTTATGTTCCCACAATTCCAAAGAATTTGATCAGTGTAGGTCAAATTGTGGAAAAAGGATATGAGGTAAGGTTCACCAATGATGGAGTTTATGTTGAAGACCCTAGTCAAGGGTATAAACAGGTTGTTACAGGAAAGAAAGAAGGAAGGCTCTTCACATTGAAGGTACAAGGAAATGTTGGACATGCTATGTTCACATATGGAGAGCAGAAGGTGTCAAAATTGGATCTTTGGCACAAAAGACTTGGACACTTAAATGAAAGAGGTATTAAAGAAATGATTAACAATGATTCAGTGCTTGGGTTGCCTAATATTGCAGGTCAACACATCACTTACAGATGTGAGGCATGTCAATTAGGTAAGGCTCACAAGCAATCCTATTCCAAGCATGGGTTTATGTATTCAGAAAGACTTGAATTGGTGCATACAGATTTGTGGGGTCCTTCAAAGGACTTTAGTATAAATGGTTCAAGATATTATGTCATATATGTTGATGATGCTACCAGGTGGATCACAATTTATGTGATTAAAGAAAAGTCAGAAGTGTTTAATACATTTAAACACTATCATGCATATGCAGAAAGGATTACAGGTCAAAAATTGAAGAGACTAAGGTCAGATGGAGGGGGAGAGTATTTTTCAAATGAATTCAATGATTACTTGTGGAATGCAGGTATAAAGAGAGAGGTTACTTGCAGGTACTCCCCTCAACAAAATGGGGTAGCAGAAAGAAGAAATAGGACTCTTGTTGAGTTTGCAAGGTCCATGATGAAAGAGAAGAATTGCCCAAATTATTTGTGGGCAGAGGCTGTAAACACAGCTACTTACTTGGTCAATAGATTGCCTTGTAAAGCTTTGCAAGGTATGACACCATATGAAGCTTGGTGGGGTAAGAAACCTACCTTGGATCATTGCAGAATATTTGGATGTTTGGCATATGCATATGTGCCATCTCAATTGAGGCATAAGTTGGAGCCTAAGGCAGAAAAGTATGTATTCATTGGTTATGATGATAAGCAAATGGGATACAGGTTGTGGAGTCCATCCACAAAGCAATTCCTTGTATCCAAGGATGTTACATTTGATGAGCAAGGTACTTGGTATGCAGGTAAATATAATGTACATGCAGATGATGAAGAAGTAGTGGATCAAAGGAAAGGTAAAGCAAAGATTCAATTACTTGATGAAAGTGAGAACAATGAAGTACAGGTTGAAGTTGAAGAGAGGCCAAGGTTTGATCCAGAATGTGATGAACCAGAGACTTCAAGAAGTGCAAAAGTTAGGAGGTCATCTAGGCACAAATGGCAACCTACAAGGTATAGCTATGATACCTCATTCTTGACTACTAAAGATTATGCTTACTTGATAAAAGCAGATGAAGATCCATCTACATATGATGAAGCCAAAGGCAAGAGAAATTGGGAAGAAGCCATGCAAGAGGAGTATGATGCATTAATAGAGAATCAGACTTGGGATCTGGTTCCTAAACCTAATAGCCAGAAAGTTATTGGATGTAAGTGGGTTTACAAAACAAAAAGATTTGCAGATGGAAGTGTGTCTAGATACAAAGCTAGACTTGTTGTGAAAGGGTATGCACAGACATATGGAGTGGACTATGATGAGACTTATAGTCCTGTGGCAAAAATGACAACCATCAGAACCCTCATAGCAATTGCTGCTTGCAAAGGTTGGAAGTTGTCTCAATTAAATGTTAAAAATGCTTTTTTGAATGGTTACATTTCAGATGAAGTTTACATGGAGCAACCAGATGGATTTAAAGATCAAGAGAACCCAAATTATGTGCGTAAGCTCAAGAGAGCTTTGTATGGACTAAAGCAAGCCCCAAGGGCATGGAATTATAGGCTTGTAAAATTCTTGAATGATCTTGGATTTCAAGCATCAAAGGCAGATAGTAGCTTGCTAGTCAAAGCAAGTGAAGATGGATTCATTTATGTGTGTATTTATGTTGATGACATAATACTTACAGGAACAGATGATAAAGGGATACAAATGATCAAGAAGCAGATGGAGAAAGAGTTCAAAATTAGTGATTTGGGGAACCTATCATTCTTCTTGGGAATGGAGATTTCTTATACTCAACATGGAGTATATGTGACTCAAGAAAGGTATCTTAAAAATTTGCTAACCAAATTTAAAATGGAAGATTGCAGGGTTGCACCTACACCTTTGGAAGTGAACCATAAATTGTCTAGGTTTGGAGGAGAAGAGTTCAGAGATATGAAACTCTATCAAAGTTTGGTTCGTAGCTTGATTTATGCTACATTGACAAGGCCTGATTTATCATATGCAGTTGGTGTGCTTTCACAATTTATGCATTGTCCTAGAAAGGAACATTGGATTGCAGGACAAAGAGTACTTAGGTATATCAAGGGTACACTCAGAGAAGGGTTGTACTATGGATTTACTTCTGATACAAGAGTGAAGATATATAGTGATGCAGATTGGGCAGGTAATGTGGATGATAGAAGATCAACACATGGATACTTGTGCTATGTAGGAGACAAATTGATTTCATGGTGTTCTAAGAAGCAACATACAGTTGCTTTGTCATCTACAGAAGCAAAATATAAAGGTATGGTGGAAGCTGCAAAGGAGGTAATATGGCTAAAGATACTTATGAAGGTTTTTGATGTGGTTCAAAGTACTCCTATTGTTTGTGGAGACAACATGAGTTCTCTATACTTGGCAGCTAATCCTGTGTTTCATGCTAGAACTAAGCATATTGAAATACAATATCATTTTCTGAGAGAGAAGGTCATTGAGAAGGAGATTGAAGTCATACACACTCCTACAAAAGATCAACTTGCAGATATGATGACAAAAAGTCTAGATGGACCAAAGCTACAAAGATTCAAGGATATGGCAGGAATTAAGAAGATAGAGAAGAGCCTCAATTAATGATTGAGGGGGAGCTGTTGGTGCATGACAATCATCAATTGAAGGATTATGAAGAAATGAAGTCAAGGAGTCAAGAAGAGAACAAATTCAGAAGGTTGAAGGAAGGACATATTCAGAAATCCAAAGTTATGTACACATATGTACATTAGCTGACTTATACTTTTGTCTAAGTCATAAACTTGTATATATTCATCTATAAATACTTTGGAAAATGTCGGGGCAAATAGAGCAGAAGAAGAATAGAGAATAGGTAGAGAGAAATCAGTTGTAAGAAGTGTCATTAGACACATGAAAAGTGAGTGAATTGTCTATCCTCACTTAGATGTAATTTTTCTGAGAAATCAAGAAGAAAGAGTTCAAAATTAGTGATTTGGGGAACCTATCATTCTTCTTGGGAATGGAGATTTCTTATACTCAACATGGAGTATATGTGACTCAAGAAAGGTATCTTAAAAATTTGCTAACCAAATTTAAAATGGAAGATTGCAGGGTTGCACCTACACCTTTGGAAGTGAACCATAAATTGTCTAGGTTTGGAGGAGAAGAGTTCAGAGATATGAAACTCTATCAAAGTTTGGTTGGTAGCTTGATTTATGCTACATTGACAAGGCCTGATTTATCATATGCAGTTGGTGTGCTTTCACAATTTATGCATTGTCCTAGAAAGGAACATTGGATTGCAGGACAAAGAGTACTTAGGTATATCAAGGGTACACTCAGAGAAGGGTTGTACTATGGATTTACTTCTGATACAAGAGTGAAGATATATAGTGATGCAGATTGGGCAGGTAATGTGGATGATAGAAGATCAACACATGGATACTTGTGCTATGTAGGAGACAAATTGATTTCATGGTGTTCTAAGAAGCAACATACAGTTGCTTTGTCATCTACAGAAGCAAAATATAAAGGTATGGTGGAAGCTGCAAAGGAGGTAATATGGCTAAAGTTTTTGATGTGGTTCAAAGTACTCCTATTGTTTGTGGAGACAACATGAGTTCTCTATACTTGGCAGCTAATCCTGTGTTTCATGCTAGAACTAAGCATATTGAAATACAGTATCATTTTCTGAGAGAGAAGGTCATTGAGAAGGAGATTGAAGTCATACACACTCCTACAAAAGATCAACTTGCAGATATGATGACAAAAAGTCTAGATGGACCAAAGCTACAAAGATTCAAGGATATGGCAGGAATTAAGAAGATAGAGAAGAACCTCAATTAATGATTGAGGGGGAGCTGTTGGTGCATGACAATCATCAATTGAAGGATTATGAAGAAATGAAGTCAAGGAGTCAAGAAGAGAACAAATTCAGAAGGTTGAAGGAAGGACATATTCAGAAATCCAAAGATATGTACACATATGTACATTAGCTGACTTATACTTTTGTCTAAGTCATAAACTTGTATATATTCATCTATAAATACTTTGGAAAATGTTGGGGCAAATAGAGCAGAAGAAGAATAGAGAATAGGTAGAGAGAAATCAGTTGTAAGAAGTGTCATTAGACACATGAAAAGTGAGTGAATTGTCTATCCTCACTTAGATGTAATTTTTCTGAGAAATCAAGAAAACTTGCGCCCGATATTTTGCTGTCTGCTCCTTCTGTGTTGAATCTTTGGAGAAATCCTTCTGCACATGTCTAAGTCCATAGCTAATCTATCTATGGCTAGAATTTGAGAGGTTAATTGTAATCAGGCTGAGAGAATTTTGTTTAGGAACATTCATATGTGAAAATGTTCTAAGAGTCGTCATAACTGGCGTAGTTTTCATCTTCAGAGAAATGGTCATTGCTCAGTCCACAGTGTAAATTTTTACACAAGTGAGGGCTCAAAATCTAAGTTGGAAGGTAAGCCATCTATGGCTAAAAGATCTTGATCAAACGGGATTTACTTTGGGAGAACCAGTGTTAAGAAGTTGCAGGTGTCAAAGTCGTCATTGCAGAGAAGCTGTTTCAGACATAGGTAAAGTGTTTCACACATTTCTCAGTGTGTACTCAATCATTTTGAGAAATTTAACTTGGTAAAGTTGCGCAATCTCAAGGCAAAGTGTTGTACAAAGTTTTATCAAAAACTTTACAGGATTGATTAGTCAATGAATGATTAATCTGCAGCAGACTTTTCTAAGAAGTGGAATTTTTCAGAATAATCAGTCTCTTGATAAATTGGTGAATGATCTCTAAATTTGGTGGAGTCTAAAGTTGATCTTGATATAGAGGTGATCTAAGTTCAAGGTCAACTTGTTCTTTTGGAGATTAACACTCTCCAACAAGATGTCCTAGAGAAGAAGTACCCTCCATGGCAAGACAAGTATCTCTATTCACAAGATCTATTAGCATTTGATCAACCAAGAACAAATGAAGATAAAATCCCACCAGCAGAAGAATTAGCACAGGCAATTGCCAAAGCCTTAGAAGTTAGCACCAAGACAAATATGATAAACACTAGGATAGCAACAAATAAGAAATGCTATAACTGTGGAGAAAATCCTTTGGTACAACAATGTCCATATCAAGAACCACAACATTTGCAAGATAGGAAAACACTCAAATACTGTACATTGGAAAGAAAATGGACATACCAGAGAAGAATGCTTCTACAATAAACAACCTATTAAGGAAAGAGAATATGCAAATCAACATAATTCACAAAGAGAATCTGGATTTTTTGAGCAACCAAGACTTGTACTTGGGCAACAACCTCCACTACCAATAAATGTGGTACCAGTCAAATACACACCAATAGAAGAAGAAAGCTCAAGTCTAAGATCATCTTATAGAGAAGATTATCATTGGAATGAAGGATATCAAGAAGGGTGGGAAGGATATGAGGTGAGAGAACCAGAATTGCAAGCCCTAAACTTGGGAAATGGGAGAATTGAAATGGATACAGCTACATTTATGTACATAACCAATAATTACATGTCCAATCAAAAACCCCAGTTCAAGGGAAGTCAAAAAATAACTTGTTATAGATGTGGAGGGGAACATTTCATTAGAGACCGTCCACAACCTCCTACACTAAGGATAGAAGGAGCTTATTGCAAGGATTGTGGCAGGGAACATCTAATAAAGGATTGTCCAAGAAATCCTCAAAAATAGGAGAACACATTTAATAACATACCATTAAAAATAGTCAACATAATGGAGCAAGAAGAATTGAGTGACCAAGATCAAGTAAATATAAATGCTATAACAATAGCACAAGCTAAACAACAAGAAACAACTAAAGAACAAAAGAAGAATTCATTTCCAAAGGAAAAGAAAAACAGACAAAAAGGGAGATGGGAGAAAAAATAAGAACGGGAAAAAATTTGGAAGAAGAGATTATAGAACAGTCAAACAATAGTCAACCTCAGAATAAGCCAACTCAGCAAGAGGCAAAAAATTCACAAAGTTCGAAAACTTTGATAAGAGCATATAAGGGAAGAATTCAAGAGGGACCAAATCCTATAGACCATGTAATGGCTTATCCTATGCCAGATTTAGAGCATGAAAGAATGCAAAGATGCAAACAAATCATACAAGAAACACAACTTAAAATGAGGGAACCTGACAATTGTCCAACAACAGTTGGGGAAGCAAATGCAATAGAAACAAGGAAAACTCTTGATCTGGAAGATAATGCACATATACTTCCAAATCAATATAGACAAGCAATGTACAATTTTATACCACACCACAATGGAAGAATTAGTAAAACAAAATTCTCACCTGCAACACAATATGAAAAAGGGGGAAGCAATACCAGAGAATTTTGATCCACAACAACAAGAATTGGAGGAGTTGCTGTACATTCCTATTGATAAAATTGGAGGATATTGTGAAGGAGAAGAAGGAAACTCAACTCTGAGAATACAATTTGGTAAAAATCATGCCAAAGCTATATTGGATAGTGGATCAGGTGTGGCCATCATGACTAAACAAACTTGGAAGATGGGGAAAAAATGAATTAATACCCACTAAAATGAGATTACAACTTGCAGATGGACACATAGAAAAACCCCTAGGAATATTGGAAAAGGTGATTGTGGAAATATGTGGAATACAAATAGAGCATACTTTTGCCATAGTTGAATTTCCACAATCCACTTCATATGAAATTATCCTAGGAAGACCATTTATGAGACAAATGCAAATTGTGCAAGATTGGGGTAATGATTGCCCATATCTTCAAAGCAAAGGAAGGATAACCAAAGTGAATTTAAGAAACGATCAATATTGTCACACACGTCCCCTCAAGAATGGTTCAAAATACTTCAAAATCAAGAATCAAGTGAAGAATCAGAGATTGAAGATCAGAATGAAATAGAATCATCAATATGGAAGTGCAATATGATAAGAAACCTTACAAATAGGAAAAGAAGATTAAGAAAAGAAGACTGTGTAGAAGGGAGAAAATTACAGGATGAGAGCTATATACCACAAAAATTCATAGATGAAGAATTTGAGCCTCATGGTTGGAACCAGATTTTGGCTACCATGGATCTAGCCAATGATGAGTATGTGGGAGTGAAATTCCAAAATGAAGAAGGATATGATGTCTTTCACATAGGAATACAAATGATAAAGGTATCAAAAACAGAAGAGGACCAAGAAGAAGAAATGATATTGAAAAATGGTAAAACACAATATTTGGAAGAGGTAAAAGCTACACATGCAATAAAAGATAAAATCTCAGGCAAATATAGAAAAAACAAACACAAGGAAATAAAAAAAGACTAAGAAGATGAAAAAAATGAGAAAATGACAAACAAGGATCAACAGTTTGATGTACCTGCAAATTTCAAGCCTTATGAAGTAGAAGACAGACTACTTCTAAAAATCAAACCAAAGAGAGAAAAGAAAAGAGGGGAGGCATATGACAATCAGGAACAAACTAAGAAGGTAATGATCACCCAGGAAGAGGGGGAAGAAAGACATATTGTAATAGCTGATGACATGACAAATCAAGAGGAGGAAGCATTAAGAAATGTGGCTAGAAACTATAGGGATGTGTTTGCTTAGAGCTACAAGGATTTGAAAGGAATTGACCCTAAAATTTGTGAGCATAATATTCCTATTACACCTGATGCAAAGCCTAGCAAACAAAGACATTACACATTCAATGATAAATACTCTGCCAAAATAAAGGAAGAAATTGACAAGTTGCTGGCTACCAATTTCATCTATGAGATTGAGTATACATAGTGGATATCTCCTATAGTTGTAGTACCAAAAAAGAATGGGAAACTCAGGGTATGCATTAACTTGAAAAAAGTGAATGCTGCAACTATAAGATATAGCTACCCATTGCCCATAACAGACCATCTTTTAGAAAGAGTTGCAGGGAAGGAGGTCTATAGTTTTTTTTATGGTTTTTCAGGATACAATCAGGTACCCATAGCTTTGGAAGACCAACATAAAACTTCCTTTTCCACAGAATGGGGAATTTATGCTTTTAGGGTTATGCCCTTTGGGTTAACTAATGCCCCAACAACTTTTCAAAGATTGATGTGTCATATCTTCAAAGAACTCCTGAGGAATATAATGGAAATTTATGTGGATGATCTTTGTAATTTTTCATTAAAAAGACAGGATCATTTGGAAGATTTAGAAATATATTCAGGAAATGTAGAACATACAGAGTATGTTTAAATCCAGATAAGTGTGTGTTCTTTGTAAGACAAGGGAGAATGTTAGGTCACATAGTCTCCAAAAATGGAATTTCAACTGATGAAAGGAAAATTGAGGCCATAGTGGAACTTCCAAGACCAACAAATGTAAAGGAACTTCAAACTTTCATGGGACATTGCGGGTATTATAGAAAATTTGTACACAAGTTTACTGACATAACAAAACCTTTGTATGCTTTAATCACAAAATTTGAGGGGACCAAAGAGTGTGACCAAGCTTCTGAGACTCTAAAAACTTGTTTGGTAACATCACCAATTCTAAAAACACCACAGTGGGATAAAATCTTCCATGTCCATGTGGATGCTTCAAATTATGCTTTGGGATGTGTGTTAGCACAACCAATAGAAGGAAGCAAATTAGACTTCCGAGTTGCTTACGCTAGTAGGCAACTGGATTCAGCAGAGAAAAATTACACAACCATTGAGAGGGAGGGTTTGGGAATGATATTTGCTGTGAAAAAATTTAGACATTACCTTTTGGCCAACAAGTTTAAATTTTTTGTGGATCACCAAGCTTTACTCTACTTAGTAAACAAACCTTGTCACACTGGAAGGATAGTCAGGTGGTTTCTTCTACTGATGGAGTTTGAGTTTGAGGTAGTGGTGAGGCAAGGAAAGACTCATTTGAGAGCAGACCATTTGTCCAGAATCCAAGACAAAGAGTCAAGTTCACCTTTAGATGATGACTTTCCAGATACATATTTGTTCAAAGTAGAAAGTATTTCTGAATGGGCCATGACTTTAGTACCTTTACTAACTAAGGGACCCTGCAGAACATTTGGAAACAACACACATAGGGTATTACAAAGTAGAAATTTTATGTTGATGGCTGGTCATTTGTATCATCTCAATCATATGGGCATACTGGAATATTGTATTCCAGAAGAGGAGCAGCAAGAATATTTGAAGAGAGCTCACTATTGGAACCCTTGTACTCATGCTTCCATGATAGTCACCCTAAGTAATCTCAATGGGATGGGAGTACAGTGGCCTAATAAGATTCAAGATGTAAAAAAGTATATTTCCAACTGTTGGAAATGCCAATCCTTGAGAAATTCAAAAGTTATAATCTTATACTAGTTTCAGAAAAATCCAGATTGGAGTGCAAACATAATTGAGGAGTTGAAAAGAAATAAGAAAGGAGAGCCAGAAAGAGATAGTGCAGACTCAAAGAATCTACAATTGATTTCTGAAGAGTATCAACTAATAGGAGATCAATTGTACAAGAAAGAAATGGATGGGTATTTAAGAATCTGTGTTCCTGAAGATAATCTAGAAATATTAGAAATGGCACATTCTAGAGTGGCAAGAGCATTTTTCAAGTGATAGGACTGCTAAACTCATATTATACTCTGGTTATTGGTGGCCAACTCTATTTCCTGATGCAAGAACATATGTGAAAAGATGTGACATTTGTCAGAGGGTGAGTCAACCAAATAAAAGAGACAATATGCTAGTAGTGCCATTGATTTCAGCTAGAGCATTTAGTAAATGGGGGTTGGATTTCATTGGACCCATACATCCTCCAGCAAAACAGTCCCACGCTGAATACATACTAGTAGCCACAGATTACCTGACTAAATGGGCAGAGGCCAAGGCTACAAAAAGGAATGATGCTCAGACCACTACTAGATTTCTCTATGAAAATATCATTACCAGATTTGGATTACCAATTGAATTAGTAAGTGATAGGGGAACTCGTTTTTTGAACCAAATCATAGAGAACATAACTGAGTATTTCATGATCAGTCATAGAAAGTCAGCTCCATATCACCCACAAGCCAATGGATTTGCAGAAAGTACTAATAAAGTACTTTGCACCGTATTGTCAAAATTGGTAAACACAAATAGGAATGATTGGGATTTACAACTTAATCATGTCCTATGGGCCTATAGAGTGGCATACAAAACTGCACTAGGAACCACACCATTTAACCTGGTATATGGACAAAATGCAGTTCTGCCTATAGAATTCCTTATTCCAACACTAAGGGTAGGTAGTCAATACAAGTGGACTGGACATGAGTTATCTGAGAGAGTGGTGGAACTGGAAAAACTAGGAGCCTCTAGACTTTAAGCAATTATGAGCATATATGCAGACAAGAAAAGGCAAAAAGCTTATTATGATGTTCATATTAAAGAGAAGGACTTACAAGAAGGAGATCTAGTTTTGGCATACACAGTAAAAGAACATCAGAAAAAATTTCAGAAAAAAGGACATGAGCCTTATCTTATCCATCAAATAAGTAACAGTGGAGCTATCCAACTAGCTAATGTAGATGGAGAAATCATGCCAAATTTCATAAGTGGATGTAGAGTAAAAAGGTATGATCTTCCATTAACTGTTTCTGAATGGAGAAGAATACATCAAGCTCAAAATAGGAAAAAAGAAGAGGAAAACATTAGAAAGGAGGCTCAACAGGAGGCAAAGGAAAGGATAAGAAAAACCAAAGATCTTAGAGAAGTTCTTTTGTGTGAAACACCTCTAAGAGAAAGAGAACATTTGCCTGTTATAACAATGAATTTTCAGGATGAAATAATCAAAGTTTTGATAGATTCAGGTGCACAAGTAAATTTGATCAGTTCAGCTTTGTTGGATAAGTTTAACAAAAAAGGACTGAAAGCAAAACATTTATCAAAACCTTAGAAGGACGGATAATACAAAGCATGTCTTCACCTTCTATTGAAATTACGTTCAATGAAGAATATATGAGAATAGATTGTGAAGAATGGCCAGATCACATGATGACTGAGAAATTGATTTTCGGACAACCATGGCTAAAGCAAGGTAAAGTAATTTTGGATTTTGAAAAAATGAAGCTTAAGTTGACAGTAAATGATAAAAGGTTTTTAATGCTTTTGTGGAGTAATGAAGAACAGGAAGATCAACAGGATATTCATGACTCAGACCTGGAAGGATTTACTTTTTCATTAGAAGATACAAAGGCATTACCAATACAACCACTTTATGATCAAGCTTCATTCAATCAGAAACAGGAGAAAATTGAAGGAACAAAAGATGGTGAAGAGACAGAAGAAAGGTGGCAACTATGGAATAGTCAGAAGCATCAAGGCATCAGAACAAAAAGAATGTGGAAACAAAGTACACACAAGCACTGCTCATCAAAACAAGTTCCCAAAACTAAATGGATATGGAAGCCAAAAAATTCCAAGAACAGCCTATCAAAAGAAGATGGGTTTATCCCTAGAACAGGGTCAACAAGGATCAAATATTATTGGGTAAAAAAAATCAGATTTGATTCAATGGAAAAAGAACATGATTATCTGATATACATTTAGGATTTTTTATAAGAAGATCAAAGTATTACAGAGAAGAATTATGACATCTTGGAAATTATTTCAATTTGTTCTACTTTATCCTTTTTCTAAGAAGAGAAATAGGAGGGGAAGAAAGGAAGTGGAGGAAATTATTTTAAAAAAAAGAAAAAAAAAAGAAAAAATATTATTATTATTAAAAAAAAGAGAAAGAGAAAAGAAGAAAAAATATTATTATTATTAAAAAAAAAGAGAAAGAGAAAAGAAGAAAAAATAAGAAAAAATATTATTATTATTAAAAAAAAGAGAGAGAGAAAAATTATCCATTTTTCTTTTATAATTCTTTTAATTATATAAGTTATACAGCACAAGCAAGATATAGATGGTATTGTGGCAGGTGTCATTCATTTTCATTACATCTCAAGATTAATGTGATTTTATTTATGTTTCTTGAGACTCATGTGGGTGGAGTTTTTCTTTTGTGTGATGCTATATTTCCTTCAGAATGGTGAATCCCAAGGAACTACCAATCCATGATTTCAAAGCAGACTCAGTCACTCTGTCTAGAGGACATTGGTTCTTGGACAGTGAAGCTGCAATAGAGGAGGTGGATCCGGAGTCTGATGAAGAGCAAGAAATTCCAGAAGCAGAGAAGGTAGTCAAGGAGCTCAAGGAAAGTTTGGGTATCATTGGTCAGCACATACTGTAGGAGTTGGAGGTTACAAGTACACCATGCTGTGCCAGGAATTTTACAAATTCCAAAGAATTGCAGTCAATTACAAAAGATGGAAAGCAGTAGGAATACACAAGTTGTTGGATGAACCCTTATTCTTCATAGACTTTGAAAGAGTGGTACAAGTGATGAACAGTTTGCTGGAAGTTGGGAAGGACAATGAGGCATATTTCAGGTGTACTGTCAAGAACAAAGAAAACCAGGAAGTGAACATTACTATAAAAGCAGAGCATATCAGGGCAGCCCTTCAGTTTTATACCATGGGAAGCAAGTTGGACAACAGCTTTGTCAAGAAAAATAAAGCTACATATGCAGGATATTCCAAATTTCTTGATTTTAAAGGGAAGGAGAATGAGGAGTATGCTATCAGAATGTTCTTGCAATACTTCTGTTTTCCAAAACTACCTAGATACACCATGCCACACAAACCAGTAACATTGATCATGTTCAATAATAAGGACAGAACCAAGCCTTTTGGAGTGATGGATGTAACTCCATACATACATGAGCAATTGGAGGAAGCAGCCAAACATTGGGAGCAAAAGAAGTACATGAATGGAGCTCAATTCTTAACAAGAATTATATATCATGATCTAGGGATGGAGGATCAATTACAATTGGCTCCAGAAGCCCAATACTTCAGAAGTTTGATGACAGGAATCAAAAGTCCTTCTAGGATTATGTCTGTAAGAGAAGTAGAAGCCCAACCAAGCATGAGGGGAGTAGAAAGGTAAAGAAAGGGAGTCTCTGAAGAAGTCATTCCAGTAAAGAAATGAAGATTGGATCCAAGAAAAGTGGAATTGGAATAGGAAGAGGCAACTACAGAGCATGAAGCTGCTCAGAAGCAAGTACAATCTTCAAATGACCCTCATCCACCTAAGACAAGCAAAGAGCAATTGTATACTTATTTGAACCAAGGAAACAATAAAAGGGTAGTATATGAAGCCCAATATCAAAAAATGTTGGAAGACTATTCATGTAAAGCAACTGACTGGATACAAGAAGAAGTGGAACACTATGAAGAGTTGCATGATCAGATGATGGCAGCAGAGATTGAGGAGATTTTTGTTAAAAAAGAAGTAGAACTATTGGCTTATTTCAAGGAGTTACAAGGTCCTCTTAAAACTAGGACCACAGTAATAGTGAAGAAGAAGGTTCAGAAGAAACCTGTACAGAAAAGGAAGTTAACCAAGAAAAATAAAGGAAAATCAGTAGTAGAACCTGTACCAAGGATGGAGACAGAAAAAGTGACAGTAGAAGAAAAAAAGCAGGAGGAATCCATTGCTACCAAGAATGGACAAATCAGGGATAGCTGGATCTTCATAATTCTCTTCAGATTCTGAGAGTGACATTGAAAACTTCTTGTTGAAAAGTTTGAACTTATCAGTGCCTAGTACACCAACTGTGATAGTACAAGCATCTGAAAAAAATAAAACACTAGAAGACTTGAGTGAGAAGCCACAAGGAAAACAGGTCCAAGAAGAAGTAGCAAAACAGGTTAGTCCTGGAGAAGAGAAAAGGTTACTAAAAGGTAAAGCAGTAATGATGGAAGATGAGATTGAGGTAAGGAAGGAGTTCAGTTGTGGATTAGTAGATTCAGGGTTGAAGACAGTATGGACAAAACCTTCACATAAGACCTACTTCAAATTTAATGAGGAAAAGCAAGAAATAGAAAAGGAAGCTCAATTATGCAGTTCAATGCACAAGAAAGAAGACAAAGATAAAATCAAGGAAACAGAGGAAGTAGTGCAAAAGAAGGATTTTCAAGAGGTCAAAGAAGGAAATACAGCAGAAGAAATAAACCAAAGTATAGAAGACATACTTTATGATTTGAATCATAATGAGGAGTTCACAACTACAGAAGACCAGGGAAAAGAAGAAGACTTGGATCTCATGGATATAGATGAGCAAGAGAAGGAAGGACAAAAGGAGCAGATAGTCAATGATCAAATAAAACCCTCTAGGGAGATTGATTCAATCCTAACTCAGGATAAGGAAGTACAGGAAAAGAAAGGACTTATCCTTGAAGAGGAACAACAAGGAATGGAGAAAAAGAAGGCAGAAGAAATGGAGATAATTAAAGAAACATCAGGATATGAGAAAAAGGAGGATCAAACATTAGTGCAAGAGGAAGATGTGGCAGATAAAGAAGAAATGAAAACAGATAAGGGCTATGAAGAACAAAAGAACCAAGTCATAGAATATGAGGAAGAAGATGAAGAAGAGAATGACTGCAAAGAAGAAAAGCAGATAGAAGTAAGACAAATGGAATTAGAAGTTGGGTTGGAAAGGATACCCAAGAATATAAGATCTGCTTGCAAAGTTATTATGAGCAATATAGAACAATTCACACCATCAAGTAGAAATATGATTATATCAGGAATGGTGGCAGAATCAAAATTTGTAAAAGGCAACAGAATCATTAATGAGCAAAAGAGAGAAAAGGAACAGTTAGTAGAACAATTGAGGATTGTACAGGAGAGAAATGAGGAATTGACTAACAAAATAATTTCCTTGGAAGAATTAGAGGTTCAACAACAAAGCAAAATTCAATATCTTGAAGAGAAGTGTGCAAAGCAGGTAGAGCAGAGCAGCAAAATGGAATTGGAGCTAAAGAAAATTGAAGGGAGATATAGAACACTTCAGAGTTCATATCAAATTATGGTCAAAGCAAATGAAGAAATAAACAGGTTATTAATGGAAGAAGGCCAGATAAAAGAAGAGAGCAAGACTATACAGGTAACACAAGATGAGAAGGAGGAGTTGAACAGAGAAATTCTAAGGCTACAAGCAGAATTAAAGGAAGCTAAGGAGTTGGAAAAACAAGCCAGTATACATGCTGCTAATTCAATGAGAGGATATAATAAGTTACATATGGATATAGAAAGAGAAAGAAGTGATTGGCAGTCAAGTATAGAGAAAGAAAGAAATGAGTGGAAATCAGAAAAAGAACTGTGGACATCTCAAAATAGAAATTTAATGATGATGGTGGAAGAGTTACAGACAAAATTGGAAAATCCACAAACCCAGGTTGAAGAGCAGGTAGCGACTACACAAGAAGAAGAATATGAAGTGGGAGATGATAACAGAACTCAACATTTTGATGAACAAGAAAACAAAACACCAATAGAGGAGTACTCAGAGGAGTTTGTTCAGAGACTTCTAACAGACAAAGAATCTAGAATGGAGTTTATTAGAAAAATGCATAATGAATATGAGGAACAGATTGTTAATTTTGCTTTAAACAAAGGGATAAATCCTGATCAACACCATTGGGTAGCAGATGGCTTAGGTATACCCTTTTGCATGATTATTGAAAGCATTAAAAATTATCAGCTGGCAAGGGTGGGATTATCATCAAACAAGTATTTGGAATATGAAGAAGACATCAATGTGACCAAGGAATTATTTGAAAAGGCCAATCCTAAATGGAGAAATAGGTGGTTGGATGCTAACAAAGAATGCAGAAAGATTTGGAAAGAGGCACCCATTCAGTTAAAAATCAATCCAGCTTATTGTCCGGTAGCAAGGAGAAGGGAGTGGATAGTCTTTTGGGAAAGAAGGAATGCAGGACAGATTCCATCAAAATGGTTGAATTTTCCAAAGATAGCAGGACGGAAGGCAGGAACATGCCCAACAAAGAAATGTATGGTTGACACAACAGAATCTGTTATATCTACATATAAAGATGTCAATGACCCAACTTGTATTCTATTGATCAGAGTAATGAGACTCATATTGGCATGTATAGAGACTTTTACAGATATAGATGTCAGAACTCTAAATTACATTGGTTTTAATTCACCATCTGATGCTTTATTATTTGATCTCAGTGAAACCCCAGACAGGATCTGTTTAATGGCCTATTATAGCAGAATAATATTTTTGGGTATATCTTCAGATTTTTGAAGATGCATTTGATTATGGATTTTTTGAACGAGAATCAGAAAAATTTGGAAACTTATCAGTAGTAACAAAGTCTCAACTCACAGCCTATGAAGCAGCATACACAGAATACCTAAAGAAAGATGTGATAGATAAACCAGAAGCAGCTGTACAATGGAGAAAAGCTCTATTTGAGATGGTGAATAATTTGAACATCACAGAAAGAAAAAGCCATGATCTATCGTCACAGGTATATCAAAGAAAAAAGAAGTAAAGGAAGCCCTCGCTATCTATCAGAAAGAATTTTTAGTCAGGAGCCAAAAAGTCTAGGAGGGGAAGAATGTTAGAAGAAGCATTTTTTGAAGTGAAATTATTTGTAAAATGTCAAAAAATTGTAGAAATATTTACGCAAATGATGTAAAAATGAGGAAGAGTCTTCCTCATGTAAATTAGAATCATATGTATTTTTTCTAGAATTTTTGGAAGCTCTTTGATAGCATATTTTTAGATTAGAAGGAAAAAGGACCAAAAATCAAGTGTGGCAAGGGACACTTGAAAATGTATAAAAGATAATTTCCTCTATTTTGAGAGGGTTGGTTGTATTATTTGTGCTATCCAAGTAATTTGAAGAGCTCTCCTTGCAGAAATCGTGTTTCTTCCTTTCAAGTACTTTCTTTAGATTTGTTGAGTCTATTCTATGTGTGATCCATGGAATTTGCAAGCTTCTATTGTGTATTTCTGATTAATGTGTATGAAGAGAGGTGATTCTTGATGTATGGAGTGAGAAAGTTCTGAAGAATAGAGTTGGAGATGGAAATTGTCAATTTTCACAGAATCACGATTGTCTCGTCTGAAGGTTACAGGTATCATTTTTGAGATTTGACTTCATAATTGTGTTTTGCTGAGAAAATAACACACTTTAGGCACCAAGATCATTGGAAATGATGTAGTATTGATCAAGATAATCAAAACCCTAGAAAATTCTCTTCATCTTCATTATTTCTCAGAAATCTAGTCATATTTCTCTTATTTTTTGGATTCCATCATCTAGAAGGGGATGTGGTCTTTGTATACTTCTCGGATTGACAAATGTAAGATGTATTGTTGATTCTTTATGCTAAAGTGATTGGAGAGGACAACTCCAAAGGGTAACAACAAACACTCCCCTTGTGGGTAAAGCTTTTCGTGCTCCTCTATGTTTGGCCCATTCTCAATTCTAGCTTGGTAAGCTTTCAACCACATGTCTAAATCGTCTGGTTTTGGGTCTGCCAAAATTGATCATGGCCTGTCTGGCTCTAGTGTCTGCGGTGTAATGGGAATTTCTTCTTGAATTTTGGGTTCTTTAGGTTTCTTTTTGACTCGTGTGTCCTTCTTCTCTTCCTTACCTTTATTCTTATCCATTTTTTCTTGAGTTTTTCTCTCCTATCCTTCCATTTTTGGCTTTTTGTTGTTGGGGTACTCTCACTTGGGTCCTCTGAATCTTCCACTACTTGTATTATGGGTTCTGCGTTACTCTTTTCTTGTTCAGGGTCTACTCATTTTCTTTCTTGTCCTTTCATTTGTGCTTGTGTGATGTCCTTCAATGGCACTGTGTATTCCTTGTCACTTCCTGATGATTCAATCACTTCAATCACGTTAATGGGTGAAGTGTCATGAGCCTTGTTGGGATTTTTCAAGAAATCTCTAAAGAGATGTTCCTTTCCACAGTCGTTGCAAAGTACTAGAAGGTGGTGGGTTGTATGGCCGAGTGCATTCTCTGATAAAGTGATCTCCTCCGCATCTATAGCATGGTCCTTTTGGCATAGGCGGTCTAATGGGTGGTCTCATGGGTGCTAGTGCTTTGGGTGTGGTGTACATTAGTGTTGCTAACTCTGGTCCATAGACATTGTCATATCCCTCATATCCATAGTATTGTGGGTCATAAGCTTCCTCGTACTCCATCATACTATAGGGATAGTAATCTCCTTGGGTCTGCTCGTATCCTGGGTTTGTTGATTCTGAACTGGCTAGTGGTGATGCTAGTACTATGGCTCTTTCCAAGTTTTCCTCTATTTGGGCATATTTCACTGGTACTACATGTTGAGGAAGTGGCAGTTGCTATCCCAACATTTGTTGGGGTTGTGCATATTGCCCTTGCTCATATGGCCTAGGTGCTCCTTGTGGTCCTAGATAGACATTATTAATGGGAATCTCCCTTCCTAACTCTCTAGGTGGGTATCCATATGGCCTATACTGAGGTTGATTTAAAGGTCGTGTCTGCCTGTTGAATGGACAATTCTCAATACTATGATTGCCAGTGTATTTTTGTTCTATGTGACAATACAGAGCGGTCCCTTGATGTGGCTACCTATTGTAAGGGTGAGCTTGAGGCACACCCATTCCTCCTCTTACACACATGTGAGTGGGGTGGTCTCCTCCACATAGACTGCATCTCCATAACATGGGTACTCTCATTGGTGGATGCTGGTAGTTCCACTGTCCATGAACTCCTAACTTCTTGGCCACCAATTCTGCTAACTCTTCTACATTACTAGAGTTGGATGTCATTGTACTTCTAGTGTCTTCTGATTTCGTAGGGCTAGGTGTACTCTTGAGATAATCAGCTAGGTTGTCTTCTAGGGTTACCACATAGATGTGACCTAACTTGTCCATGTACACTCCTCCTTCATACTTGACTGCTCATCTAGGCACTATTGTAGATCAGTGGAAGTTACCATCTTGGCTACTAATCTATTTAAACCATCTAGGTAGATGGGAATCCTCTGGAAATTAGTGGACACATACTGCAGAGAGGTACGTTATTATCCTTCTACAATAGACATCAAGTTCCTCCTGGGGACATAACCTTGCATGTCTTCTGAAGCCATTGATATTTCTTCTTCTGAGTCACTAGAGGTGTTAGAATAGACAGAGCGGTTTTCCTGAGTTGCACTTCCTACCAGTGAGATAACACTTCTCTGGCTACTTAGCACCCTTCTTGACCTCAAGTTCATCCACCCTCCTGTGGCTATTTTGGTTCCTAACTATCCCCTAATTGGCTCCTTAATTGCCTCAAATTTTTCCCTAAAAAGACTCAAAACGTTCTAGGCGATACCACCATGGCGATACTACACTAGGCGATACCACTCTTACCACGATACGATACCAAAGCTTGAGGCGATACGATACCTTGGAAAGTCGGCGATACGATACCAAAATCCTCGCGATACGATACTATCCTCTGGGCGATACGATACCAATACACTCCATGATACGATACCGACTGGTTCGGGTGATATGATACCACCTGAATGCACAATATGATACTAAGAATCCTCGCGATACGATACTGGTGAAAGTCGTGATATGATACCGCAACCTTACACGATATGATACTGGACTCTCGAGTGATACGATACTAGAATTTCTCATGATACGATACTATGGAGGTTCAACGATACGATACCACTGATAGATTCGGGATCGCGATACCAACTTGACGATACGATACCAAAAGTGGTATCACGATACCTCAAGTGGTATGTGATGATACGATACTCGGCGAGTATCGCGATACTAGGGAATTTTGGTATCACGATACCAAAACTCACCCGACCGCGATACTATAGCCAAAATCGCTCAAAACACAAAAACATTTGCACCCCTAAGCTTATCTCTCACTCCTCACCCTCTGTCTTACTCATAAAACCTCTCCAAACTCTCTGTCCCACCCCGCGATACTAAAAACGTCTTCAATCACGTGTAAATGTGTTTTTAAAGTTTTTTTGATGTTGCAATCTTGTGAAGCTTACCTTTAAGGATGTCTTGCTTAAGAGTTGAGCTCACAAGGTACCAAGATTGACAAATATAAGATGTATTGTTGATTCTTTATGCTAAAATGATTGGAGAGGACAACTCCAAAGATTAACAACAAACACTTATATACATGTGCCCTAAAAATGGTCCTTCCACACAAGTGACCAGCACTTTATTGGCTAATCTCTAATTTCCTACTATTTTACAAGAAATATATTACAATGAGTTGGGCTTATGCATCTAGAGGACTGCTCTAATGCATTTACATAGCTTTGAGGGAATTTCCTAGGATTTTGAAGAAGAAAATTATGCCCATTAATTTTTGAAAATTTTGGGGCTCCTCTTTTTGCCTCTTTTCTCTGCAACAGAAGGCCATCTCTTCATTCTCAAATACTAGAAGAAGGCGATTCGCTGGCAAGAATTGACATCTGCACACTATTAGTATTGCATAACATGTTTACATCTGTGTAGAGTGCAGGACCTCACACCAAAAAAGAGTACATGGGAGGCCCTCACACCAAAAATAGAGTACAAAGTGTCAACATGCCAAAAATTTCTGGATTCCTGTGGAAAAGTACTCGCAGGCTAATGGTCTTCCCCAGCTGAGCAAAATGGAAGTGATTCTTGGTTGCTATAGAAATTTGGACATCCTACTGTGGAACATCTGGAGGGGTCACATTCTCTAAAACATTTGGATTAGTAGAATTAAAGCCACCTTTGGTAAAGCCTAGAAGCTCTCTTCAAAGCTCTGTGCAATAGTATCTCCGTGATTGAAGACTCTCAAAATGGTTCCAAGGAAGGTGGAAATTTGCAGATGCAATCTCTACCACATGAGATGGACAATGCTCGCCCACCCACAGGTATGATGCCAGTTAACGGGTCCATTTTGGTTGGTTATGTGGCTGGTTTGCCTATCAACTCAAGAAATAAATTAGTGTCCAACATAAATCATTCTTCTCCGAGGTCCTACATGGATACTATCAAATCCTCACGTAACCCTAAGTCCTTTCCTTTTGATTTTAAGCGCGCAGCAGGATCATCCTTCACTCTCCATCATCCCAATGGTGGAAAAGTAGTTTGTGATGAAAACCCACATGCGCTCTTTGTCGACTCTGAGGATAGTGAGGATGAGGAAGAAGCTTTTGTTATAGATAGGTCCTCTTTGGATGACTGGCATCATCACCTCACTGACAGAGTGGTGATTGGGTTATGTCATGGCCCAAGTCCACCCTAGGAGGTTCTTAAGACTTGGATTAAGACACATTGGGAGTCAAGAGGTCTGCATGTTAAGCACATACAGTATTGCTCCAATACTTTTTTTGTGTTCTTTTTGAAGAGGTAAATAGTGCTCTGCATGTCATAAGTGAGTGATAGTGGCTTATAAGGAACACCCCGATTTCATTTTTTTAATGGCACATTGCTTTCAACCCTAAAGGGCCTAAACCACACCAAGATTCTTGTGTGGGTTGAGTTCCCAGAACTTCCAATTGACTTCTATCCCTTGATAGAACAACTTCGAAATATGGTTGGTAGAGTGATTGGGCAAAAAGCTAGAAATAGCATAATAAACCCAAAGTGGGATCCCCAGGCTCTAATTGAGGTTGATGTTTCCAAAGATTTAAAGACCCAGATTGTCATCAAGGACTCTAGAGGGGCCAAGCTTCATACATAGAAAGTCATCTATAGGAACCTGCCTAATGTTTGTTATAATTGCTACAAACAGGGGCACCTTATTAAAGATTGTCCCCTCCTTCAGAAACAATCGGATTTAGGTAGTGAGGAAAAAACTGATTGTCCCCAAGCACCTAATGGTAATACAAGCTCTTCGGGGAAGAAACAACCACCAAAAAACAAAAAAAAGGGTACAAATCGGAAAATATGTATGATATTCTGTTAGAAGATATCTCTAATCCTTTTGAAGATAAAGTGCATCAAGAGGACTCCTTAAGCTCACTAAGTCAAGACGAAAACTTGGACCCCAACAAGGTAAGGTCTAACAAGTAGGCTAAAGGTTGGACAGCTACAGGTGAAAACCCTATCAAAGACATCTTAAGAAAGGAATGGAAGGTGATTGGAAGGAAAAATAAAGTCCTGTATGAGTCTTGCTCGCCTCAAGGCAACACAAAGGTCATCAATCAGGTAAGTAACTCCACTCGTATAATGTTAGAATCATTTGGCCAAGAGTTGGAGGCTATGGATCAAGAAACCTTCGATCACATGGATGCTAAAGGTGATATCATGAAATTGTCCCCATGTCGTAGGATGTGGATTTTGTGAAAGATCCTTCCTCAGGTAGTAAACCCAAAAGAAAGGAAGTGGTAAGATCCTCTGGCACAGCTAGCAAGCCTACCAAGAACAATTGTAAATAACCCTCTGTTTATCATGTTAGATCTCTCTATAATTTCCATCAATGTAAAGGGTCTTACTGACCCTCTGCAACCTAAAATGGTCAATTCTTGGCTTAACTCGCTTCCTAGAATGCCTTATGTTCTGTGTTTGCAGGAAGGCAAAATTGGAGGCTCCCACCTTAAGTTGCATCTTAACATTATCTCTTCTTGTTACAATTGGTATTATACTCAGCACTTGAATGATGAGGAATCTCTTAATAAATTTCTTGACTGTCTGGATACTTTTTGTTTAGCAAGTGGTTCTCAAGTCAATCACACAAAAACTGGCTTTAAAGCCTCCAACAACAAAGTTCCTGGAAGAATTGTCAACGTGGGTTTGTAACTTGGTAAAGGAAGGGCCTGGACCAACGTTAGGATTTGGGACATCATTTCTGGCCCTCATTCTATATCCCCAGTTGGAGTTGCCTTGGTTGGGCTAGTTGGCCTTCTGGAGTAAATGTAACCTGGCTATAAAAGAACACAAATTTCATAAACTGTCCTACAAGTCTTGGAATGATTTTATGGCTAATGGCGAGGTAAAACCAGACCATACCATCTGTGAAGAATCTAACTCTTCTCTTCCTTGTTTACAAGTGCTTCTCCATCACAAGAGACTGCTGGAAGAAAAGTTGCAAACCTGCTACAGGAAAGTGCTCAAGTTGTAGAAAGTGGCCAAAGTAATATATATGAAGTTCAAACAAAAAAAAGGGGAATGTAGAAATCATCACCCTAAAGTTGAACAACAAATGGAAGTTAAGCTGGACTCCTCACCAGTGGTCCTATAGATTTAAAGCTCTGGGGGCTTACCCTGACAGTATCAAATATTCCTTTCTCCAATGGCTTATTGTACATCAAGGACTGTGGGTGGGCCCCAAAGTCAGGAAAATTTTTGTTGATGGAGGCAAACGTTCATTTTGTGGCAGGGTGGAGGATGTTATCCACTTGTTTTTTGAATGTTCCCATGCCAAGAAATTTTGGTTGCCTGTGGATTATATCTTCAAAGCATCAAAGCCCTTAAGCTGAGAATGGTGGATGTCATGTTGGGTTGCTGCCACAAGATGGACCTCTTGTTATGGAACACCTAGAGAGGCCATATCTTATGGGCCATCTAGAGTAGCAAGAATAATAAAGTGTTTGGTAATAGGAGCAAAAAATACCACATCACTCTGCCTCTTATTTTGAGGATCTCGACTAACTCTTCTATTAAAGGCATTGTAAAACCCCCTCTTGAGTCAAATGAAATGTTTTCTATGTTGTATAAGTGTAGGTTTACCAACTAGAAAGCCCTACTAGGTCAGTACTATTCCCATCATAGATTTTGGTTGTTGTTCTCGTTGTAACCTGATTATGGTGCTCAATGGCTCCTACCCCATGCACTGATGTAACTATTCTCCATCATTTTAAATTTTCCTATTTTCTTAAAAAAAAACAGAGTACATGGCATGCCCTCCTTAAAACAGAGTGCATGGCAGGCCTTCCTTAAAATAGAGTACATGGCAGGCCAAAAATTAAAGCATCTCATGATGGACAAGAGCGCTTAGCGAGCTAGGGTTTCTGCATGTAGTAGTCCTCCCTCTCGGCTACCCTTCCTCTTGCCCCCATCGGGGCAAGAGTCTTTGTTCTCCTGCTCTAAGGCCGTGGCCCCCCGCCATGGGCCTCTTCGAAGCTCTTCGCAATGGACTTTCAGTTTTACCAGAGGCTCAATGCCCTTCGACCCAGCAAGGTTTACATGCCTCTAAAGAAGTCTCTATAGAAGGTCGCCTGGCAGTCCAACCTCTTGATGGTTATTATGTGCAAAAGGAAACTCTATCCACCTCAAAGAATGTCCTGCATCAAAGCTCTCCTATGCGGTCATATGCAAACACAACGAGGTGTTTTGGTAACCTCTTTGATCCCCCCTTCGAGAGTTGCTTTAGCCAAGGTATGCTCTCTCCAAGGCCTTCTGCAAACAAAGGTAAATCTAACACTATTGAAGATGCTCATTATATTGATGTTGAATCTTTAGGTAATGAGGTAGACTTTTATTCTCTTGTCATAAATGGAGAATCCTTAGATAAATGGAAAGCCTACCTATGTGAGCAAGTGGTTATTGGACTTTGTCATGGCCCTCGCCCTTTGCAGTATGTCCTCATGTCCTCAATTAGGTCAAACTAGGAGAGCAGAGGGATCTTTGTCAAGAAAATTCAATACTGCTCTAATACTTTTTTCCTATTTTTTTTTCAATGATGCTAAGGATGCTCTGTAGGTTATCAATGAGGGGCAATGGCTATTTAGGAACATCCCAGAATCTTTTTTCAAATGGCATGTAGGGTTCAACCCTAGGGGCCTCAAACCCACTAAGATTCCAATGTGGGTTGAGTTCCCTGAGCTACTTGTTGAATTCTACCCTTGGGTGGAGAATCTTGGAAATGTGATTGGACAGGTCCTTGGCTAGAAAGCAAGAAACAATGGTATCAATCCCAAATGGGACCCTCAAGTTCTAGTGGAGGTTGGCATCTCCGAACCCATTTGTACTCACATGAACATCAAGGACTCAAATGGGCTCAACCTTCACAAACAAAGAATAGTCTACAGAAATCTCCCGAATGCATGCTACCACTGTGACAAGCAGGGTCACATCATTAAGGAATGTCCCAAGCTTCAAATAAAGATTCAACCTGAAGTTGATGTGCCTAAGTTGGGAGGTAATTCGAGTCCTCAGCCTGTCTTTCCCCACCCCAACTATAGCAACAAATAGAACGTGCCAAAGCCCCAAAAGAAAAAAAGGCTTAAAAAATTCTAACCCTTTTGGGGTTTTGCTGGAAGGAGTCTTTAATCCGTTTGATGGTAAAGATTTCTCTAAAGATCCTCCTTTAGTTCCAGACCTGAAAGAAAATGTGAATCCCAACAATGCTTTCCTGGTCTCTGGCTATCTTCAAGGTGCTTCTAACCCCTCTTCACCTCCTATAGATCACTCCCCAAGCACCTTGATCGTGGTTGGTAAAAAAAATAGAGGCATTTCTGTTCCTAAAGATCCAATGAGTGTTCAATGTCCTTCTTATGATATGTCGTCTAATAATATGAATAACCTCTACTCTACAAAACAGGTCTCTATGTTCTCCCCAAGAGTTGGAAGCCCTTGACGGTCAAAGAATTGACTCAATGGATGAAGAGATGAGGTTGTCCTTAACTCTTAGCTTGTGCATTCAATCACCCCTACTAGTCTTATCAAAGATAAGTTTGTTGATTGAATACCTCTCTCGACCATCAAATCCTCCAAAGGTAACAGGAAGGTCAGAAGAAAAGAGACAGTCAAGGCTTCATTGGCTGTTAATAATTCTTCCATATGCAATAAGAAGTAACTTTTTCTTCTTGTTATCATGACTGAATTATCTATTATTTCTTTCAATGCTAAAGGCTTGACCGACCTGGTTAGACAAAAAATGATCAATAAGTGCTTGTCCTCTAATAGGTACATTTGCAATGCGATTCTCATGAGATTCACAACATCACGATTCTCTTGAGATTCACAGCATCGCGATTCTCTTGAGTTCACAACATCACGATTCTCATGATTTCAGAAAATCACAATTTTCACACAAAATCGTGATTTTCACACAAAATCGTGATTTTTTTCATAAGTGCTTGTTTCCCTGTTTTGACCCCCAGGAGCCTGATTTGACATAACGTTTTCATCCAAAGTCCACTTTTTGAGCCCTACAGGTCGTTGGAAATCTCGTTTCGAATCTTACACGGCCTCAACTATTTTTATAAGAATAATGCATTGATTTTCATATAGAGTCCAAAGGATTTTGAACCATACCAAGGGGAAATTTTGGACTCTTAACCGAAGCTTATGAACTTGAGATCTGGTAGACACCTAGGCAAGGATAGACAAAGCATTAGATCTTCTCAGCCTAGTGTCAACCATATAGCTAAGTCTTGGGCACAACAACTAAGTGGTTGTCCTTACGTACTAAACTCTGACACAAGTGACTCAGAAATGTCTTTTAGCATGGGGAAACCTGCAGGTGGCTCAGGAACTGCCCATCTACAAACACCAAAAGGTCCCTATAAGACACAATTGGAATATATTCCGACCAACCGATTAGGTGCTCGCATCTATGAGGATGGCATGAGGTGATCAGTGGTCCAACTCAAAAATCCAGATCAACCCTTTGGACTTGAACACTCGGTGGTCAAGTTCGAAGAGGGTTCATACATTGATAAGGAAGGAACCATGTATGTGGTCACCAACCTACCAGATAGGACTGATGAGTTTGGAAATGTCATTCTTGAGAATGAGATAGGAGACCTAGAACAAGGAAATGTAGGACAAGGACCCCAGACTCCTAGAGGTAAGTCAATTTTGACCAGAGTGATCACTCCATAGTAGATCCCTCAAGACAACAAAAGCATAGAACTATTCTTGAATAGAGAAACAGAGGAAGCCTTTTGGAGATTCAAGACAGATCAACCTAGCCAATTGGGCATAGTCATCATCTACGAGTTCAAGGATCCAGAGACACCAGGCAAAGTTGTCTACTTGGATAACACATCAGAGAAAATGTTCTTGGTAACAAAACATGATAGACATGGATATACTTGGAAGAGTGAATTTATTTTCCCTCCACCAAGATCCAGTGTGTCCCATGGCCTCTAAGGAGTAGGATCATCCCAAGCTCATGAAGCCCAGAGAGAAAGAAATAGAGAGAGACCTGAGGTTAGTTTTGCACGCACTGTGGGCATAAATAGATCAGGATTTGAAAATGAAAGACCTGAAAGAGAGAGACATCAAGCACATAGGCAACAAAGAGATGAACATGATTTCCATTGCCTAGACCCCGAGAGCACACAAGAACCCTTAGACCCACTGAAGTGATCAAGGCAATGAAGAATTATTTTGACGGGACATGAGATCCTTATGATCATGTGGCCGAGTTCAAACAAGTGTTAAGAGCTGAATAGGTTGAGGATTTGTTCACCCAATACGAGGCATTTGGTTTGACTCTTAAGGGCACTGCCTTAGCTTGGTTTCAACCATTGAGTAGTCGCAACTATCGCGATATAGGTCAACTGCTAGATGAATTCATTGTAGAATTTTCCAAGAGTGGTATCAGACATAACACATCATCTTTGATCCACAGTTTCAAGCAGACACCCCAAGAAACAGTGCGACTAGCAGGTAGAAGGTTCAGACAATACCTAGAAAGATGCCCTGCTCCAGAGTTACCCACACCAGCCAAACAAGTGGCTTTGTTCTTAGATGGCTTACTGAGCACAAAGTTAAGATCATATGTGTACTTGAAAGAGCCTAGATCCATAGAAGAGTGTGTGCGGACGTGCATTGACATAGAAGATAACTTGGGTGAGGAGTTAGGATTGTCCAAACTCTATAAGGATTCTGATAGTTCTACTAGTCATACTTTGAAAATCTCCACGGAAATAGATGAGATAGCTGAGCAAGTTGCGAAGAAGCTGGGAGTCCAAAATAGACAAACAGAGAGAGTCACCTCATTGAACCAATGATATACCTGTGGAGGGGACCACATGGCTAACGTATGCCCGATGCACAACCAGAACATGAGAGAAAGGAATTCTCCATATTGCACTATTGAGAGAAAATACACGAACCATACGGCTCAAGATTGTCCATACAGTAGACAGGCTATTAGACAGAATTATCCGCAACCTTACCAACAAGGTAGGTATCAGAACCAATACCAACAGCCATATTATAGACCACAACAACAGTATCAGGCACCATATAGGCCACAACTGGTCCTAAGAAACCAACCACCAGCTCCTACCAATGTGATCCCAGTTAAGTATGCAATAGCAGAAGAGAACCCTAATAGAGCATTGGTGCCAATGACCCCTCTGGTCTCAGAGAGTGAACATCATGCTCAGAGTTCTGACTACTCCTATGAAGATAGTCTACATGCTTATTACATAGAGTCACCTGAGCATAGTCAGATTTACTCGTATCAATATGAGGCACCACCTATGGAACAAAATTGGGAGCCAGAATACTGCAATGTCATGTATACGAATCCCAACCCCAGGCCCCAATTGCGACAAGTAAGACCACAAGCCCCTAGAGGACCATGTTTTAGATGTCAGGGTGACTATTTCATTCGTGAATGTCCCCACTCACCAACTCTGGGCCAAGGACAGAACATCACGATACAAGCCTTTTGTCCCGAGTGTGGTAAAGACCATCTCCCCAGAGATTGTCCAAGAAACCCCTCTAGTGCTCCGAAGGTCACACCCATAAATGTGGTAGGCTTAGTGGTGGATTCAAGTGCTAGTAGCAGTAATGTGGCTCCTGTACAAGCAGTCACAAGGGCACAAGCCTTAAAACAGGATAAGCAAGCTGAACAATCAGAGTCAAGTGAATCATGAGATCCTAGCAAGCGGAAAACAAGAATATGGAAAGATAGGAGAGAGAAGGCCAATCGCAAGTGGAATAAAAAGTTATCAGAACTAGAAGAAAGTCTGAAAGAAGCGAAAACAAAAATAGATGACATTGCATCTCAAAGCCCCTCGCATGCTGAAACTCCATCTACTCCACCTCATCCCACCCCACCACCCATTGTAAATAGACTGCAACCAAGGTCTGTACTTGTAGATCCAACGCCAGAAGGCTTGAACATGATGTTCAAGGCCTACCAGGCTCGACTCCAAGAAGGGCCTACAACTGCAAACCTAGACAAGAGTTACCCTAGAGCAGATTTAGAGATTGAACGGATGAAAATGTGCATGAAAATGGTAGAACAAGCTCAAGCTATAGTCGAGACTAGTCAAAAGTTCAATAAAATAGACTCTGTCAAACCAGATTTGCATTTCTAGGGCTTACTAGAAAGATTAGAGCAGTTGGTAAACAAACCATAAGTTTCTTTACCTCCACACGCTCAACCAGTTATTCAAAGAGGAATCTCACCACCAATGGGAGCTTATGCTCCTAATTCCACGGATGCTGGAATACCTCCTTCAATTCAACAGTACTCTCAAGAGCTCTTGTGGGAAATACAAGAAGAGAAATGGGCCAAGGAGAAGGGTAATTCCCCTCCTATTCCTGAGATTGATGATCTTCATGATCAATTTCCCCAAGACATTCCATCCATTTATGGAGATCAAGTCGAGCAACAAGAAGACGAAAGGATAGATTTTGAATCTAATACCTTAGAAGAACTGCCTCAAATTCCATACCCATGGGAATCTGAGTCTCTTCAGATCAGAGCTCCCACAATATTGGTAAGAAATGAAGACTCAGTGGTCCCAAGAAACACTGATGTCGTGAAGAACACTAAGGTTTAATGTCATCTCACGGTAGAAGAGTTGTTAAAAGCAAAACCTGAACTATGGGATCATGTCAATGATCAAGTTCCAAAACTTGATTCCAAAATGCCAAAAGCAGGCTCTAAGCAAAAAGTACCAGAGATACCTCTAGACAAAATAGGGGACATGTGTGAGGGCGAAGAAGGTAATACTTATCTTCCAATCACCTACCAGGCTACACAACCAAAGCAATCATAGATTCAGGTGCTGGTGTTGCTATTATGACCACCTCCTTGTGGAAGCAATGGGGAAAACCCACATTAAGACCAACTAGAATGAAGCTTCAAATGGCCGACGGCCATTTTGAAAGACCTCTAGGATTGCTCGAAGGGATAACTCTAACCACTTGTGGTGTAGAGTTTGAGCACACATTTTCTATATGTGACTTTGAGAAAAATAATGTTTATGAGATGATCCTAGGAAGACCCTTCCTACGACAATTGCAAATAGTACAGGATTGGGGAACCAACTCCTTGTACTTACAACACTTAGGGGTCACCACCAAGGTCAATTTGAAGGATTACTCCTTCAGAGATGTACCACCCCTACAGTGGAACCCTATCCACAAAGCAAAAGAAGATTCAATCTCTGTGCATTCTGGAAGTTCTCCTGACCCATCCTGGTTGCATGAAGATACTCATTTATGGATGTGCAAGGTCGTAGAGGAAGAGGAAAAATGCTTGAAGGCGAGAGAAGAAGGAACTTCACCAGATGATAGACCAGTTAGAGACCCAGCCTACACACTGATGATATTTCCGGATGAGGAATTTGAGCCTCATGGCTGGCTACTCATTTGTGGATGTGCAAGGTCGCAGAGGAAGAGGAAAAATTCTTGAAGGCGAGAGAAGAAGGAACTTCACCAGGAGATAGACCAGTTAGAGACCCAGCCTACACACTAATGATCTTTCTGGATGAGGAATTTGAGCCACATGGCTGGCCAGAAATCTTAGCCACCATGGACATTGCTGTCAACGAGGAATAGTGGACACCTCATTGTGATGAGGAGGGTTATGATATCTCAGTGTTCATGTGTCAGCCCTTGCTAGAAGAATGTGACCCCAGTGATGTCATAGAAGAAGAAGAGAATGACGATGATATAGAGTCCATTGTGATGAATAGTTGCTTTAACTCAGAGCAGCACTATCTAGAAGATATAGGAGTGTTCACCCAGAAAGAAGAAGAACCTCTCACAAGTATTAAAACGGTAAATTCAAAGGATGGAAGTGAGAGCAGTCAAAAGAAGAAGAAAAGAAAAGTTGTGAAACAAGAAGAGGAGGAATCATTGTTTGAAGTACCAGAAAACTTCAAGAAATATGAAGTTGACGACCGTAAAATTTTGGTACGAATGCCTAAAAGAGAGGCCATCATAGGAGAATCATATGATAATAAAGAAAAGACCAAGAAAATTGTAGTCACCATTGAAGAGAACGAAGAGAGATGCACATATATAGGAGATGACCTAAGTGCAAGAGAAGAAATGGAGCTCGTAGCTCTATTAAGGGAATATAGGGATGTGTTTGTGTGGCACTATAGAGACTTGAAAGGGGTAGATCCAAGAATTTTCTCTCATACTATCCCCATGACTGCTGATGCCAAGCCCACCAAACAGAAGCCCTACACATATAATGATACATATGCATCCAAAATAAAAGAAGAAATTGATAGGCTGATTGAAGCTGGATTCATCTATGAGACTGAGCATACTGAATGGGTGTCCCCCATTGTAGTGGTGCCCAAGAAGAACGGGAAGTTTTGAGTGTGTATTAACCTTAAAAAAGTTAATGTTGCTACGATCAGAGATAGTTATCCACTTCCAATCACGGAACACCTATTGGAGCGTGTTGCAGGCAAGGAAGTTTATAGCTTCCTTGATGGATTTTCAGGTTACAATCAAGTAGCCATTGCCTAGAAGATCAACACAAAACAGCTTTTGTCACAGAGTGGGGAATCTTTTCATTTTGTGTGATGCCATTTGGGCTCACCAATGCACCTGCAACATTCCAAAGGCTCATGTGTCATGTCTTCAAAGAGTTCTTGCGAACGAGCTTAGAAGTGTATGTGGATGATTTATGTGCTCATTCCCAAGAAAAAATATTTCACATCCCTGAGCTCAGACAAATCTTCAACAAGTGTAGAGAATATCGAGTGTGTCTGAACCTAGAAAAGTGTGTGTTCATGGTGCGTCAAGGTAAAATCTTAGGTCATATTGTTTCTAAGAATGGAATCTCAATAGATGAAGATAAGGTACGAGCCATAGCGGAGCTGCCAAGGCCAAGGAATGTTAAAGAGGTACAAGCCTTTATGGGCCATTGTGGATATTACCGTATGTTTATACACATGTACGCGATCATAGCTAGACCCCTTTATGCCTTGTTGTCTAATTTTGAGTGGAACGATGAATGTGAGAATTCTTTCAATGAATTGAAGAAACGTTTGTGCACAACACCAATACTGACCACTCCTGATTGGAATAAACCATTCTATGTCCATGTGGATGCATCCAATCATGCCATAGGATGTGTGCTAGCACAACCCACAAGTGAAGGAAACTTAGATTTGCCCATAGCATATGCTAGTAGACAGCTCACCGTAGCTGAACGAAACTATACCACAACTGAGCGAGATGGCTTAGGCATGGTATATGCTGTAAAGAAGTTTAGACACTATTTACTAGCCAACAAGTTCAAGTTTTTCAATGCTCATCAAGCTTTGTTATATTTGGTCAATAAACCTTGCAATATAGGACGCTTAGTAAGATGGTTCCTCTTACTAATGGAATATGAATTTGAGGTTGTTGTCAGGAAAGGTAAAACCCACCTTAGGGCGGATCACCTTTCTCACATTACTTCAGGAGGTCACCTCAAGGAGTGTCCGATGACCTACCTGACGCTTATCTGTTCAATTTGGAGGTTGTTCCTAAATGGGCAAATAAGTTGGTGCGAGTCCTAACCTTTGGACCCGCAAATAAGAATGTGAAAACATCACAAGAAGAAATTGTAAAATCACAAAAATATCACATACTGGCAGGAAGCATGTACAAACAAGATACTGAGGGTGTATTGGCTTGTTGTGTCGAGGATGACGAACATACTAGCTGGTTGCAACAAGCCCATGAAGGATTGCTAGGGAACCACTATTCTAAACAACGAACATTGCAGAATCTAAAACATTTAGCAGTGTATTGGCCTAGCATGGAGAAAGAAATACATGAGTGGATTAAGAATTATCCAATGTGCAGAGAGAGACCCCCAGTGGAGCATGCCACCCTTTATCAAGTGTCATTAATTCCTGATTGGAGTGCTCCATTGGTAGAGTTTATGAGATCGGTAACCTTACCCAAAGAGGCTAGTCTAGCAAGAAGACGAAGCATGGAGCAAGAGGCTCAGGACTATGCTTTAGTTGGAGACAACTTATATCGAAGAGGCAAGGACGGATATCTAAGATTGTGCGTTCATGAATTAGACTATTTGAAAGTCTTAGAAACTACACACAGCGGTGTTGCAGGTGGACACTTCGGTCCTAATTAAGTAATCAAGGCCATTCTATTCTCACGACTTTGGTGGCCCACTCTTCATATGGATGCTCATACCTATGTGAAGAAATGTGACACATGCCAATGTGCAAAATATCCAGTTAGAAAAGACGAGATGCCTTTGAGGCCAATGATGGGAGGCCGTGCATTTTTGAAGTGGGGCATAGACTTCATAGGTCCTATTAACCCCCCAGCTAGAAACTCCCATGCAGAGTATATTATTGTAGCCACAGATTACCTTACAAAGTGGGTAGAAGTGAAAGCCACAACAAAGAATGATGCTCAGACTACAACTAAGTTCTTATTCGAGAATGTGTTCACAAGATATGGGCTACCAATAGAGTTAGTGAGTGATAGAGGCACACACTTCTTGAATGAGGTCATTGAAAATCTTCTCCAAGAATTCTTGGTGATACATAAGAAGTCTGCCCCTTATCACCCACAAGCTAACAGACAAGCTGAGAGCACCAATAAGATCCTCTGTAACGTATTGACAAAACTGGTAAATAATAAACGCTCTGATTGGGACAAACAACTTCATCATGCTGTTTGGGCTTATCAAGTTGCCTACAAAACGGTACTCAATGCCACCCCATTTCAGATGGTCTTCGGATAGAATGCTGTTCTACCATTGGACTTCCTCATCCCAACCTTAAAAGTGGCACAAGAGCATCAGTGGAATGGACATGAATTGTCCTCTAGGATCTTTGATATAGAACGCTTAGGTGAGACAAGGCTACGCACGGCGGCAGGCATCTATGCTACAAAGAAAAGACAAAAGGCATACTTTGATGCACACATCAAAGATAAAGGATTGAAAGAGAGAGACCTGGTGCTGGTTTATACACTAAAGCAACATGACCATAAGTTGGAAAAAAGAGGATACGGACCCATGATCATTAATAGAATTTCCACTAGCGGTGCAGTTCAGTTGGCCACTCTAGAAGGAGATATCTTGCCCAACTATATTAGTGGATGTAGAGTCAAGTTATACCAAGAACCTCTTACAGAGGATATGCTTACGAGACTCAACACTGCTAAGAAGCGAAAAGAAGAGGAGTTAAGGGTGAGGGAAGAAGCACAAACAGAGGCCAGAGAGCGTATTGGGCGAAATAAGTTAAGGCGACTAGGCCTAGATGTCAACCCAAAAGCCCCAAAATATCACATGGATATGTGCCAAAAATCAGGCATAAATACTTCTCAAGTCATTGACCGACGTCCCTTTGTGACCATAGAGATACGACAAGGAAAGGGTGCAAGGACTGTGAAAGCATTGATTGACTCAGGTGTAGCTAGTAGTGCAGTTAGACTATCCTACTACCACGACTTGCAGTTGAACATCAATCCCATAGAAGCTTATCTCATAGGATTGGGAGGTGTGGAAACCCCTTGTTTGGGCAAGGTGGAACTTTCCATCTACCTTCAAGATGTTCCAATGAAAGTCAAAGTGCTAGTGTGTCAAGATGAGAACCTTACAGAACCACTTGTCTTGGGTCAAGATTGGATATATGACCATGCAGTTAACTTAAACCTAAGAAGTCCAATTCTTCAAGTTTGGGTACATGAACAATGCATTACCTTAGAATTAGAGAACTGCATGCTCACAGATCATGGCATCACACACTCTCTTAGTTCCTCTAAGACTAATCTTCATGAGCAAGATGTTGTATGTGTCAAAAGCTCTATGATCTAGAAGGACTCAATCATGGAAGGACAGTCGCAAAGCCAAGAAAACCCTCCTTCTTTTTCAAAGAGTAAAGCATCCCCAATAGTTCAGCCTAAGAAGCAAGCACAACAATTCAAGACA
Organism: Ceratopteris richardii; assembly: GCA_020310875.1. NCBI lineage: Eukaryota > Viridiplantae > Streptophyta > Polypodiopsida > Polypodiales > Pteridaceae > Ceratopteris > Ceratopteris richardii. The sequence continues at coordinate 98,642,895 of CM035418.1, forward strand.
ACTACTATAGCAAATGGAAAGACACCATTCAACAAGAAAGCAGTTTCGGGCATGACGCAGATCTGGGTACGCAAAGGCGAGCAACCTCTAACCTTGGCCCCACAAACCCCATCCAGGCAAGCCAACCAGGCCAGAAGACGAAGGAAGAAGCTCGGACAAGCTCAATCACAAGATCGTCGATAAATTTGGGTGCCTAAGAAATTAGTTGCAGCTCAACAAGGGCGATTACACATGTGGGTACCCAAGAAGCTCTTACCTCCGCAACAACCTATGCTCTCCCATACGCGAAAAGTCTCCACAAAGAAGACAAGGCGAGGCGAAGGTCAGAACCAAACTCCAAGAACAAAAGTAGACCAACTAACCTCTTCAACACGAGTCGAGCGACCAGCCATAGAGGTATGGGTTTGTAAGCCAAAAGCATCAGTGGCCCCTACAAAACCAAAGGACCAACGACAAGGGACACAACAATCACGAAACCAACCAAGGAGGAATAGGCCAAAGGTGCTCACTACACAGTCGCAAATCGTTCTCAAATGGATCCCCATAAGGAGGCAGGATCAATTGTCATCTCGAGATCCAATGGATACCTCCACGACAGATGGCATCAACATCTGCAAATAACATCTAAAGCCTCGACGAGCGACAACCATGTGCTCCCTGCACAACCTTGTCTTTTGCACCATTCAGGCCATACATTTCCTAAGTATGCATTAACATAGGGCCACATTCCATGGCCGTGCATAGACAGAACTAAGAGTCCCATGCACAAGAGCACATTGACATATGTCAATTATCTTTTATGATAATAACATATGTCATCTTGTTTGGTGACATTGTTCCAAAAAAAAAGAAAAAAAAGAAAGAAGACAAGAGAGAGAGAGAGAGAGAGTTTGTTCCCAGGTTTGGCTCATGGAATGTGAATGAGTCATACTTAGTTGAAGGAGGAACCATTGATTACTGGGCATTTATCAGTTTTGATAGAAGTGTGTCTCGACTAGCAGATGATATTATTGCTACCCTATCTGGTAGATGTCAAGCACCTGGCATGAACATGGCATCCACAACTACTATTTCCCCTTACCATGGTAGGAGGGAAGAGCTTGAAGGTCCACAACTTGAGTGATGCTTAACTACTGTATGTACGAGAGCATCCAAGGAGATATCTGCAAAGGGTAGTTCTGGTACCCTGCAAATCTTTGTATGTATACTGGATGAGAAGACTCCTGCTTAGGGTGATCTAAAGAGAATATGTGAAACTAAGCTTGGTGTAGTTATCAAATGTTGTTTGTCAAGGAATATAAAGAGATTCAATTCTCAGTATTTGGCAAATGATCCTTTGAAAAGAGGAGACATGATCAACCACTAAAAAGATCTCATCAGTGGACCATCAACACGGACATTCATCAACAATGTTCCATCCCAAAGGCCGGGAGTACAACAGGATGAGATAAACATCAATAGATGCTTCACCATGGTAAGTATCCTCTACTTTGGAAACATCATGACCATGATAGCTTAGGAAACCTCTTCGTCGGCATACCCTTGAGCACTTAGCTCAAGACCCCCAATTTTTGCACCATACTTCTTTTGATGCATTTTCCAAGTAAGCATGCATAGGGCTACATTACAAGGCCGTGCACAAGGCACATATTTTCCTCAACCCATGCACGAACACACTTACCCATCATCCATTATGGGTTATTAGTACTTGGCGTGATTACTAAGAACATCATCTTAAGAAGATCTGGAGGCCATCAATGGCGACTCACAATGACACAATCATAATGGAATCCAAGGAAGGAGCGCATACCAAGGGACAACAACTTCCAAAGGCTTTTAGTGACAAATGAAGAACTGGACAACCAACCCTGCCACATTTGGAAGGTAGACAGCTCTTGTTCCTACTGAACAGACACTACCTCTCAAAGCACTACATGGAACAACCATTACAACAAGGGTCTGTCAGGGACGACAGACTCGAGAGGGGGGGGGGAGTGTTGAAGCTGAAGGTCAAGGAAAAAGCATAGGAGCACATCAAAGAGGTGGACACACAAGAAGAAGGAGCAAGTAGGGAGCTCCAAGAAGTGTATGTCAAATTTTTAGAAGAAATCCCTATAAAAATAGTGATTTTCATCACTAAAAACCATTGTAAATACCATTTTCTATTTTGGTAACTCCATTTTGTTCAAGCCGAGGAGTCCTGGAGCTTGAGGAGTATTAGAAGTATCATCCTACCTATTTTCATAATTTTTAGGCTTCATTTGAGCCCTCAAATAAGCCCTGGAACCTAATTTTTAACTAGGCCAGACACTAGGTCTGGACAAGGCCAAAACTAGTCAAAAAACTATAAAACGAGCTAGAGAGCTCATTTTTGAGGTTAGCTTGTTAGAGAATAGAGCTTTTGTAAGAGAAATCTTTTGCAATCAAGGCTTTACATTGTTCCTCTCTTTGATCTTACCTTGTGCGTGCGTGTGTGTATGTGTGTGCATGTTTGTGTGCTTTCACTCACGCACTTGTGCCTTCACTTGCTCATGGTCTTCATACCGATCCTCACGTCTCCGCAAATTGACAAGTAAAGGAGGTGGTGCTTACGCTTGAGCTACACCATGAAAGGGCTTATTCCAATCTAATGTAGTTAAGATTGGTGTTGAGCATAATCACCATTTAAGCTCATTGGAAGAGTTCTCACATTCATCAGTCCACTCAAAATCTTTCAACAGTCCATACAGAGGCTTTGCAATGATGGCATACATGTGTATGAAACATCGGTTATAGCCACAATGCCCCATGAAAGCTTGCACTTCCTTGACATTCTTTGGCCTAGGTAGTTCTGCAATAGCTCTCACTTTCTCTTTGTCAGTGGAGATGCCGTTCTTTGACACTATGTGTCCTAAAATCTTGCCTTGCCTGACCATGAAAACACATTTTTCTGGGTTCAGGAAGACTTGATATTCTCTACATTTGTCAAAGATTTGCCTAAGTTTAGGTATATGTGTTTGTCTAATGTTGGAATGAGCACAGAGATCATCAACATAGACTTCCAAATTCTTCCTCAAAAACTCTTTAAATACATGGCACATTAGTCTTTGAAAGGTTGCAGGAGCATTGGTAAGCCCAAATGGCATTACCCAAAAAGCAAATATACCCCACTCCATGGAAAAAGTTGTCTTATGCTGATCTTCTGGTGCTATAGCTACTTGATTATAACTAGAGAACCCATCCAAGAAACTGTACACTTCCTTGTTGGCTACCCTTTCTAATAGATGCTCAGTGATAGGAAGCGGATAACTATCTCTGATAGTGGCTGCATTAACCTTCTTCAAGTTAATGCATACACGTAATTTGCCATTATTTCTGGGCACCACTACAATGGGGGACACCCATTCAGTGTGCACGATTTCGTAGATAAATCCAGCTTCCACCAAGCGATCTATCTCTTCTTTGATCTTGGCCGCATAGTTGTCATTGTATGTGTATGGATTTTGTTTAGAGGGTCTGGCTTTTGAGGTCATGGGGATTATGTGTGAGCATATATCAGGGTCTACACCTTCAGGTCCTTGTAACTCCATGCACACACTCCCTATATTCTCGTAGTAAGGCTATCAACTCCTGCTCCTCTCCTTTAGTAAGATCATGTCCAATGTACGTGCATCTCTCCTTTCCTTCTTCTATGGCTACCACTATTTTCTTGGTGGTTTCTTTGTTATCATAGGCCTCTCCTGCTTGTGCATCGCATTTTGGCATTCTTATCATGACTCTCTTGTCTTCTATTTCATACTTCTTAAAGTTTTCTGGGACCTCGAACAAGGATTCTTCCTCCCCTGGTGTGGCTTCTTTCTTCTTCCTTTTCTTTCATTCACTCTTGGTGGTCACTTGTGTGGTTAACCTCACATCATTAGTGAGCTCTTCATGTCTCTGAGGGTAAAGTTCTACCGCATAGAAGTATTCTTCATCTGATGCAAATGGTGGGTCCATGATGATTGAGTCTAAATCAGAGCCACTTGCATCCTCGAATGCATCAATGCTAGGTTCACATTCTTCCAAAATCGAGTCTCCCATGATTGGCTCTATGGAGAAGACTGAAATGTCATAGCCATCCTCGTTGCAGTGGGGTGTCCATTGTTCTTCATTGATGGCTACATCCATTGTTGCTAAAATTTTTGCCCAGCCATGAGGTTCAAATTCTTCATCAAGAAAAACTACAGGTGCATAGGCTGGGTCTTGAATTGATCTATGGGTTTCCTTCGCACCTATCTCTCTGGCTTTTTCTCTCTTCTCTTCTTCTACTGCTACTTTACACATCCACAGGTGAGTGTCTTCATGCATCCATGAGGATCTTGATCCTATGGAATGCACTGAATCAATATCATCTTTGGCTCTATGGACGGGATTCCATTGAATAGGGGGCACATCTCTATGAGAGAAAACTTTGAGATTCACTTTGGTAGTGACACCCAAGTGTTGCAAATACAAAGAATTGGTCCCCCAATCTTGTACCACTTGCAACTGCCTCAAGAAGGGTCTTCCTAGAATCATCTCATAGGCTTGATTTTTGCTAAAGTCACAGATAGCAAATGTGTGCTCAAACTCCACACCACAAGTAGTAAGATTTATCCCTTCTAGTAGCCCTAAGGGTCTTTCTATGTGACTGTCAGCCATTTGCAACTTCATTCTTGTTGGCTTGAGTGCTGGCTTGCCCCAAAGGTTCCATAAGGAAGTGGTAGCAATTGCGACTCCTGACCCTGAGTCCAAAATGGCCTTGGTTGTGTAACCCTGATGAGTGATAGGGAGATAGGTGTTTCCTTCTTCTCCTTCACTCATGTCTCCTATCTTCTCCAAAGGTATTTCATGTACTGTTCTATGAGATCCTACCTGGGAACGAGGTTTAGACATGTCTGGCACTTGCTTGGCTACATGTTTCCACAATTCAAGCTTGACCTTGAGTAGCTCTTCTAAAGTGAGATTGCACTGCACTTTAGTATTCTTTACTACCTCTGTGTTCCTAGGTATGATTGAGTCTTCGTTTCTTATCATGACCATCGGTGCTCTCATACAAGTGGACTTTGCTTCCCATGGGCTTGTGAAATGGGGTAGTTCCTGTAAAGAATTAGACTTGAAGTCTAATCTCTCTTGAGATTGGGCACTCTCCTCCTCTCCATAAATGGAAGGAAGGTCTTGTGGGAATTGATCGTGTGTGTCATCCACAAGTTCGATGGGAGGAGGAACTTCACTCTCTTTAGCCCATTTCTCTTCTTGAATCTCTCGCCAGAATTCTGGTGAGTATCGATTCATAGAAGAAGAGGTTTCTGGTTCAGTGGATCTAGGCACATAAGCTTGAGGAATGCTTATTCTATCACTTGCCTTCTCCTTAGCCTGGGAGTTGGCTCCTTTTCTAGACTTTGCAATTATCGTCTCCAATCTATCCAATAGACCATCGAAATGCAATGGTGTTCTAATGGAGCTAGAGCAATTGAAGAGGCGACTGGCCTCAAACATGGCTTGAGCCAATTCCACCATCTTGGTACACAACTTGGTTCGTTCAAGCTCTAGGTCAGCTCTAGGGTAACATCTTTCATGATCCGTTACATTTGGCCCTGCCTGGATTCTGTCCTGATATGCCCCTAGCATCATGTCTATGTCCTCAGGAAGGAGATCTGCTAAGACTGATCCTACTCGGGGTGGTGGGTGGGTTACGTGTGGTGAATTAGAATGTTGAGGGATGGAAAGTGATGGGGATGGTAGTGGGGGTGATGTGTGAGAGTGCGTTTGAGATGTGATTTCTATGATCTTGGCTTTGGTCTCTCGCAGACTTTCCTCAAGTTCGCTCATCTTTCTTGCCCATTGTCTTTTCATATGTTCACGGCTATCTCTCCAAGCTCTTGTTCTCTTCTTATTCTGGCTCTCAGTCTCGCTAACCTCCACATTCTTCTCCTGGCCTAAGTCTTGGTTTTGCTTAAGTGCCTAAGCTCTCGTGATGACTTGCACTGGCACTGTGGAAGTCACACTTCCCATGGAGTCTACCACTAAGCCAATAACATTGATAGGAGCAATTTTTGGCATATTGGCGGGGTTCTTGGGACACTCTCATAACAAATGCTCCTTTCTAGAGTTTGGACAAAAGCCTTGAATTGTCAGAGATTGGGTTTGTGTGGGTGCAAGTAGAGGGCAATCATGAATGAGGTGATCTCCCTGACATCGGAAGCATGGTCCTCTAGGAAATGGAGGTCTTATCTGCCTAGGTTGAGGTCTAGAGTTGGGGTTTGTGTACATGACATTTGCATATTCTGGCTCCCAACTCAACTCACTCAGTTCTTCATAATGGTATGATTCATTATGCTCGGGTGATTGCATGTAGTAAGCCTATGGGCTATCAATATGGGTAGAGTCAAAACTATGATCACTTGGATCACTTTTCGAAAGCGAGGATGTCACTGGCACTAAAGCTCTATTTAGATTTTCTTCTGCAGCCGCATACTTCACTCAGATTACATTGGCTAGAGGAGGGGGTTACTGCGCTAGGACTGGTTGGGGTCTTTGTTGCCCTTGATAGGGTGGTTGATAGGTTTGCTGGGGCCTAGCATACTGTTGTTGTGGGTACTGATTAGGGTATTTTCCTTGTTGTGGATAAATTTGAGGATAATTTTGCCTAACAGCTTATTTGTTATATGGGCAGTCTTGTGCAGTGTGGTTGGTGTATCACCTTTCTATGGTGCAGTATTGGCTGTTAGGGTTCACTTGGGGTTGGGCCATGATAGGGCACACATTAGCCATATGGTCTCCTCCACAGGTATAGCATCGTTTTCCTAGGGCAAATCTAGGAATCTGTTTGCTAGAGACACCTAATTTCTGAGCTACCTTTTCTGCTAGATCCTCAATTGATGTGGATTGTGACGAAATGATGCTACTAGAACTATCTGAATCTTTATAGATCTTTGAGAGCTCTAATTCCTCCCCTAGATTATCCTCAATGTCTATGCACATGCGTACACATTCTTCTATGGATCTAGGGTCCTTCAAGTACACATATGATTTGAGTTTGGTACTTAACAATCCATCTAGAAATAATGCCACTTGCTTGGCTGGAGTGGGTAACTCTGGAGTGGAGCATCTCTCTAGGTATTGCCTAAACCTTCTTCGTGCGAGCCTCACTATCTCTTGAGGTGTTTGCTTGAAGCTGTATATCAAGGAAGATGTGTTATGCCTCATGCCACTCTTAGAAAACTCAATGATGAATGCTTCAAGCACTTGATCTATACTTCTATATTGCTCTTGGTGAAGTGGTTGAAAGCAAGTCAATGCAGTGTTCTTGAGTGTTAGGCCAAAAGCATTGTATTGAGTGAACAAGTCTTCCACTTGTTCAACTCTCAACACTTGCCTAAACTCAGCTACATAGTCATATGGGTCTCCTATGCCATCGAAGCAATTCTTCATAGACTTAACCAATTGTGTAGGCCTTAAGGTTCTAGCATGTTCTCTAGGTCTTGGGAGAGGGAATTCATTTGTATTTCTTGGATTCCTTGGATCCCTATGTCTCTCCCTGTCCATCCTATCAATCTCTGTCCTCGTTCTTTCTCTTCCAAGTGGATTGGCAAAGCTCACCTTGGGTCTATCTCTACTCCTCTCTCTCTGAGTTCCATGAATGTGAGATGTTCCAGCTCCTTGGTGACCATAAGACACAGTGGATCGAGGTTGGGGAAAAAAAATTCTCCCTTCCAAGTGTATGCGTGTCTTCCATGCTCTGAGACCACAAAGATCCTCTCAGAAGCATCATCTAAGTACGTCACTTTGCTTGGGATATCGCGACCTTTGAATTCATAGATGGTAAGTGCTCCCAATTCATTAGGCTTCTCATGCTTATACCTCCAAAAGGCCTCATCCGTCTCTCAATTCACAAGCAGATCTATGCTCCTATTGTGATGGGAAACCAACTCGGGAGTGATTATTCTCATCAGAACCGACTTGCCACAAGGGGTTTTTGGCTCCTTTCATAAGTTCCCTTGCTCTATGTCATCTATTTTGACCTCTGAGATTATGTTTCCAAATTCATCTGTTCTTTCTGGTTGGCTAGTGACCACATATATTGTTCCTTCTTTGTCTATGTAGGAGCCATTTTCAAACTTGACGACAGGGTGTTCTAATCCAATGGGCTGATCTAGGTTTTTAATTAAGACAACAGATCTTCGCAGACCATCCTCATAGATGCGTGTGCCTAAGTGGTTGGTCCTAATGTACTCCAATTGAGTTTTGTAGGGCCCTTCAGGTCTTTCTAGGTATGCCAGTGATTACCCCTACTCCTTAGACTCAGAAACTAGTTACTCTGAGATGTCTTATAACATGGAAAGACCTGTAGATAGAAAGATTAAGTATAACTTGAGAAATCAACTTCTCAAGTTACCTATGTCAGAAACTGTCATCCAGAACAGTCGACTTTACACCTGTAACTTTTAAGACTTGGTTCTCCTTGAATAGAACCCGTTTTACAAAATGCTTCTAGACATGAGTAGCTTATCTTCCAACTTAAAGATTAAGCCCTCACTCATGCAAAACTTTAAACTGTGCTAGGAGAAATGATCAAAACATTAACTTCGAAATCTGCGCCTGTTTTAGGAACCAGTGAACATACTTCACATATGAATGTTCCTACACTTAATTCACTCAGCCTGATTACAATTGGAAGCTAAAACTTTGCACAGAGGTCAAGCAACTCTCAACTTAGACTTGTACAAAAGCATTTCACAATTGATCTACTGTAGAAGGAGAACACGCAGAAACATCGGGCGCAAAAATTTTCATTTACTCAGAAGAATTACAACTGAGTGATGAGAGCTAACTCAACTAACTTTTCCTCTATCTCATGACTTCTATCTCCCTCATTCTTGACTTCTAACTATTGTCACATATGCTCTCATACATGCCCCGACTTTTCTCAAGGTATTTATAGATAATTTTGTACATGATTCTTACTAAACAAAAGATCTAAGTCATCTATGACTATACTAATGTACATATGTGTACACTTCTCTTGTCCTCTGAATGTAATCTTCTTCCACACTTTAGAAATTGATTCTTCCTTCATCATTTGATCTTCCAAGCCTTCAATTGGTGATTGATCTGCACCAACAGCTCCCCCTCAATCATCAATTGAGGTTTTCTCTGTCTTCTTTATACTTGCCATGTCTTTGAACCTTTGTAACTTAGGTCCATCCAGACTCTTTGTCATCATATCTGCCACTTGTTCTTTTGTTGGAGTGTACATCACTTCAATCTCTTTATCTAGTACCTTTTCCCTCAAGAAATGATACTGAATCTCTATATGCTTAGTCCTGGCATGAAAAACAGGGTTAGCTGCCAAATACAAAGAACTCATATTGTCTCCAAAAATTATTGGAGTACTATGATCAAACTCAAAACTTTTCATCAAGGTCTTCAACCATATCACTTCCTTTGCAGCTTCTACCATTCCCTTATACTCAGCTTCTGTGGATGATAAAGCAACTGTATGTTGCTTCTTTGAACACCAAGAAACTAGCTTATCTCCAACATAACAGAGATACCCATGAGTAGACCTTCTATCATCTGAGTCACCTGCCCAATCTGCATCACTAAACACTTTGATTCTTGTGTCAGAAGTGAAACCATAATACAAACCTTCACTTAGGGTTCCTTTGATATATCTGAGTACCCTTTGGGCTGCAATCCAATGAGTCTTCTTTGGACAATGCATAAATTGTGACAACACACCTACTGCATATGATAGATCTGGCCTTGTTAAGGTAGCATAGATTAAACTACCTACCAAACTCTGATATTTCTTCATGTCATTGAACTCTTCACCTCCATACCTGCTTAATTTATGATTTACCTCCAATGGTGTAGTTGAGGTCCTGCAATCTTCCATGTTAAACTTGACTAGAAGATTCTTCAAGTATCTCTCTTGTGAAACATATACTCCATGTTGAGTATACACAATCTGCATTCCTAGAAAATAAGATAAGTTTCCCAAATCACTTATCTTAAACTCCTTCTCTATTTGTCTTTTGAGTTCATTGATTCCTTGAGCATCTGTTCCTGTAACAATAATATCATCAACATAAATGCACATGTAAATGTATCCATTTTCACTTGCCTTCACTAGCAAGCTACTATCTGCCTTTGATGCTTGAAATCCACATTCATTCAAGAACTTAACCAATCTGTAATTCCAAGCTCTTGGGGCTTGCTTCAACCCATATAAAGCTCTCTTGAGCTTACACACATAATCTGATCCAATTGATTCCATGAAGCCTTCTGGTTGCTCCATATATACTTCATCTGCAATGTATCCATTTAGAAATGCATTTTTCACATCCAATTGTGATAATTTCCATCCATTGCAAGTAGCAATAGCAATCAATGTCCTAATTGTAGACATCTTAGCAACAGGACTAAAGGTTTCATCATAATCTACCCCATAAGTTTGGGCATAACCTTTGACCACAAGTCTAGCCTTATATCTAGACACCTTACCATCTGCAAACCTCTTTGTTTTATATACCCACTTACATCCAATGACCTTCTGATTCTTTGGTCTTGGTACTAGTTCCCAAGTTTCATTTTCAAGTAGAGCATCATACTCTTCCTGCATTGCCTTCTCCCAATTCTGTTTACCTTTGGCTTCTTCATAAGTGGTTGGATCTTCTTCTGTTTTCACAATGTAGGCATAATCTTTTGTTGTTAGGAAAGATGTATCATAACTATACCTTATAGGTTCTTTCCTTTCCCTTGTAGATCTTCTGATTTCTGCACTTCTTGAAGTTTCAGCCTCATTTGATTCTGGATCAAATCTTGGCCCTTCTTCTACATGATCCTGCACTCTACATCTAGAGTCAACTTCATCAACAATTTCTTCACAAACTTTTACCTTTGCCTTTCCTTTCCTTTGTATTTCTTCAACACCTGTATACTCATTTGGTGATCCTGTATACCACATATTTTGCTCATCAAATGTTACATCTTTAGTAACAAGAAATTGCTTTGTAGATGGACTCCACAACCTGTAACCCATCTGTCTATCATCATATCCAATAAACACATACTTCTCTGCTTTTGGTTCTAGCTTATGTCTTAATTGTGAAGGAACATAAGCATATGCAATACATCCAAATACTTTACAATGATCAAGACTAGGCTTCTTACCCCACCATGCTTCATAAGGGGTTCCTCCATCCAAAGCTTTGCAAGGCAACCTATTCACAAGGTATGTTGCAGTGTTAATGGCTTCTGCCCATAAGTAATTTGGACAATTCTTTTCCTTCATCATGGCTCTTGCAAACTCTACAAGAGTCCTATTCCTCCTTTCTGCTACTCCATTTTGTTGAGGGGAGTACCTGCAAGTCACTTCTCTTTTGATACCTGCATTCCACAAATAATCATCAAACTCTTTTGAGAAATACTCTCCCCCTCCATCTGATCTTAACCTCTTTAGCTTTTGTCCTGTGATCCTTTCTGCATAGACATGAAAATGTTTGAATGTCTTGAAAACTTCTGATTTATCCTTGATTACATACAAAGTAATCCACCTGGTAGCATCATCAACAAACAACACATAATATCTGGATCCATTTATGCTATAGTCCCTTGAGGGACCCCATACATCTGTATGAACCAATTCAAGCATATTTGAATACTTGTACCCTGATTTGTTATAAGAACTCTTATGTGCTTTACCTAATTGACAAGCTTCACACTTGTACACCATATGTTGCCCTTCAATATTTGGCAATCCAAGCACCACCTGATTCTTTGACATCTCCTTTATAGCTCTCTCATTGAAATGACCTAGCCTTTTATGCCATAGGTCTAATTCAGATACCTTTTGACTTCCATAGGTAAATAATGCATGTCCCACATTACCTTGGACTTTGAGAGTGAACAATCTTCCTTCCTTTTTACCTGCAATTATGTTTCTATATCCCTGATTTGGATCTTGTACATAAACACCATCATTTGTGAATCTTACCTCATATCCTTTCTCCACAATTTGCCCTACACTTATCAGATTTTTAGGAATAGTAGGAACATAAAGTACCTTGCTCAGAAGTGTACTTCCACTCTTTGTCTTCACTGATCCAATGCTCTCCACCTTATGTTTGGTATTGTCACCTGTCTGAACTGTATGTCCATTCACCCTTGCTTCCATATCAGTCATCAAAGATAGATTCCCACTCAGATGGTTGCTACACCCTGAGTCAATATAAAACACTCTTTGATCTTCTCCCATTGATTCATGAGTTGCATTCAAGATAAGAGTCATGTCATCCTTCTGATCTGATGCATAATTGTAATAATTATTGTTGTAGGACTGAGATTGGAAGTTTCTTCCACCTCCTCTACCATATGATGTCCTACCACCTCTTCCTCTGAAGTTGCCTCTTTGGTTTCTGCCTCCTCTACCTCTTTGATTATAATTCTGATTATTGCTTCCACCATTTTGATTGTTATACCAACAATCATTTGCCAAATGATTTGTTCTGCCACAAATCCAACAAGCTTTAGCATTATCTTTGTTCTTACCTCCTCTTCCTTTACCTCTGAAATTTGTCTTCCCTTTTGTGAAGTTAGCTTGATTTGAATTCCCTTCATCATCATTTGATTGCTTTCCCTTGCCATTCTTTTTCTTGTCCTTAGAGTACATAGCTTGACTTGTACTTCTATCATTGTCTCCTTTAAGATCCTGCTCAAAGGTTAGCATGTGTCCTAGCAATTGATTAAGATCAGGAGTAAAGTGGTCAAGTGACAATTCTATGGACAATATAAAAGGCTTCCACTTCTCATCTCCTCTCAAACCTGTAAGTATTTGTCTTACCAACTTTTCTTCTTCAATATCTTCATCCACTGCTCCCAAGCTATCTGCAATATCTTTCATCCTTGCCACATAATCTGAAATTGATTGTGAGCTCTTCTTCTTGAAGGTTGTGAACTCAGCCCATAGTCAGGACTTCCTTGACTTAGTTGTATTTTGGAAATGCTCTTCCAAGGCATTCCAAACATCTGTGGCACTTTCCAAACCTCTGATGTGAGGTAGAAGGTAATCATTTACAGCCATGTAGATGATACTCCTTGCTTGAGCATCCTTTCTCATCCAAGTCTTCAACATTGCAAGCTCTTCCCTAGTAGGAATACTTGGATCTGCAAACTCAGGTTTTTCTTCATCTCCTGTAATAAATGATATAAGATCTTTGCTCATGAGGTGTGCTTCCATCCTCATGGACCATGCTGGATAGTTCTCCCTATCTAGCTTATCAATCTGCAAGCTTTCTCCCATCTTGTATCCACCTGTGTATTGAAATCTTCAAGCTTTACAAACAATGTATGTACCTTTACTTCGAATTGGACTCCTTTTGCCTTTCTTGATATCAAATAGTCTTCTCCTCAAGCTTTGACTCCAAGCTTTCACTTCTTAGTCCTTCAAGTGTTGAATTTCTTGAATCTGCAGCAGTCGGGATCCTCCTTTCTTCAAATTGATGTCTCCTGCTCTGATACCACTGATGGAGAATGTTAATCTCCAAAAGAACAACTTACTCTTGTGATTAGAGCACCTCTATACCAAGAGTAAGTCAAACACTCCACTAATTTAGAGGATCAATTGCTAATTATCAAAAGATTAACAAATCTGTGAAGAAGATGAAACACAAAAAAGTCTGCTGCACTATTTCTCCACATTGACCTATCAAACGTGTAAAGTTTTTGATGAAACTTTGTACGAAGTATCTCCTAGAGATTGCGCATCTACTCCAAGTTGAATCTCTTCAAAAGATTAAGTATAACTTGAGAAATCAACTTCTCAAGTTACCTATGTCAGAAACTGTCATCCAGAACAGTCGACTTTACACCTGTAACTTTTAAGACTTGGTTCTCCTTGAATAGAACCCGTTTTACAAAATGCTTCTAGACATGAGTAGCTTATCTTCCAACTTAAAGATTAAGCCCTCACTCATGCAAAACTTTAAACTGTGCTAGGAGAAATGATCAAAACATTAACTTCGAAATCTGCGCCTGTTTTAGGAACCAGTGAACATACTTCACATATGAATGTTCCTACACTTAATTCACTCAGCCTGATTACAATTGGAAGCTAAAACTTTGCACAGAGGTCAAGCAACTCTCAACTTAGACTTGTACAAAAGCATTTCACAATTGATCTACTGTAGAAGGAGAACACGCAGAAACATCGGGCGCAAAAATTTTCATTTACTCAGAAGAATTACAACTGAGTGATGAGAGCTAACTCAACTAACTTTTCCTCTATCTCATGACTTCTATCTCCCTCATTCTTGACTTCTAACTATTGTCACATATGCTCTCATACATGCCCCGACTTTTCTCAAGGTATTTATAGATAATTTTGTACATGATTCTTACTAAACAAAAGATCTAAGTCATCTATGACTATACTAATGTACATATGTGTACACTTCTCTTGTCCTCTGAATGTAATCTTCTTCCACACTTTAGAAATTGATTCTTCCTTCATCATTTGATCTTCCAAGCCTTCAATTGGTGATTGATCTGCACCAACAAGACGGTGTCTGTCGCAATAGACACTGACTGTCGCGTGGGCCTATCTATCGCGATAGATGGTGTCTGTCGTGATAGACGATGTCTATCGTGGGGTCCCGTCTATCGCGATAGACGGTGTCTGTCGTGATAGACGCTGTCTGTTGTCTGTCGTGGGTCTATTTGTCGTGATAGACAAGGTCTATCATCTGTCGTGTTTTGGTCTATCGCGATAGACGGTGTCTATCACGGGTCTCTATCTGTCATGATAGATGGGTGCCTTTCGCGATAGACGGTCTCTATCGTGGGTCTCTGTCTGTCGCAATAGACGGCTGTCTGTCATGATAGACGGGGTCTATCGTCTGTCATGGGCCTGTCTATCACAATAGACAAGTGTCTATCGCGATAGACGGGGTCTATCATCGTCGTGGGCCTGTCTGTCGCGATAGACGATGTTTGTCGCGATAGACTGAGGCTGTCGTGGGGTGCTGTCTATCGCGATAGATGGTGTCTGTCGTGATAGACGTTGTCTGTCGTGATAGAGTGTGTCTGTTGCGATAGACTGAAAAAATGCAAATTCTTTAGAATTTTTTAGTGATTTGGGGTGCTCTCATGGTGTAGGTCATCGTGCCAAACATGCATTCAAAAAATATTTAGTTTTTCTGTTTGTCCCAATAGATAGAGGTCATCGTCCTGGGACCTATGAAGAGTATGTCGTACCTGCTCAAGCTGCTGGAGATGGTGGTACAGCTAGAACCTGTAGTAAAAGCTCAAAAAACACACAAAAACGGATAGCATGCAAGCTCTCTCTCGCTCTCTCTCGCAAGTGAAATGAGGGAAATGAGGTGGGGAGTGGAATATGATCCAAAAACTGAAATTTTTGTGAAGATGGAGATTGAGGTGGGCCATGGTGGGGATGATGATGGTGAAGCAAAAAAAAAGAAAATATGAAGAAAAGTAAGGAAAAGAAAGGATATTACCTATGACCCCAATGTCTCAACTCTATGTCTTACCATCACATGCTCGTCCTCAAAGCTCTCTTCCCGGCAGTGACCCAAATTTGGTGTCACTCTAGCACAATGGTGAGTACCAACGTGAGAAGATCCACCTCATAATTGTCAATCCGTGGAGACGTGAGGACTAGTATGAAGACTATGAGCAAGTGAAGGCACAAGTGCGTGAGTGAGAAGCACACAAACATGCACACACATACACACGCATATGCACAAAAGGCAAGAAGAATGAGAGGAACAATGGAGTTCTTTGCATTAGTCAAAAAGTCTCTTACATAAGCTCAATTCACAAACAATCTAGCCTCTAAAATGAGCTCTCTAGCTCTTTTTATAGTTTTTTGACTAGCTTTGGCCTTGTGTAGACCTAGTGTCCGGCCTACTTAAAAATTAGGTACTAGAGCTTATTTGAGGGCTCAAACGGACTCTAAAAATTATGAAAATTGGTATGTAGCTAATTCTAATACTCCTCAAGCTCAAGCACTCCTTGGCTTGAACAAAATGGAGTCTATTCTACCAAAAACGAAATTTACAATGTGTGTGGAGTGATGAAAATCACTAAAGTTGGAAATTGTTTATAAAAAAAATGATTGGGCCTAGTTGCCATATTGTGCATGACTACTCCTTTGTGCTGGTATGCTCTTCATATGAATTGTATGTCAACATAGACTCTACAGGAAGTGTAACTTCCATTGCACCAGTACAAGTGGTCACTAGAGCTCAAGCTTTGCAGCAAAACCAAGGTTTAGGCCATGAAAAGAGTTCTGAGGTTAGTGAAACTGAGAGCATGACCAAGAAGAGGACTAGAGCTTGGAAGGATAGCCGAGAAAGAATGAAAAGGAAATGGGCAAAGAAAATGAGCGAATTAGAGGAAAGCTTGAGACAAACAAAAGCCAAGATAATTGAACTCACATCTCAAACTCACTCTCACACTACCCCACCACCACCTTTCCCATCTCCATCCAATCCACCTCACACAATCCAGCCACCCTCCACAACAAGATCAATCTTAGCATATCCCACTCCCGATGACCTAAACATGATGCTCAAGGCATATTAGGCCAGAATCCAAGAAGGGCCAAACGTGACGGATCATGAAAAGTGTTACCCTAGAGCCGAACTAGAGCTTGAACGAACTAAAATTTGTGCTAAGATGGTGGAATTGGCTCAAACCATGTTTGAAGCCAGTCACCTCTTTAACATCTCTAGCTCCGCTAAGATGCCGTTACACTTTGATGGACTTCTAGAAAGATTGGATAGGTTGATTGCACAATCAGAAAAGGAACCCGCCTCTCAAAGTAAGGACAAGGCAAGCGAAAGGATAAGCCTTCTTGCCCAGGAAGCTTCTGTGCCTAACTCCACTGAACCAAGCACATCTTCTTCTATGAATCATTACTCACCAGAGTTCCTGCGAGAAATTCAAGAAGAGAAATGGTCTAAAGAAAGTGAAGTCCCTCCTCCCATTGAACTTGTGGATGACACGCATGATCAATTCCCATAAGACATTCCTTCTATTTATGAGTAGGAGAGCACCCAATCCCACGAGAAATTAGACTTTGAGTCTAACTCCGTACAAGAACTACCCCATTTCACAGGCCCATGGGAAATCTACTTGTATGAGAGCTCCCACAATCATGGTAAGAAACAAAGACTCAATCATACCTAGGAACACAGAGGTCATCAAGAACACTAAAGTGCAGTGCAATCTCACTTTAGAGGAACTGCTCAAGGTTAGGCCAGAACTATGGAAACATGTAGCCAATCAAGTGCCAGAAGTAGCAAAACCTTTTTCCTAGGTGGGATCTCATAGAACAGTTCCAGAAATACCTTTGGACAAGATAGGAGACATGAGCGAAGGAGAAGAAGGAAACACCTATCTTCCCATTACCCATCAAGGATACACAACCAAGGCAATTTTGTACTCAGGTGCAGGAGTTGCAATTGCTACCACTTCCCTATGGAAGCGTTGCGGCAAGCCAGCACTCAAGCCAACAAGAATGAAATTGCAGATGGTCGATGGTCACATTGAGAGACCCTTAGGATTGCTAGAAGGAATAACTCTCACTACATGTGGTGTTGAGTTCAAGCATAATTTTGCTATATGTGAATTTAGCAAAAATCATGCCTATGAGATGATTTTGGGAAGACCATTTATGCAGCAGTTGTAAGTGGTACAGGATTGCGGAACCAATTCCTTGTATTTGCAACACTTAGGTGTTACAACCAAAGTCAATCTCAAGGATTACTCTCATAGAGACGTACCGCCTATTCAATGGAATCCCATCTATAAAGCCAAAGATGATACAGAGTCAGTGCACTCCATAGGATCAGGATCCTCATGGATGCATGAAGACACCCACTTGTGGATGTGTAAAGTAGTAGTAGGAGAAGAGAAGAGAGAAAACGCCA
Organism: Ceratopteris richardii; assembly: GCA_020310875.1. NCBI lineage: Eukaryota > Viridiplantae > Streptophyta > Polypodiopsida > Polypodiales > Pteridaceae > Ceratopteris > Ceratopteris richardii. The sequence goes on from CM035418.1 coordinate 98,660,849, forward strand.
GAGAGATAGGTGTGAAGGAAACTCATAGATCAATTCAAGACCTAGCCTATGCACCTGTAGTATTCCCTGATGAAGAGTTTGAACCTCATGGTTGGGCAGAGATTTTAGCAACAATGGATGTAGCCATCAAATGAAGAACAATGGACACCCCACTGTGATGAGGATGGCTATGACATTTCAGTCTTCTCAATAGAGCCAATCATGGGTGATTTGGTTATTGAAGAATGTGAACCTAGCACTGATGCATTTGAGGACGCAAGTGACTCCGATCTAGAGTCAATCATTATGGACTCACCATTTCGAAGGCAAGAAGAGGAAGAAGAAGAAAGAAGTCACACTGGAAGAAGAAGAATCTTTGTTTGAGGTCCCTAAAAACTTCAAAAAGTATGAGATAGACGATAGGAGAGTCATGGTAAGAATGCCTAAATGTGAGGCACAATCAAGAGAGGCCTACCATAACAAAGAAACCACCAAGAAAATAGTTGTAGCCATGGAAGAAGGAGAGGAAAGATGCACATACATTGGACATGACCTGACGGAAGAAGAAGAGCAAGAGTTGATAGCCTTGCTAAGAGAATACTTAGATGTATTCGCTTGGAGCTACAAGGACTTGAAAGATGTAGATCCTATCATATGCTCACACACGATTCCCATGACCTCAGATGCCAAACCTTCCAAGCAGAAGCCATACACATATAATGATAATTATGCTTCCAAGATCAAAGAAGAGATAGATCACTTGGTTGAAGCTGGATTTATCTATGAAATTGAGCACACTGAGTGGGTATCCCCCATTGTAGTGGTGCCCAAGAAGAACGAAAAGCTACGTGTATGCATTAACTTGAAGAAGGTTAATGCAGCTACAATTCGAGATAACTATCCGCTTCCTATCACTGAGCATCTACTAGAAAGAGTAGGAGGCAAGGAAGTGTACAACTTCTCAATCAGGTAGCCATTGCTCTAGAAGATCAGCATAAGATGGATTTTGCCGCGAAGTGGGGCATATTTGCTTTTCGGGTGATGCCATTTGGCCTTACCAATGCACCTACAACCTTCCAGAGACTCATGTGCCATGTGTTTAAAGAGTTCCTGAGGAAGAATTTGGAAGTCTATGTTGATGATCTTTGTGCTTATTCCAACATTCGACACACACATATACTTGAACTCCGGCAAATCTTTGACAAATGTAGAGAATATTAAGTTTGCCTGAACCCAAAAAAAGTGTGTTTTCATGGTCAGGCAAGGCAAGATTCTGGGACACATAGTGTCAAAGAATGGCATATCCACTAACGAAGAGAAAGTGAGAGCTATCACAGAACCACCTAGGCCAAGGAATGTCAAGGAAGTCCAAACCTTCATGGGGCATTGTACTACCGACGTTTTATACACATGTATGCCATCATAGCAAAGCCTCTGTATGGACTTTTGACTAACTTTGAGTGGACTGAAGAATGTGAAAACTCCTTCAACGAGCTCAAAAGAAGATTGTGTTCAGCACCAGTTTTGACCACACTAGATTGGAACAATCCATTCCATGTCCACGTGGATGCATCCACTTATGCTATTGGATGTGTGTTGGCACTACCTATGGGCGAAGGTAATATGGATCTTCCAATTGCCTATGCTAATAGACGATTGAATGCAGCTGAACAAAACTATACAACCACCGAACGAGAAGGATTAGGTATGGTATATGCGGTCAAAAAGTTTAAAAACTATTTGCTTGCAAATAAGTTTAAATTTTTTCTTGACCACCAATCATTGTTATATCTTGTGAACAAGCCATGCAATACAGGTAGATTAGTAAGATGGTTTCTCTTACTAATGGAACATGACTTTGAGGTTGTGGTGAGGAAAGGCAAGACTCATTTGAGAGCCGACCATCTCTCTAGGCTCACATCTGGAGAGGCCCCACAGGGAGGTTCAGATGACCTTCCTGATGCTTACTTGTTTAATCTGGAAGTTGTACCTCAGTGGCCTAAGACATTGGTGCCAGTATTGACATATGGGCCTAACCACCCAGTAATAAACACTCAAGATAGGGAGACAGTGAAAGCCTAGAAGTAACATATCATGGCAGGAAGTATGTACAAGCATACAGATCAAGGGGTATCAGCTTGTTGTGTGGAAGAGGATGAGTATGCTAAGTGGTTGCAATTAGCACATGTGGGTGCATTAGAGCAACACTACTCTAAGCAACGAACTTTACGGACACTCAGGAGATTCGGAGTGCATTGGTCTACTATGGAAGCAGATGTACAATATATGTTGAGTAAAGAATGCCCAGTTTCTAGTATTAAACCACCTATGGAGCGCGCTACATTGTACCAAGTGTCTCTAATACCAGATTGGAGCGAACCATTAGTAGCCTTTCTGAGGACGAAAACTTTCCCTCAAGATATGACTTTGGCTAGGCAAAGAAGTTTAGAACAAGAAGCCCTAGATTACACACTCATTGGAGATAATTTTATACAAACATGGTAAAGATGGTTACCTAAGACTATGTGTCCATGAGAGTGAATATCTTAAGATCTTGGAAACTGCTCACTAAGGTGTAGCAGGAGGACACTTTGGGCTAGAACGCGTGAGCAAGGCAATACTATTTGCAGGTTTGTGGTGGCCCACACTTCACATGGATGCACATACCTATGTGAAGAGGTGTGATTGTTAGCGAACTCAGTATCCTATACGTAAGGATGAGATGCCATTGAAACCTATGATGGGTGGACGTGCATTCTCTAAGTGGGGAATAGACTTTGTAGGTCCTATTAACCCTCCGACTAAGAGTTTTGTTTGTTGTTAACCTTTGGAGTTGTCCTCTCCAATCATTTTAGCATAAAGGATCAACAATACATCTTACATTTTTCAATCCGGGAAGTATACAAAGACCACAACCCCTTCTAAGTTAATGGAATCCAAGAATAAGAGGAAAATGACTGTTTTTCTGAGAAATGATGAAGATGAAGAGAAATATATAGGGTTTTGATTATCTTGAGCTAAACAACAGTATTTTCAACGATTTTCGTGCCTAAAGTGTGCCATTTTCTCAGCAGAACACAATTATGAAGTCAAATCTTAAAAATGATACTTGTAACCCTCAAAGGAGACAATCGTGATTCTGTGAAAACTGATGATTTCCATTTCCAGCTCTATTCTTCAACACTTTCTCACTCAATATTCTAAGATTCACCTCTCTTCATACACATTAATCAGAAATACACAACTGAAGCTCACAAATTCCATAGATCACACATAGAATAGAATCAACAAATCAAAGAAAATCACATGGAAGTAGAAAACACGATTTTTTGCAAGAGAGCTCTTCACATTACTTGGATAGCAAAAATAATACAACCAACCCTCTCAAAATAGAGGAAATTATCTTTTATACATTTTCAAGTGTCCCTTTTCACACTTGAATTTTGGTCCTTTTCCCTTCTAATCTAAAAATATGCTATCAAAGAGCTTCCAAAAATTCTAGAAAAAATACATATGATTCTAATTTACATGAGGAAAACTCTTTCTCATTTTTACATCATTTGCATAAATATTTCTACAATTTCTTGACATTTTACAAATATTTCTCTTCAAAAAATGCTTCTTCTAACATTCTTCCCCTCCTAGACTTTTTGGCTCTTGACAAAAAATATTCTTGTTGATATATAATGAGTGCTTCCTTCACTTCTTCTTTCTTTGACAGTAGATCATGACTTTTTCTCTCTGTGATATTCAAATTATTCACCATCTCGAATAGAGCTTTTCTCCACTGTACAGTTGCCTCTGGTTTGTCTATTACATCTTTCTTCAGATATTCTGTATATGCTGCTTCATAGGCTGTGAGTCTGGATTTTGTGACTACTGATAAATTTCCAAAGATTTCTGATTCTCTTTCAAAAAATCCATAATCAAAAGCAATGAGTCTCATCACTCTGATCAATAAGATGCAAGCTAGATCATTAACATCTTTATATGTAGATATGACAGATTCTGCTGTCTCAACCATATATTTGTTTACTGGCCATGTTCCTGCTTTAGGTCCTGATATCTTTGGAAAGTTCATCCATTTCGTTGGGATTTGTCCTGCATTTCTCCTTTCCCAAAATCCTATCCAGTCCCTTCTCATTGCTACTGGACAATAAGCTGGATTGATCTTTAACTGAATTGGTGTCTCTTTCCAGATTTTCCTGCATTCTTTATTGGCATCTAACCACCTGTTTCTCCATTTAGGATTGGCTTTTTAAAATAATTCCTTAGTTACATAGATATCCTCTTCATATTCCAGATACTTGTTTGATGACAATCCTACCCTTGCAAGCTGGTTATTTTTAATAATCATGCAAAAAGGTATTCCTAAACCATTTGCTGCCCAATGGTGTTGGTATGGATTTATTCCTTTACTAAGAGCAAAATTCACAATTTGTTCTTCATATTCATTATGCATTTTTTTGATAAATTCCATTCTAGATTCTCTATCTATTAAGAGCTTCTGAACAAACTCATCTGAGTACTCCTCAACTGTTGCTTTGTTTTCTTGTTCATCACCATGTTGAGTTTTGTTATCATCTCCCCCTTCATATTCTCCTGCTTGTGTAGTCTCTACCTGCTCTTCAACCTGGCTTTGTGGATTTTCCAATTTTTTCTGTAGCTCCTCTATCATCAACCTTAAGCTTCTAATTTGAGATGTCCACAACTCTTTTTCTGAGTTCCACTCACTTCTTTCTTTTTCTATACTCAACTGCCAATCATTCCTCTCTTTTGCTATATCCAAATGTAGTTTATTATAACCCTTCATTGAACTGGAAGCATGTACACTGGCTTGCTTTTCCAACTCCTTAGCTTCCTTTAGTTCTGCTTGTAGTCTTATAATTTCTTTATTCAATTCTTCCCTCTCATCCTGTGTTACCTGTACAGTCTTGCTCTCTTCTTTCAATTGGCCTTCTTCCATCAACAACCTGTTTATTTCTTCATTTGCTCTGACCATAATCCGGTATGAGCTTTGAAGTGTTATGTATCTTCCTTCCATTTTCTTCAGCTCCATTTCTATTTTGCTGCTATGCTCTATCTGCTTTGCACATTCCTCTTCAAGAAATTGAATTTTGATTTGTTGTTGAACCTCCAATTCTTCTAATGAAATTATCCTGTTGGTCAAATCCTCATTTCTTTCTTGAACAATTTTCAGCTGTTCCTTTAATTGCTCCTTTTCTTTCTTTTGCTCATTAATGATTCTACTTCCTTTCACAAACTCTGATTCAGCCACCATTCCTGATATGATCATGTTTCTACTAGATGGTCTGAACTGCTCTATATTGCTCATGATTACTTTACAAGCAGACCTGATAGCTTTAGGTATTCTTTCTAATCCAGCTTCTAACTCTACATGCTTTACTTCTATCTGCTTTTCTTCTTTGCAATCATTCTCTTCTTCATCTTCTTCCTCATATTCTATGACCTGATTTTTTTGCTCTTCATAGCCCTTTTCTGCTTTTATTTCTTCTTTGCCTGCAATCTCTTCCTCATACTCCAGTGTCTGATTCTCTTCCTTCTCATGATCTGATATTTCTTTCATTATCTTCATCTCTTCTACCTTCTTTTTCTCCATTTCCTGTTGTTTCTCTTCAATGATATGTTCTTCCTTTTCCTGTACCTTATTATTTTGAGTTAAGGTTGAATCAATTTCCACAGAGAGCTTTATCTGATCATTGATTATTTGCTCCTTTTGTCCCTCCTCTTGCTCATCTATATCCATAAGATCCAAATCTTCTTCTTTCCCCTGATCTTCTGTAGTTGTGAACTCCTCATTATGATTTAGGTCATAAAGTATATCTTCTATGTTTTGGTTTATTTCTTTTTCTGTATTCCCTACTTTCACCTCTTTGGAATTCATTTTTTCTATTACCTCCTCAGTTTCCTTGATTTGATCTTTGTCTTCTTTCTTGTGTAGTGAGATGCATAACTTAACTTCTTTTTCTGCTTCTATCTTTTCCTCATTAAATTTGAAGTAGGTTTGCTGTGAAGGTTTTGTCCATACTGTTTTAAACCCTAAGTCCACCAACCCACTATTGAACTCCTTCCTTACTTCAACCTCTTCTTCCATCATCACTGCTTTACCTTTTAGTATCCTTTTCTCTTCTCCAGGACTAACGTGTGTTGCTGCTTCTTCTTGAACCTGTTTTCCTTGTGGCTTCTCACCCAAATCTTCTGGTGTTTTATTTTTTTCAGAGGCTTGCACTGTCACATTTGGTGTACTAGGTACTGATAAATTCAAACTTTTCAACATAAAATTTTCAATATCACTTTCTGAATCTGAAGAGAACGGTGAAGAACCAGCTACCCGTGATTTGTCCATTCTTGGTTCTTCTAGAACAATGGATTCCTCCTTCTTCTTTTGTTCTACTGACAATTTTCCTGTCTCCACCCTTTGTGCAGGTTCTACTGCTTTTCCTTTATTTTTCTTGGTCAACTTCTTTTTCTGCATAGGTTTCTTCTGAACCTTCTTCTTCACTACTATTGTGGTCCTAGTTTCAGGAGGACCTTGTAATTCCTTGAAATAGGCCAACAATTCTACCTCCTTTTTCACAAAAACTTCTTCAGTTTCTGCAGCCATCATCTGATCATGCAACTCTTCATAATGTTCCACTTCTTCTTGTATCGAGTCAGTTGCTTTACATGAATAGTCTTCCAACATTTTTTGATACTATGCTTCATAGATTTCCCTTTTGTTGTTTCCTTGAGGCAGATAAGAATACAATTGTTCCTTGCTTGTCTGAGGTGGATGAGGTTCATTTGAAGACTAAACTTCCTTTTGAGCAGCTTCATGCTCTTCCTTAGTAGCCTCTTCCTATTCCAATTCCACTTTTCTTGGATCCAATCTTCTTTTCTTTACTCGAATGACTTCTTCCGAGACTCCCTTTCTTTTCCTTTCTGCTCCCCTCATGCTTGGTTGGGCTTCTGCTTCTCTTACAGACATCATTTCAGAGGGACTTTTGATTCATGTCATCAAACTTCTGAAGTATTGAGCTTCTGGACCCAACTTTAATTGATTCTCCATTCCTAAAACATGATATATCATCTTTGTCAAGAATTGTGCTCCATTCATGAACTTCCTTTGCTCCCAATGTGAGGTTTTCCTCAAAAGAAACTTGTGAATGATGTGTGTGCCACTCTCCTCCCATCCATTTATATCCTCTTGTATCTAAAATAGAGTGATCTGAAATGTTCTAGCGAGCAATGAGGGACAGTACTTGCAAACCAGAGCTACTGGTTCCCAAGTAGAGTCAGTAAGTGGTAATCCTCTCCAGGCTACCAGATACTCTTGGATGACACGATTGCTCAACCGTTTCTGTCTCTTATCTAGTATTCTGTCTGGAGAATGATCTGATCTATCGGTTTCCTACAAAGAAACAATGCGCTCTATTAGATTATCCTCCCTAGATATATACTTTCTTAATTTACTGACATGAAACAATGGATGGACTCTGCAATCTGGGGGAAGCTCTAATTGGTATGCAACATCACTCAAGTTCTTTACTATCTTCCAAGGTCCACAATACCTTGGTGATAATTTACTACACTTCCCTGTGGACAATGAAGTAGATCTAGCCGGTACCTGAAGGAAGACTCGGTCTCCTTCCTCAAAGGATCTAGGAGATCTTTTCCTATCAGCATACTCTTTGGCTCTATCAGCTGCTTGCTGCATCTTGGCTTTAGCTATTTCAAGGTTTGCTTGGAGATTCGCTAAGAACTCAGAAGCAGTAGGACATTTCTTAGGCATTCCTATGGTACTGGAAGCAGTGGGATTCATGCCATAGTTCATCTCAAAAGGAGACATCCCAGTCACCTTGTGAGGTCTATTGTTATAAGAAAACTCTACAAGTGGCAAATAACTATCCCAATCTGTCTATCTCTCAGACACATATGCCCGTAACATATCCTCTAGAATTTGGTTGACCCTCTCGGTCTGACCATCTATCTGTGGATGATCACCACTACTCTTTTTTAGTGACACTTTGAGTTTGTCAAATACAAACTTCCAGAAGTGTCTTGTAAATCTAACATCCCTATCTGAGACTATGGATGTAGGTAACCCATGCAATCTAAAGACATTCTGGATAAACAACTCGGCTACCTGTGGAGCTTCTATCGTCTCGTGCGTAGGTATGAAATGATCCATCTTGCTCAGTCTATCTACCACAACTAGGATTGTATCCCGCTTCCTTTGGGTCCGTGGTAATCCCACTATGAAGTCCATGGATATACTATCCCAATTGTGATCTGGAACTTGTAAAGGATGTAAAAGACCTGGTGTCTTTACCCTTTCTGCTTTGTTGACTTGACACATAAAGCATTGTTGAACATAAGTATGGATATCTCTGGCTAATATAGGCCACCAAAATGTTCTTCTAACAAGTTGTATTGTCTTGTCAACACCAGGATGTCCTGCACAGGGAACATCATGGTTATTATGCATGACTTTCTTTCTCAAATCCAGGGAATCTGGCACACAAACCTTTCCTTTTCGCTTCACTATTCCGTTCTCCTGTGAGAAATTAGAATATGGAATGGACTTGTTTGCTTTAGTAGAAGAAGAAACATCTGGAACTGTCCCGTCTTCTAAAATAGAGTCATCACTAATGGCTCTAACTATCTGTAACAAAAGTGGATCTTCCACCTGTGCTTCCTTAATTTCTTGAAGCAATGAGCTTTCTAAAACTGTAAAGCTCATTTGATACATTATACGAGATAATGCATCAGCTACTATATTTTCTTTGCCTCTTCTATACAAGATTTCCATGTGAAATTCCTGCATGAGCTCAGCCCAACGAGCTTGTCAGCCTCGAAGATCTGGCTGACTACAAAAATACTTGAGTGTATGATGATCTGTGAATACCTTAAAGTTTGCACCATAAAGATAGTGTCTCCAAACTTTAAGTGCATGCACGACTGCATACAACTCTTGTTCATGCATCGGCCAATTGCGTTGTGCATTACTTAACTTCTTACTTTCAAAAGCTATTGGCTTGCCATCTTGACTCAGGACTGCGCCTATGGCTATGCCGCTAGCATCGGTGTCTAGCTCAAATGGTTTCTAAGGATCCACCACTTTGAGTATAGGAGCCTCTGAAACAGCTTGTTTCAGAGTATCAAAACTCTCTTGCTGCTCTTGCTTCCATGCAAATGGAATTTTGCCTTGAAGCAAGTTCGTCATAGGTGCTGCTATCGACGAATATGAAGAGATGAATTTCCGATAAAAATCGAAAAGTCCTAAAAATGACCGTAACTACCCCTCATCCTGAGGAGTAGGCCATGATAAAATAACTGAAACCTTCTTGGGATCCATCTGAACCCCATCGGCTGAAATCACGTGCCCTAGATAGTCTATCCTCGGAAGAAACAACTTTGTCTTCTCCGGATTTACATACAACTTATTTTCTTTTAAAATATTCAACACGAACCTTAGATGATTTTCATGCTCATGCATAGTTCTACTATACACTAGCAAATCATCCACAAAATCAACAACACACTTTCCTATGAAAGGTCTTAAGATATCATTCATTAACATCATAAATGTAGCTGGAGCATTCGTCAAACCAGCAGGCATGACCAAATACTCATAATGACCAAAACGGGTCCTGAAAGCTGTCTTATGTACATCATGATCTTTCACTCTAATTTGATGATAGCCACTCTTTAAATCTATCTTACTAAATACAATGGCTCCAGCTAGAGCATCTAAAAGATCATCAACCCGGGGCATAGGATATCTATGTCTAATAGTGATCTTATTGAGTGCTCGATAGTCGACACACATTCTATAAGATCCATCCTTCTTCTTCACAAGAAGAATTGGTGCGACAAAGGGTGAATAGCTAGGTCTAATCAACCCTTTTTGAAGATACTCGTCCAGGACCTTGCGGACTTCATTTTCCTCCTGCAAACTCATTCGAAATGGTGGCCGAGCGGTCGGACTCGCTCCTGGTACCAATTCGATTCTATGCTCAATATTCCTGCAAGGAGGCAATCCTGAAGGTAATTCCTTTAAAAACAACTCTTGGAATTCTGCTCTCACTTTAGCTGAAAGTGCTGGAGCATTCTAACTTGAGTCTCCATGACTGCATGAATCCATCTCAACATACGATAAATACATGAAATAAAGAAAATAGATATACTTACAATCAATTTTGAGCAACTTGGTACCAGTCACCAATCGCGTCTCTTGGAGATCCGGTTCTCCACGAATCAGTAATCTCCTTCCCTCATGCTCAAACTGATACACATGCAAAGCAAAATCTATGTCTAATAGTGATCTTATTGAGTGCTCTGATACCAAGTGTGAGGCTTTCCTAAGTGATCTTATTGAGTGCTCTGATACCAAGTGTGAGGCTTTCCTCAAAAGAAACTGATATCTATGTCTAATAGTGATCTTATTGAGTGCTCTGATACAAGTGTGAGGCTTTCCTCAAAAGAAACTTGTGAATGATGTGTGTGCCACTCTCCTCCCATCCATTTATATCCTCTTGTATCTAAAATAGCAGTGATCTGGAATGTTCTAGTGTCGCCATGTGGCCAACATGCAACACTCATCCCCACTAACCATCAAATACCTTAGGATATACCCCCGAGCTTAGGACCTTGGCTAACTAGCCCTCGTCCCACACACACATGGAGTGGTCTCTATAGACTTATGTCTGACACCCAATGTTTGGCTGCTTCCTTCAATTGATCATGTATGTATGGAGTTACATCCATCACTCCAAAAGGTTTGGTTCTGTCCTTATTTTTGAAATAATCAATGTCACTAGTTTGTGTGGCATGGTGTATTTAGGTAGTTTTGAAAAATAGAAGTATTGAAGGAACATTCTGATAGCATACTCTTCATTCTCTTTTCCTTTAAAATCAGGGAATTTTGAATATCCTGCATAGGTTGCTTTATTCTTCTTGACAAGACTGTTGTCCAACTTGGTTGCCATTGAATAGAACTGAAGGGCTACCTTGATATGCTCTGCTTTTATAGTAATATTCACTTCTTTGTTTTCCTTATCCTTGACTGAACACCTGAAATATGCATCATTGCCCTTTCCAACTTCTAGCAGACTATTCATTACCTGTGCCACTCTTTCAAAGTCTATGAAAAATAAAGGTTCATCCAACAGTCTGTGTAATCCTACTGCTTTCCATCTTTTGTAGTTGACTGCAATTTTTTGGAATTTGTAAAATTCCTGGCACAGCATGGTGTACTTGTGACCTCCAACTCCCACAATAAAGATATGCTGACCAATGATACCAAGGGTTTCCTTGAGTTCCTTGGCTACCGTCTCTGTTTCTAGAGTTTCTTGCTCTTCATTAGACTCTAGCTCCACTTCTTCTACTATAGCTTCACTGTCTAAAAACCAATGTCCTCTAGACAGGGTTATTGAGTCTGCTTTGAAGTCATGGATTGGCAGTTCCTTTGGATTCACCATTGTGGAGAAAGTATAACATCACACAAAAAAGAAAACTCCACCCACATGAGTCACAAGAATATAAATAAAATCACATTTGTCTTGAGATGAAATGAAAAAGAAATGAAAATAAAATCTCAGACGAATCCTGACTTCCTCATTTGTGTCATAGATAAAAACTCAATTGAAGTGATCATCACATGTGTAGCAAAATGTCTAGTGCTCTCTTTCCTTTTAACAGCTCTCTTTCCTTTTAACAGCTCTCTTTTTTTTAATATATTTTTTAATCAATAAAAAGAAAATATTGAAGAAAGAGAAAAATGAATAAAAAATAGAAACCTACTAAATTACAATCTATATCTTGCTTGTGCTTAAGAATTACAAAAAGAAAAATGAATAATTTTTCTCTCTTGTTTTTTCCTCTTTTCTCTCTCTTCTTTTTTTTTCTTTTTGTTTTTCTTTCTTTTTTTTAATAATAATAATTTCCTCCAATAATTTCCTCCACTTCTCTCTCTTTTCCTCCTATTTGTTTTCTTAGAAAGAGGATGGGGTAGAGCCATTGGAAATAATTTCCAAGATGTGATAATTTCCTTCTGGTAAAAGTTCTAAATTCCTTATAAAAAATCCCATGTGTGCATCAGATAACCATTTTGTCTTTTCCCTCATCTGTAACTCTTCATACTTTTTGAGCTATTTAGTATCTTCATGCTTGTTTCCTTTCCATTGAATCAGATCTGATTTTTTTACCCAATAATACTTGATTCCTGTTGACTTTGTTCTAGGAATAAAACCATCTTCTTTTGATAAACTGTACTTGGAAGTTTTTGGCTTCCATATCCATTTAGTTTTGGGAAATTGTTTTGATGAGCAGTGTTTGTATGTACTTTGTTTCCACATTCCTCCTGTCTTGATGCCTAGACGCTTCTGACCATTCCATACTTGCCACCTTTCTTCTGTCTTTTCAACACCTTTTGTTTCTTCAATTTTCTCCTGTTTTTGATTGAAGTAGATTTGGTCATGAAGAGGTGTGTTTGTGATTTCTTTGTAGCTTCTAGTGAAAAAGTAAATTCGTCTAATTTTGAGTCATAGATATCCTGTTGATTTTCCTGTTCTTCATCACTCAATTTTCTCAGTCATCATATGATCTGGCCATTCTTCACAATCTATTTTCATATATTTTTCATTGAACTTAACTTTAATAGATGGTGAAGACATGCTTTGTATTATCTGTCCTTCTAAGGTTTTGATAAGTGTTTTACTTTTAGTCCTTTTTAGGTTAAATTTTTCCAACAAAACTAATCAAATTTACCTGTGCACCTGAGTCTATCAAAACCTTGATTTTTTCATCATGAAAATTCATTGTTATCACAGGCAAATGCTCTCTTACTCTTAAAGGTGTTTCACACAAAAGGACTTCTCTAAGATCCTTGATTTTTCTTATCCCTTCCTTTGCCTCCTGTTGAGCCTCCTTTCTAAATTTTTCCTCTTCTTTTTTCCTGTCTTGAGCTTGATGTATTCTTCTCCATTCAGAAACAATTAATGGAAGATCATACCTTTTTACTCTACATCCACTTATAAAGTTTGGCATGATTTTTCCATCTATATTAGCTAATTGGATAGCTCCACTATTGCTTATTTGATTGATAATATAAGGTCCATGTCCTTTTTTCTGAAATTTCTTCTAATGTTCTTTTACTATGAATGCCAAAACTAAATCTCCTTCTTGTAAGTCCCTTTCTTTAATATGAACATCATGATAAGCTTTTTGCCTTCTCTTGTCTGCATATATGCTCATGATTGCTTGAAGTCTAGAAGCTCCCAGTTTTTCCAGTTCCACTACTCTCTCAGATAATTCATGTCCAGTCCACTTGTATTGACTACGCACCTTTAGTGTTGGAATAAGGAATTCTAAAGGCAGAACTACATTTTGTCCATATACGAAATTAAATGGTGTGGTTCCAAGTGTAGTTTTGTATGCCACTCTATAAGCCCATAAGACATGATTAAGTTGCAAATCCCAATCATTCCTATTCATGTTTACCAATTTTGACAACATAGTGCAAAGTACTTTATTAGTACTTTCTGCTAATCCATTGGCTGGGTGATATGGGGCTGACTTTCTATGACTGATCATGAAATACTCAGTTATGTTTTCTATGATTTCGTTCAAAAAATGAGTCCCCCTATCACTTACTAATTCAATTGGCAATCCAAATCTGGTGATGATATTTTCATAGAGAAATGTTGCAGTGGTTTGAGCATCATTCCTTTTTGTAGCCTTGGCCTCTGCCCATTTAGTCAGGTAATCTGTGGCTACTAGTATGTATTCCGCATGAGACTGTTTTGCTGGAGGATGTATGGGTCCAATGAAATCCAACCCCCATTTACTAAATGCTCTGGCTGAAATCAATGGTACTAGTGGCATATTATCTCTTTTATTTGGTTGACTCACTCTTTGACAAATGTCACATCTTTTCACATATGTTCTTGCATCATGAAATAGAGTTGGCCACCAAAAACCACTTTTAGCTTGGATCCTGGACAAATGGTCTGCTCTAAAAATGTGTTTTTCCTTGTCTGACCACTACCTCAAACTCAAACTCCATTAGTAGGAGAAACCATCTGACTATGCTACCAGTGTGACAAGGTTTGTTTACTAAGTAGAGTAAAGCTTGGTGATCCACATAGAATTTAAACTTGTTGGCCAAAAGGTAATGTCTATATTTTTTCACAACAAATATCATTCCCAATCTTTGCCTCTAAGTGGTTGTGTAATTTTTTTCTGCTGAATTCAATTGCCTACTAGCATAAGCAACTAGAAAGTCTAGTTTGCTCCCTTCTATTGGTTGTGCTAACACACATCCCAAAGCATAATTTGAAGCATCCACATGGACATGGAAAATTATATCCCACTATGGGGTTTTTAGAATTGGTGCTGTTATCAAACAAGTTTTTAGAGTCTCAAAAGCTTGGTCACACTCTTTGGTCCACTCAAACTTTGTGACCAAAGCATACAAAGGTTTTGCAATGTTTGCAAACTTGTGTACAAATTTTCTATAATACCCACAATGTCCCATGAAAGTTTGAAGTTCCTTTACATTTGTTGGTCTTGGAAGTTCCACTATAGCCTTAATTTTTCTTTTATCTGTTGAAATTCCGTTTTTGGAAACTATATGACCCAGCATTCTCCCTTGCCTGACAAAAAACACACATTTTTCTGGATTTAGACATACTCTATATGTTCTACATTTTTTGAATATATTTTCCAGATCCTTCAAATGATCTTATCTTTTTAATGAAAAGTGCAAAGATCATCCACATAAATTTCCATGATATTTCTAAGGAATTCTTTGAATATGTGACAAATTAATCTTTGAAAAGTTGCTCGGGCATTAGTTAGACCAAAAGGCATAACCCTAAAAGCATAGATTCCCCATTCTGTGGAAAAGGCAGTTTTATGTTGGTCTTCCAAAGCTATTGGTACCTGATTGTATCCTGAAAAACCATCCAAAAAACTATAGACCTCGTTGCCTGCCACTCTTTCCAAAAGATGGTATGTTATGGGTAATGGATAGCTATCCCTTATAGTTGTAGCATTCACCTTTTTCAAGTTAATGCATACCCTGAGTTTCCCATACTTTTTTGGTACTAAAACTATAGGAGATATCCATTCTGTGTACTCAATCTCATAGATGAAATTGGCAGCCAGCAGCTTGTCAATTTCTTCCTTTATTTTAGCAGAGTATTTGTCATTGAATGTGTAGTGTCTTTGTTTGCTAGGTTTTGCATCAGGTGTAATACAAATCTTATGCTCACAAATGTTAGGGTCAATTCCTTTCAAATCCTTGTAACTGTAAGCAAACACATCCCTATAGTTTCTGGCCAAATTCCTTAATGCTTCCTCCTCTTGATTTGTCATGTCATCAACTATTACAATATGTCTTTCCTCCCCCTCTTCCTGGGTGATCATCACCTTCTTAGTTTGTTCCTCATTGTCATATGCCTCTCCTTTTTTCTTTTCTCTCTTTGGTTTCATTTTTAGAAATAGTCTCTCTTCTACTTCATAAGTCTTAAAATTTGAAGGTACATCAAACTGTTGATCTTTTTTTGTTATTTTCTTTTTTTTTTTCAATCTCTTGATCTTTTTCTATTTCTTGGTGTTTGTTTTTTCTATATTTACCTGAGATTTTGTCTTTTATCGCATTTGTAGCTTCTACATCTTCAAAATATTGTGTTTTACCATTTTTCAATATTATTCATTCCTCCTGGTCCTCTTCTATTTTTGACACTTATATCATTTGTGTTCCTATGTCAAAAATATCATATCCTTCTTCATTTTGGAATTTCACTCCCACATACTCATCATTAGCTAGATCCATGGTGGTCAAAATCTGATTCCAACCATAAGGCTCAAATTCTTCATATTTGAATTTTTGTGGTATATAGCTCTCATCCTGTGATTTCCTTTCTTTTACACAATCTTCTTTTCTTAACCTTCTTTTTCTATGTGTGAGGTTCCTTATCACATTGCATTTCCATATTGATGATTCTGTTTCATTCTGAACTTCAATCTCTGATTCTTCACTTAATTCCTGATTTTGATGGATTTTGAACCATTCTTGAGGGGACATGTCACAATATTGACCATTTCTTAAATTTACTCTGGTTATCCTTCCTTTGCTTTGAAGGTATAGGCAATCATTACCCCACTCTTGCACAATTTGCATGTCTCATAAATGGTCTTCCTAGGATGATTTCATATGAAGTGGACTGTGGGAATTCAACTATGGCAAAAGTATGCTCTATTTCTATTCCACATATTTCCACAATCACCTTTTCCCATATTCCTAGGGGTTTTTCTATGTGTCCACCTACAAGTTGTAATCTCATTTTAGTGGGTACTAATTCATTTTTTCCCCATCTTTCCCAGGCCTGTTTAGTCATGATAGCCACACCTGATCCACTATCCAATATAGCTTTGGCATGATTTTTACCAAATTGTATTTTCAGAGTTGAGTTCCCTTCTTCTCCTTCACAATATCCTCCTATTTTATCAATAGGAATGTACAAAAACTCTTCCAATTCTTGTTGCTGTGGATCAAAATTCTTTGGCATTGCTTCCCACTTTTTCATATTGTGTTGTAAGTGAGGATTTTGTTTTACCAATTCCTCCAATGTGGTGTGGTATAAAATTGTAAATTGTTTGTCTATATTGATTTGGAAGGTTATGTGTGAATTATCTTCCTGATCAATAGTTTTCCTTGTTTCTATTGCATTTAATTCCCCAACTATTGTTTGATAATTGTCTGGTTCCCCCATTTTGAGTTGTGTTTCTTGTATGATTTGTTTGCATCTTTGCATCCTTTCATGCTCTAAATCTGGCATAGGATAAGCCATCACATGGTTTGTAAGATTTGGTCCCTCTTGAATTCTTCCCTTGTATGCTCTTATCAAGGTTTCTAGACTTTGTGAATTTTTTGTCTCTTTTGTTTGTGTATTTTGAGGTGGACTATTGTTTGATTGTTCTATAGTCTCTTCTTCCAAATTTTTACCCATTCTCATTTTTCTTTCCCATCTCCCTTTTTGTCTGTTTTTCTTTTCTTTTGGAAATGGAATTTTCTTCTGTTCCTGTGTATGAGCCTCTTAGTTGTTTCTTGTTGTTTAGCTTGTGCTCTTGTTATAGCATTTACAGTTACCTGATCATGGTCACTCAATTCTTCTTGCTCCATTATGTTAACTATTTTTTATGGTATGTTACTAAATGTGTTATGTTGTTTTTGTGGGTTTCTCGAACAATCCTTTATTAAGTGTTCCCTACCACAATCCTTGCAATAAGCTCCTTCTATTCTTAGTGTAGGAGGTTGTGGGCAGTCTCTAATGAAATGTTCTCCCCCACACCTATAACAAGTTATCTTTTGACTCCCTTTGAACTGAGGTTTCTGATTGGACATGTAATTATTGGTTATGTACATGAATGTGGCTGTATCCATTTCAATTCTCCCATTTCCCAAATCTAGGGCTTGCAGTTTTGGTTCCCTCTGTTCATATCCTTCCCACTGTTCCTGATATCCTTCATTCCAATGATATTCCTCTCTGTAAGATGATCTTAGTCTTGAGCTTTCTTCTTCTATTGGTGTGTATTTGACTGGTACCACATTTTTTGGTAATGGTGGTTGTTGCCCAAGTACAGGTCTTGGTTGCTCAACAAATCCAGATTCCCTTTGTAAATTATGTTGGTTCACATATTCTCTTTCCTTAATGGGTTGTTTATTGTAGAAGCATTCTTCTCTGGTATGGCTTGTCCATTTTCTTTCTAGTGTGCAATATTTGAGTGTTTTTCTATCTTGAAAATGTTGTGGTTTTTGATATGGACATTGTTGTACCAAATGATTTTCTCCACAATTATAGCATTTCTTATTTGTTGCTATCCTAGTGTTTATCAGATTTGTCTTGGTGCTAACTTCTAGGGCTTTGGCAATGGCCTGTGCTAATTCTTCTACTGGTGGGATTTTATCTTCATTTGTTCTAGGTTGATCAAATGCTTATAGATCTTGTCTCCTGTTCTCCTCTAAATCTATTGCCTCTTTCACACATGCTCCTAGGTCAGGGCATCTCCTATAATACACCAAGGTTCTTAATTGTGCACTTCTCAGTCCTTCTATGAATAGAGATACTTGTCTTGCCATGGACGGTACCTCCTCTCTGGGACATCTATCAATGTATTGCTTGAATCTCCTGGCTGCCTCTCTGACATTTTCATCTTTTTGCTGTTTAAAGCTATGTATCAAGGTAGGTGTACTATGTTTTATCCCAGTTTTTGAGAATTCCCCTATGAAGGCTTCAAGGAAAGATTCAATATCTGGATACATTTCCTTTCTCAAGGGAATAAACCAAGATAGTGCAGGTCCAGTTAGGGTTAGACCAAATGCTTCAAATTGTGCTTTGTAATCCTTTGCTTCTTCTGCCCTAATTAATTGTCTAAATTCAGCAGCATGAGCATGAGAATCAGAATATCCTTCATATTGATTCTTCATGCATTTAGCTACTTGATAGGGCCTAAGCATTCTTCCCTGATTTTGCCACTCATGTCTCCTTCTTAATGGAAAATCATTAAGTCCTTCTACTTCTCTTTCAAAAGGATTTGGGGAAGTATGTATTCTCCTACCTTGTTGTTGTTCAATATTATTGTGAGTTTCATTTTGTCTTGGCAAGTCTGGTTGCCCTAGGTTTTGTTCCCAAGGTCTCTTGTCTGCACACTGCCCTAAATCATTAGAGTTTTCCGGATCCTGAGAGAAGATGTATACACATCCTTGTCTATCCTCATATCTGCCATCCTTGAATTGTGCCACTGGTGTTAGATTTAAAGACTTCTAAGTTTCTCAACCTAATGAGAAACTTATGCATCCCATCTTGATACACATACGTTCCAAACCTATTTGTATACATATATTTGAGAATATTTCTATAATCACTAGTTTCAGAAGGTTCATTGGTTTCATTTATATTTTCCATGTTATTTTCCTGCCCTAAATCTTTTTCTTGTAAATCTCCTATTACTGGCTCGATCTCCTTCCTTTTTAGATCTTGTTTAGAAGGTGTGATCAATTTATTACTAGATCTCAAAATCATCCAACTAACTCACAATTTTGTGAAGAGAATCGTGTTTTCCACGATTTTCTGAATAGAATCGTCTTTTCTACAATCTTGAGAAAATTATAGATTTCTTCACGATTTTGTGAAAAAGAATTGCCTTTTTCACTACTCTTTGGATATTTTAAATTTTCCACGATTCTGTGGATAGAGTCGTGTTTTTTCAGGATTCTATGAAGAGAATCGTGGTTTTCACGATTCTGTGAAGAGAATCGTGGTTTTCACGCTTCTGTGGATAGAATCATGTTTTTTCACAATTCTATGAATAGAATCATGTTTTTCCACGATTCTGTGAATAGAATCGTGGTTTTCATGATTCTATGAATAGAATTGTGGTTTTCACGACTCTGTGGAGAGAATCGTGTTTTTCACGATTCTATGGAGGGAATCGTGATTTTCACGATTCTGTGGAGGGATTCGTGTTTTTCACAATTCTGTGGAGGGAATCGTGTTTTTCACGATTGTGGATGGAATCGTGATTTTCACGATTCTGTGGAGAGAATCGTGTTTTTCACGATTTTGTGGAGGGAATCGTGATTTTCATGATTCTATGGAGAGAATCGTGTTTTTCACGATTCTGTGGAGGGAATGGTGATTTTCACGATTCTGTTCCTAGACAATCGTGATTGCTCACAATTGTAAAAAACACGATCTTATGAAAATCGCGTTGTAGGAATCACGATTTTGTGTTTAATTTCAAAGAATCACGATTTTGTGTTTGATTAGAGAATCGCGATTCTGAGCAGATTTTAAAATTTTTTTAGGTTCTTGTTTTTTAAGTTTTTCTTTCTCAAATAGAATCGCATTACTAAAATTTTAACATGCAATATAAGATTTTTAGCAAAAATGTTATTTTTTCTCACGAAAATTCAAAAATCTGAAAATCACGATTCCATGTATTTTACAATTTTCTGTGTTTTTGTGCTTTTATCATTATGTGACAACTTGAAACATGCAAAGATTTATTGGAAGACCATTACTTTGCTTGCTTGATCAAAAGGAATCCAAGAACTTGAATTTGCAGAAAGTCATGATTCTGTCCAATTCTCTCACTCTCTCTCTCACTCAAATGAACCATTTTTCTGAAATTTCATGCTTTTATAGCCTTCAAACAATCGTGATTTTGTGTGAATTTCTCAGATTTTCCACTTTTCACTGTATGATCCTTATCCTTTAGTAATTTTGTGGTTTTGAATCACAATTCTTATCTTTTTAACAAAATTTACTCCCTTTATCCTACTGATGAAAATCGTGATTCTGAACCCAATTCTTGATTTAATCATTTGATGTTCAATTCTTACTGATATTTTGAAATTTGATTTTCTTTACTCACTCAAATTTATGAAACATCTTACAATCACTTACCTCAATACCCAAATGTGCAAAATAATTCAAATTCTTTTCCTTATAGAAAATCGCGATCCTGTGAAGAGAATCATGTTTTTTCTAAACTTCCAGTTTTTACAGTTTTTGACTTTTCTTTCCACTTGGTCCCCTTCAATGTTTTTAACCAACTCCAAATCACTTGTCACCTACAATTATACACCATCAAACTCATTAAAAAAAATATATTTTTTGAAAAATTGAAACAACAACTTCCACTCTATATATTTTTTATTTTCTTTCAACTTTCAGAATTCTTTTCCATTTTTTCTCCTCCACTTCAACAAAAATACTTCAGTCCAACTTTCTAAGAAAAAAGGAATTTTTTTTGAATTTTTTAATGGATTTTATGAATTTTTTAGTATTTTGCCCTAAATCAAGGTAACCACTTCACTTAGGGTTTCTTGTTTAAAGATCCATTGATCCTTTGTTTCATGATTGGTTATATTCTTCTATGCTTGCAATCTAATCAGTTTAAGAGTAGAGCTTTCCAAAGAAATAGGTGCTAAGAAGTGCAATTATCAATTCATGCAAAGATAAACTCCAACATTTTTCTTTTCAAGATGCAATAAATCTTCTCTCAAGATTATTGCTTTGCCTTAGCTAAACAAATGGATCTTATCTATTTGCAAATAGCTACTTTACTTGACTTTCCTCAATGCAATCATGTAATCTTTTCCAAGACTAACAAATTTGCTTGGTACGTGGTCAAAAAGCACTCTACAAATGCAAAAGATAGTCACATTTTACCTTCCCTTCAACAATCTTGATTCAATTTTTCACACACCTGCACTTTACTCTTAAAAATGATATGAGCAACTATCAATTTGCAAGAATTTCAACACTTCTCTATCTCAAAAGGTTAACTCTTGCTTCCTTTTCCCAAAAGACAAGCAAAGAACCTACCTTTTCATGCTTCCTTTTCTTGATTGAAGAGTCGTACCTTTTTAATGTGTTCAATACCATCAACAATGGAAAATCCAGCAAGGTCTAAACTTCAATGAAGCTTTTGCATCTTTCTCGACAACGGCGCCAAAAAATGTTTGTTGTTAACCTTTGGAGTTGTCCTCTGCAATAATTTTAGCATAAAGGATCAACAATACATCTTACATTTGTCAATCCGGGAAGTATACAAAGACCACAGCCCCTTCTAAGTTAATGGAATCCAAGAATAAGAGGAAAATGACTGTTTTTCTGAGAAATGATGAAGATGAAGAGAAATATCTAGGGTTTTGATTATCTTGAGCTAAACATCAGTATTTTCAATGATCTTGGTGCCTAAAGTGTGCCATTTTCTCAGCAGAATAGAATTATGAAGTCAAATCTCAAAAATGATACCTATAACCCTCAGATGAGACAATCGTGATTCTGTGAAAACTGATGATTTCCATTTCCAGCTCTATTCTTTAGCACTTTCTCACTCAATATTCTAAGATTCACCTCTCTTCATACACATTAATCAGAAATACACAACTGAAGTGTTGAAGCTCAAGGTCAAGGACAAAGCATGGAAGCGGATCAAGAAGTGGACACACAAGAAAAGAGAGGAAGTAGGGAGCTCCAAGAAGTGTATGTCAAATTTTCACAAGAATTCCCTACAAAAATAGTGATTTTCATCACTAAAAACCATTGTAAATACCATTTTCTATTTTTGTAACTCCATTTTGTTCAAGCTGAGGATTCCTTGAGCTTGAGGAGTATTAGAAGTCATCCTACCAATTTTCATAATTTTTAGACTTCATTTGAGCCCTCAAATACTCCCTGGAACCTAATTTTTAACTAGGCCGGACACTAGGTCTGGACAGGGCCAAAACTAGTCAAAAAACTATAAAACGAGCTAGAGAGCTCATTTTTGGGGTTAGCTTGTTAGAGAATAGAGCTTTTGTAAGAGAACTCATTTGCAATCGAAGCTTTCCATTGTTCCTCTCTTTGATCTTACCTTGTACGCGTGTGTGTGTATGTGTGTGCGTGTTTGTGTGCTTTCACTCACGCACTTGTGCCTTCACTTGCTCGTGGTCTTCATACCGGTCCTCACATCTCCGCGGATTGAAAAGTAAAGGAGGTGGTGCTTACGCTTGAGCTACAAGAAATTTTGGTGTCGTTGCCAGGGAGAGAGCTTCGAGGACGAGTGTTGTGATGGTAAGATCGTAGATTTGTGACGTTGGAAGGTAAAAAAACTGTCATTTTTGTTATTTTTCTGATTTTTCTTCTCCATCTTCATCGTCATCATCATCTCCATCTTCATCTTCATAGAAATTTCTTGTTTTTTAGTGCATTTTCACCATTTTCATACCATATTTTATGCATTATTGTGTGGGACGGAGTTAGGAGGTGCAAGGGAGAGCAAGCACCTGTGTTCTTCATGATTTTCTGCACATACGGATCTCGCCATTGCTCGACGCTCAGAAATTTGAAGTTCCCGCCAAAACACACGATTCTGTGATGAAAATCGCGATTCTGTGAAAAATTCAAATTTTTTTGAAAATCACGATTCTCTGTTTCCCGCCTAAAAGCCTTTTGAAAAGAACACGATTCTAGGGTCATTCTCAAAATCGCGATTCTGTGGTTGTGCTCAAAATCACGATTCTCTAAATTTATGAAAACCATGATTCTGAGGCAAAATCGCGATTTTCTAGTAAAAACACGACCTTGAGGAAACACGATTTTTTGTGGGCTCAAAATCGCGACTTTCAAAAACACGATTCTCTATTGGCCATCACGATTTTCAAAAACACGATTTTCATCCAAGGTACAAAATCGCGATTTTCAAAACACGATTTTTAAGCTCGACTCAGCATCGCGATTGTCTAGTCTTCAGAATCGCGATTTTCATAGGTGCTCAACATCGCAATTCTCTTGAGATTCACAGCATCGCGATTCTCTTGAGATTCACAGTATCGCGATTCTCTTGAGATTCACAGCATTGCGATTCTCTTGAGATTCCCAGCATCGGGATTCTCTTGAGATTCACAGCATCGCGATTCTCTTGAGATTCACAGTATTGCGATTCTCTTGAGATTCAAAAAACCGCGATTTTCACACAAAATCGTGATTTTTTTCATAAGTGTCTGTTTCCCTGTTTTGACCCCCAAGAGCCTGATTTGACATAAGGAACCATGGGGACTCCAAAGGATTTTGAACCACACCAAGGGGAAATTTTGGACTCTTAACCAAAGCTTATGAACCTGAGATCTGGTAGACACCTAGGCAAGGATAGACAATGCATTAGATCTTCTCAGTCTAGTGTCAACCATACAGCTAAGTCTTGGGCACACAACTAAGTGGCTGTCCTTACGTACTAAACTCTGACACAAGTGACTCAGAAATGTCTCTTAGCATGGGGAAACCTGCAGGTGGCTCAGGAATTGCCCATCTACAAACACGAGAAGGTCCCTATAAGACACAATTGGAATATATTCAGACCAACCGATTAGGTGCTCGCATCTATGAGGATGGCCTAAGGCGATCAGTAGTCCAACTCAAAAATCTAGATCAACCCTTTGGACTTGAACACCTAGTAGTCAAGTTTGAAGAAGGTTCATACATTGATAAGGAAGAAACCATGTATGTGGTCAGCAACCTACCAGATAGGACTGATGAGTTTGGAAATGTCATTCCTGAGAATGAGATAGGAGACCTAGAACAAGGAAATGTAGGACGAGGACCCCATACTCCTAGAGGTAAGTCAATTTTGACCAGAGTGATCACTCCACATTGGATCCCTCAAGACAACAAAAGCATAGAACTATTCTTGAATAGAGAAATAGAGGAAGCCTTTTGGAGATTCAAGCCACATCAACCTAGCCAATTGGGCATAGTCATCATCTACGAGTTCAAGGATCTAGAAGCACCTAGAAAAGTTGTCTACCTGGATAACACATCAGAGAAAAATGTTCTTGGAACAGAACATGATAGACATGCATATACTTGGAAGAGTGAATTGATTTTCCCTACACCAAGATCCAATGTTTCCCATGGCCTCCAAGGAGTAGGATCATCCCAAGCTCATGAAGCCCAGAGAGAAAGAACTAGAGAGAGACTTGAGGTAAGTTTTGCACACATTGTGGGCAAAAATAGATCAGGATTTGAAAATGAAAGACCTGAAAGAGAGAGACACCAAACACATAGGCAACAAAGAGATGAACATGATTTTCCATTGCCTAGACCCCAAGAGCACCCTAAAACCCTTAGACCCACTCAAGTGATCAAGGAAATGAAGAATTATTTTGACGGGTCAGGAGATCCTTATGATCATGTGGCTTAGTTCAAACAAGTGTTAAGAGCTGAACAGGTTGAGGATTTGTTCACCCAGTATGAGGCATTTGGTTTGACTCTTAAGGGCACTGCCTTAGCTTGGTTTCAACCACTAAGTAGTCGCAACTATCACGATATAGGTCAACTGCTAGACGAATTCATTGTAGAATTTTCCAAGAGTGGTATCATGCATAACACATCATCCTTGATCCACAACTTCAAGCAGACACCCCAAGAAATAGTGCGACTAGCAGGAAGAAGGTTCAAATAGTACTTAGAAAGATGCCTTGTTCTAGAGTTGCCCACACCTGCCAAACAAGTGGCCTTGTTCTTAGATGGCTTACTAAGCACAAAGTTAAGATCATATGTGTACTTGAAAGAGCCTAGAAGCATAGAAGAGTGTGTGTGGACCTGCATTGACATAGAAGATAACTTGGGTGAGGAGTTAGGACTATCCAAACTCTATAAAGACTCTGACAGTTCTACTAGTCATGCCTCCAGAGCCTCCACTGAGCTGGATGAGATAGCAGAGCAAGTTGCCAAGAAGATAGGAGTTCAAAAACTAGACAAATACCAAGAGCCACCCCAGTGAATGGATGTTATACTTGCAGAGGAGACCACATGGCTAATGTTTGCCCAATGTGGGCTCAACCCCAAATAAACCCTAATGCTCCATATTGCACTATTGAGAGGAAATACACAAACCACATAGCTCAAGATTGTCCCTACAATAGGCAGGCTATTAGACAAACTTATCAGCAACCTTACCAACAAGGTAGGTATCAGAACCAATACCAACAGCCATATTATTGACCACAACAATAGTATTAGGCACCATATAGGCCACAACCAGTCCTAGGAAACCAACCACCAGCGCTTGCCAATGTAATTCCAGTTAAGTATGCAGTGGCAGAAGAGAACCTTAATAGAGCATTGGTGCCAGTGACCCCACTGATCTCAGAGAATGACTCTCATGCTCATAGTTCAGACTACTCCCATGAAGGTAGTCCACATGATTATTACACAGAGTCACCTGAACATATTGAGATTTACCCGTATCAATATGAGGCACCACCTATGGAACAAAATTGGGAGCTTCAATACTCCAATGTCATGTACACAAATGCTAATCCTAGGCCCCAATTGATGTTGGAGAGTGTTAATCTCCAAAAGAACAAGTTGACCTTGAACTTAGATCACCTCTATATCAAGATCAACTTTAGACTCCACCAAATTTAGAGATCATTCACCAATTTATCAAGAGACTGATTATTATGAAAAATTCCACTTCTCAGAAAAGTCTGCTGCAGATTAATCACTCATTGACTAATCAATCCTGTAAAGTTTTTGATAAAACTTTGTACAACACTTCGCCTTGAGATTGCGCAACTTTACCAAGTTAAATTTCTCAAAATGATTGAGTACACACTGAGAAATGTGTGAAACACTTTACCTATGTCTGAAACAGCTTCTCTGCAATGACGACTTTGACACCTGCAACTTCTTAACACTGGTTCTCCCAAAGTAAATCCCGTTTGATCAAGATCTTTTAGCCATAGATGGCTTACCTTCCAACTTAGACTTTGAGCCCTCACTTGTGTAAAACTTTACACTGTGGACTGAGCAATGACCATTTCTCTGAAGATGAAAACTGCGCCAGTTATGACGACTCTTAGAACATTTTCACATATGAATGTTCCTAAACAAAATTCTCTCAGCCTGATTACAATTAACCTCTCAAATTCTAGCCATAGATAGATTAGCTATGGACTTAGACATGTGCAGAAGGATTTCTCCAAAGATTAAACACAGAAGGAGCAGACAGCAAAATATCGGGCGCAAGTTTTCTTGATTTCTCAGAAAAATTACATCTAAGTGAGGATAGACAATTCACTCACTTTTCATGTGTCTAATGACACTTCTTACAACTGATTTCTCTCTACCTATTCTCTATTCTTCTTCTGCTCTATTTGCCCCGACATTTTCCAAAATAATTTATAGATGAATATATACAAGTTTATGACTTAGACAAAAGTATAAGTCAGCTAATGTACATATGTGTACATATCTTTGGATTTCTGAATATGTCCTTCCTTCAACCTTCTGAATTTGTTCTCTTCTTGACTCCTTGACTTCATTTCTTCATAATCCTTCAATTGATGTTTGTCATGCACCAACAGCTCCCCCTCAATCATTAATTGAGGTTCTTCTCTATCTTCTTAATTCCTGCCATATCCTTGAATCTTTGTAGCTTTGGTCCATCTAGACTTTTTGTCATCATATCTGCAAGTTGATCTTTTGTAGGAGTGTGTATGACTTCAATCTCCTTCTCAATGACCTTCTCTCTCAGAAAATGATACTGTATTTCAATATGCTTAGTTCTAGCATGAAACACAGGATTAGCTGCCAAGTATAGAGAACTCATGTTGTCTCCACAAACAATAGGAGTACTTTGAACCACATCAAAAACCTTCATAAGTATCTTTAGCCATATTACCTCCTTTGCAGCTTCCACCATACCTTTATATTCTGCTTCTGTAGATGACAAAGCAACTGTATGTTGCTTCTTAGAACACCATGAAATCAATTTGTCTCCTACATAGCACAAGTATCCATGTGTTGATCTTCTATCATCCACATTACCTGCCCAATCTGCATCACTATATATCTTCACTCTTGTATCAGAAGTAAATCCATAGTACAACCCTTCTCTGAGTGTACCCTTGATATACCTAAGTACTCTTTGTCCTGCAATCCAATGTTCCTTTCTAGGACAATGCATAAATTGTGAAAGCACACCAACTGCATATGATAAATCAGGCCTTGTCAATGTAGCATAAATCAAGCTACCAACCAAACTTTGATAGAGTTTCATATCTCTGAACTCTTCTCCTCCAAACCTAGACAATTTATGGTTCACTTCCAAAGGTGTAGGTGCAACCCTGCAATCTTCAATTTTAAATTTGGTTAGCAAATTTTTAAGATACCTTTCTTGAGTCACATATACTCCATGTTGAGTATAAGAAATCTCCATTCCCAAGAAGAATGATAGGTTCCCCAAATCACTAATTTTGAACTCTTTCTCCATCTGCTTCTTGATCATTTGTATCCCTTTATCATCTGTTCCTGTAAGTATTATGTCATCAACATAAATACACACATAAATGAATCCATCTTCACTTGCTTTGACTAGCAAGCTACTATCTGCCTTTGATGCTTGAAATCCAAGATCATTCAAGAATTTTACAAGCCTATAATTCCATGCCCTTGGGGCTTGCTTTAGTCCATACAAAGCTCTCTTGAGCTTACACACATAATTTGGGTTCTCTTGATCTTTAAATCCATCTGGTTGCTCCATGTAAACTTCATCTGAAATGTAACCATTCAAAAAAGAATTTTTAACATCTAATTGAGACAACTTCCAACCTTTGCAAGCAGCAATTGCTATGAGGGTTCTGATGGTTGTCATTTTTGCCACAGGACTATAAGTCTCATCATAGTCCACTCCATATGTCTGTGCATACCCTTTCACAACAAGTCTAGCTTTGTATCTAGACACACTTCCATCTGCAAATCTTTTTGTTTTGTAAACCCACTTACATCCAATAATTTTCTGGCTATTAGGTTTAGGAACCAGATCCCAAGTCTGATTCTCTATTAATGCATCATACTCCTCTTGCATGGCTTCTTCCCAATTTCTCTTGCCTTTGGCTTCATCATATGTAGATGGATCTTCATCTGCTTTTATCAAGTAAGCATAATCTTTAGTAGTCAAGAATGAGGTATCATAGCTATACCTTGTAGGTTGCCATTTGTGCCTAGATGACCTCCTAACTTTTGCACTTCTTGAAGTCTCTGGTTCATCACATTCTGGATCAAACCTTGGCCTCTCTTCAACTTCAACCTGTACTTCATTGTTCTCACTTTCATCAAGTAATTGAATCTTTGCTTTACCTTTCCTTTGATCCACTACTTCTTCATCATCTGCATGTACATTATATTTACCTGCATACCAAGTATCTTGCTCATCAAATGTAACATCCTTGGATACAAGGAATTGCTTTGTGGATGGACTCCACAACCTGTATCCCATTTGCTTATCATCATAACCAATGAATACATACTTTTCTGCCTTAGGCTCCAACTTATGCCTCAATTGAGATGGCACATATGCATATGCCAAACATCCAAATATTCTGCAATGATCCAAGGTAGGTTTCTTACCCCACCAAGCTTCATATGGTGTCATACCTTGCAAAGCTTTACAAGGCAATCTATTGACCAAGTAAGTAGCTGTGTTTACAGCCTCTGCCCACAAATAATTTGGGCAATTCTTCTCTTTCATCATGGACCTTGCAAACTCAACAAGAGTCCTATTTCTTCTTTCTGCTACCCCATTTTGTTGAGGGGAGTACCTGCAAGTAACCTCTCTCTTTATACCTGCATTCCACAAGTAATCATTGAATTCATTTGAAAAATACTCTCCCCCTCCATCTGACCTTAGTCTCTTCAATTTTTGACCTGTAATCCTTTCTGCATATGCATGATAGTGTTTAAATGTATTAAACACTTCTGACTTTTCTTTAATCACATAAATTGTGATCCATCTGGTAGCATCATCAACATATATGACATAATATCTTGAACCATTTATACTAAAGTCCTTTGAAGGACCCCACACATCTGTATGCACTAACTCAAGTCTTTCTGAATACATAAACCCATGCTTGGAATAGGATTGCTTATGAGCCTTACCTAATTGACATGCCTCACATCTGTATGTCATGTGTTGACCTGCAATGTTAGGCAACCCAAGCACTGAATCATTGTTAATCATTTCTTTAATACCTCTTTCATTGAAGTGTCCAAGTCTTTTGTGCCAAAGATCCAATTCTGACACCTTTTGCTCTCCATATGTGAACATAGCATGTCCAACATTTCCTTGTACCTTCAATGTGAAAAGCCTTCCTTCTTTCTTTCCTGTAATAACCTGTTTATACCCTTGACTAGGGTCTTCAACATAAACTCCATCATTGGTGAACCTTACCTCATATCCTTTTTCCACAATTTGACCTACACTGATCAAATTCTTTGGAATTGTGGGAACATAAAGAACCTTACTCAGAAGAGTGCTCCCATCCTTAGCTTTGACTGAACCAATTGACTTTACCTTATGCTTTGTATTATCACCTGTCTGAACTGTATGATTAATTGCATTATGATCTAGGTCAGTCATCAAAGCAATATTTCCACTTAAATGATTACTACATCCTGAATCAATATAGAACACTCTCATGTCCTCATGTGAGGTTTCACATGTATTCATAATGAGAGTCGAGTCCTCCTTCTGATCTGATGCATAGTTGTAGTAGGTGTTATTATAGGATTGATTTTGGAAGCTTCTTCCTCCACCTCTTCCAAAAGAATTCCTACCACCTCTACCTCTGAAGTTTCCTCTCTAAAATCTACCACCTCTTGCTCTTTGATTAAAGTTCTGATAATTACTATTATTCTGATTATTGTGCCAACAATCATGAGATAGATGATTGGTCTTACCACATATCCAACAAGCTCTTGCATTATCTTTGTTGTTTCTGCCTCTTCCTCTACTTCTGCCATTTCCTTTTCCTCTCATGAAATTTGCTTGGTTTGAAGTACCTTCTTCTTCACCTGATTGTTGTTTTCCTTTGTTAGCTTTCTTCTTGTCTTTAGAGTACATTGCATGACCTGCACTCTTATCAACATCTCCTTTGATATCATTCTCAAAAGTTAGCATATGACCTAACAATTGATTCAAATCAGGAGTAAAGTGATCTAATGAAAGTTCTGTAGATAAAATGAAAGGCTTCCACTTCTCATCTCCTCTTAGCCTTGTGAGAATTTGTCTTACCAATTTGTCTTCTTCAATATCTTCATCCACTGCACCTAGAGAATCTGCAATGTCCTTCATCTTTGTCACATAATCAGAGATTGACTGTGAGGCCTTCTTCTTGAAGGTAGTAAATTTTGCCCATAGTGAAGCCTTCCTTGATTTGGTTGTGTTTTGGAAATGCTCCTCCAAAGCATTCCAAATGTCACATGCACTTTCAAGTCCTCTAATGTGAGGAAGCAAATAGTCATTGACTGCCATGTAGATTATGCTCCTTGCTTGAGCATCCTTCTTCATCCAATTCTTCAAGTCTGCAAGCTCCTCCCTAGTTGGAACACTAGGATCTCTGAATTCTGGCTTTTCTTCATCTCCTGTGATGTATCCTATCAGATCTTTGCTCATAAGATGAGCTTCCATCCTCATAGACCAAGCTGGATAGTTCTCTCTATCCAACTTTTCAATTTGGAGACTATCTCCCATTGTTTCTTTATCTGTATTGTCAATTCTTTAATCTTTATGAGAAATAAATGTACCTTTACTTTGAATCTCGCTCCTTCTGATCCTTTTGATAGCTTCAATGTTTCTACCTTCAAATTTTCTTCAACCTTTATCCTTTTGCACCTTCAAGATGTAAAGGTTTGTATTTCTACAGTAGTCGGAGTCTTCTTCACTTCAATTTTGACACAACCTGCTCTGATACCACTGTTGGAGAGTGTTAATCTCCAAAAGAACAAGTTGACCTTGAACTTAGATCACCTCTATATCAAGATCAACTTTAGACTCCACCAAATTTAGAGATCATTCACCAATTTATCAAGAGACTGATTATTCTGAAAAATTCCACTTCTCAGAAAAGTCTGCTGCAGATTAATCACTCATTGACTAATCAATCGTGTAAAGTTTTTGATAAAACTTTGTACAACACTTCGCCTTGAGATTGCGCAACTTTACCAAGTTAAATTTCTCAAAATGATTGAGTACACACTGAGAAATGTGTGAAACACTTTACCTATGTCTGAAACAGCTTCTCTGCAATGACGACTTTGACACCTGCAACTTCTTAACACTGGTTCTCCCAAAGTAAATCCCGTTTGATCAAGATCTTTTAGCCATAGATGGCTTACCTTCCAACTTAGATTTTGAGCCCTCACTTGTGTAAAACTTTACACTGTGGACTGAGCAATGACCATTTCTCTGAAGATGAAAACTGCGCCAGTTATGACGACTCTTAGAACATTTTCACATATGAATGTTCCTAAACAAAATTCTCTCAGCCTGATTACAATTAACCTCTCAAATTCTAGCCATAGATAGATTAGCTATGGACTTAGACATGTGCAGAAGGATTTCTCCAAAGATTAAACACAGAAGGAGCAGACAGCAAAATATCGGGCGCAAGTTTTCTTGATTTCTCAGAAAAATTACATCTAAGTGAGGATAGACAATTCACTCACTTTTCATGTGTCTAATGACACTTCTTACAACTGATTTCTCTCTACCTATTCTCTATTCTTCTTCTGCTCTATTTGCCCCGACATTTTCCAAAGTATTTATAGATGAATATATACAAGTTTATGACTTAGACAAAAGTATAAGTCAGCTAATGTACATATGTGTACATATCTTTGGATTTCTGAATATGTCCTTCCTTCAACCTTCTGAATTTGTTCTCTTCTTGACTCCTTGACTTCATTTCTTCATAATCCTTCAATTGATGATTGTCATGCACCAACAATTGAGACAAGTAAGACCACAAGCCCCTCGAGGACCATGTTTTAGATGTCAGGGCAATCATTTCATTTGTGAATGTCCCCACCCATCAACTTCGGGACAAGGATAGGCTATCACAATACAAGCCTTTTGTCTTGAATGTGACAAAGACCATCTCCCTAGAGATTGTCCAAGAAACCCCTCCAGTGCACCCAAGATTACACCCATTAATGTGGTAGGCTTAGTGGCGGATTCAAGTTCAAGTAGCAGTAATGTGGCTCCTATACAAGCAGTCACTAGGGCACAAGCTTTAAAACAGGATAAGCCAGCTGAACAATCAGAGTCAAGTGAATCAGGAGAGCCTAGCAAGCGGAAAACAAGAACATGGAAGGATACCAGAGAGAAGGCCAATCGCAAGTGGAATAAAAAGTTATCGGAACTCGAAGAAAGCCTGAAAGAAGCGAAAACAAAAATAGATGACATTGCATATCAAAGCCCTTCGCATGCTGAAACTCCATCTACTCCACCTCATCCCACCCCACCACCCATTGTAAATAGACTGCAACCAGGGTCTGTTCTTGCAGATCCAACCCTGGAAGGCTTGGACATGATGTTCAAGGCCTACCAGGCTCGACTTCAAGAAGGGCCAACAGCTACAAATCTAGACAAGAGTTACCCTAGAGCGGATTTAGAGATTGAATGGATGAGAATGTGCATGAATTAAAATGGTAGAACAAGCTCAAGCTATATTCGAGACTAGTCAAAAGTTCAATCAGACCAACTCCGTCAAACCGGATCTGCATTTCCAGGGCTTACTAGAAAGATTAGAGCAATTGGTAAACAAACCAGAAGTTTCTTTACCTCCATAGGCTCAACCAGTTATTGAGAGAGGAAGCTCACCACCAATGGTAGCTTATGTTCCTAATTCTATGAATCTGGGAACACCTCTTTCAATTCAAAATTACTCTCAAGAGTTCTTGCGGGAAATACAAGAGGAGAAATGGGCCAAGGAGAAGGATAATTCCCCTCCTATTCGTGAGATTGATGACCTTCATGATCAATTTCCCCAAGACATTCCATCTATTTATGGAGATGAAGCAGAACAACAAGAAGACGAAAGATTAGATTTTGAATCTAATACCTTAGAAGAACTGCCTCAATTTCTAGGCCCATGGGAATCTGAGTCTCTTCATATTAGAGCTCCCACAATATTGGTAAGAAATGAAGACTCAGTGGTTCCAAGGAACACCGATGTCGTGAAGAACACTAAGGTTCAGTGTCATCTCACTGTAGAAGAGCTGCTCAAAGCAAAACCTGAGCTATGGAATCATGTGAAGGATCAGGTTCCAGAACTTGATTCCAATGTGCAAAAAGCAGGCTCTAAGCAGAAAGTACCAGAGATACCTCTAGACAAAATAGGGGACATGTGTGAGGGTGAAGAAGGTAATACTTATACCTTAACTTTGTGCTGAGTAAACCGTCTAGAAACAAGGCCACTTGTTTGGCTGCTATGGGTAATTTTGGCATAGGGCATCTTTCCAAGTACTGTCTAAACCTTCTTCCTGCAAGTCGCACTGTTTCTTGGGGTGTCTGCTTAAAGTTGTGGATCAAGGATGATGTATTATGCCTGATGCCACTCTTGGAAAATTCTACAATGAATTCTTCCAGCAGTTGACCTATCTCTCGATAGTTGCGACTATTCAGGGGATGAAACCAAGCTAAGGCAGTACCCTTAAGAGTCAAACCAAATGCCTCGAACTGGGTGAACAAGTCCTCAACCTGTTCAGCTCTTAACACTTGTTTGAACTTGACTACATGATCATAAGGATCTCCTGCCCCATCAAAATAGTTCTTCATTGTCTTAACTACTTGAGAGGGTCTTGAGTGCTCTCGTGGTCTAGGCAATGGGAAATCATGTTCGTCTCTTTGATGCTTATGTACGTGATGTCTCTCTCTTTCAGGTCTTTCATTTTTTATTCTTGATTGGTCTCTACCCAGTGTGTGTGCAAAGCTTACCTCAGGTCTCTCTCTAGTTCTTTCCCTCTGGGTTTCATGAGCCTTGGATGATCCTACTCCTTGGAGGCCCTAGGAAACACAAGATCTTAGTGGAGGGAAAATTGATTCACCTTGCCAAGTGTATGCATGCCTATCCTGCTCTATTACCGAGAACAATTTCTCTGAGGTGTGATCTAGATAGACACCTTTGCCTGGTGTCTCCGGATCCTTGAGCTCGTAGATGGTGACTATTGGGCTTGGTTGATCTGGCTTGAATCTCCAAACGGATTCCTTTGTTTCTCTATTCAAGAATAGCTCTATGCTTTTGTCGTCTTGGGAAATCCATTCTAGAGTGATCACTCTAGTCAAGACTGACTTACCTCTAGGGGTCTTGGGTTCTCGTCCTAGGTCTCCTTGCTCTAGGTCTCCTATCTCGTTCTCTGGAATGATGTTTCCAAACTCATCTGTCCTGTCTGGTAGGCTGGTAACCACATACATGGTTCCTTCCTTATCAATGTATGCACCCTCTTCAAACTTGACCACTGGGTGTTCAAGTCCAAAGGGTTGATCAGGATTTTTGAGCTGGATCACTGATCGTCTCAGACCATCCTCATAGATGCGAGCACCTAATTGGTTGGTCCTTATATATTCCAATTGTGTCTTATAGGGACCTTCTGGTGTCTGTAAATAGGAAGTACTTGAGCTACGGGTGGGTCTTTCCATGTTGAAGGACATTTCCCAATCACTTGTGTCGGAGCTCAGCATGCAGGGATAACCACTTAGTTGTTGTGCCCAAGACTTAGCTGTATGATTGACACTAGCCTCAGATGATCTAACGCTTTGCCTATCCTTGCCTACGTGTCTACCAAATCTCAAGTTCATAAGCTTTGTCTACAAGTCTCCCCACAAGCTTTCCAACAAACCCACAATCACCGCAAACGGATTTAGTATGAGAAAGTTATGCCAATTAAGGGTTCTGGGGTTAAAACAAGGAAACACGACCTCTCTGGGATTATTGCAAAACAGGCTATACACGATACTTAGCAAGTATCGTGATACTTGGAAGCAGACGATACATGATACTTCTTGCCACGATACACGATATCTCAACTAAACGATACACGACACTTGACACATTGGAAAAGTCACGATACACGATATTCGACCAACTAGACAGATCACAATACTCGATATCCAGCAAGTATCACGGAAGGACCCTCATGATACTCGATATTGCACCGGTATCGCCAAGAGGTAGTCCCACGATACACGATACTCGATATCAGGCTAGAGCTAGACACACGATATTTGATAGTGAAGGTCACGATACACGATATTGGGTAGGTATCGTGAAAAAAATCACTATACAGGATCCTTGGAATTTCCACGATATTCGATATTCGTCAAGTATCGTTTTCAAATCTCTACGATACTCGATATGTGACCAATATCGTGAGAAATTTTTTTGACGATACTCGATATCTACCAGGTATCGCAAAAGTTAACTCCACGATACACGATACACGTTAGCTACCGCAATCAGAAGTTCACGATATACGATACAGGATATCTATCTAGTATCGTGAATGTTTCTCAGCGATACACGATACACGATATGTGACCACTGCAAGTATCGCGATACTCGACCACAGGAATTTCATGATACCCAGATATCGCGATACTCAACCGCGGGAGAACACAATACTTGGATTTTTTGGAGTCCAAATTCAAACCCGCGATATTGCACTCACGATACTTGGCACAGGTTATGTCTCGTCCGGGATGGATCACTCCGATTTTCGACTATTTTGGTACTATTTCTTCAGCGTTTCAGTTCTGCACCCTCTCTAAGGCTCCTTCTCACAACCACAAGTAAAAAGAGAGGTGAATGTACTCTAAAAAATGGAAAAAACTGAGAAGATGAAGGTGGGTGGAGATGATGATGATGATGAAGATGAAGGAGAAGAAAAACTCAAAAACTGAACTGAAAATGGTGATTTTTTTACCTTCCATCATCGCTAGTCTATGTCTTACCGTCACACGCTCGTCCTCCAAGCTCTCTCCCCGACAACGGCGCCAAATTTGGTGTCACTCTAGCACAATGGTGAGTACCAACATGAGGAGATACACCTCATAAATGTCAATCCGTGGAGACGTGAGGACTAGTATGAAGACTATGAGCAAGTGATGGCACAAGTGCGTGAGTGAAAGCACACAAGCATGCACACACATACGCGCACACGCGCACAAGACAAGAGCAAAGAGTGGAACAATGGAAGATCTTCGATTGCAAAAGAGCTCTCTTACAAAGCTGAAATCCACAACAAGCTAACCTCAAAAATGAGCTCTCCAGCCCTTTTTATAGTTTTTTGAGTGGTTTTGGCACTGTCCAGACCTAGTGTCCGGCCTAGTTAAAAAATAGGTTCCAGGGCTTATTTGGGGGCTCAAACGGAGTCTAAAAATTATGAAAATTGGTAAGATGATAGTTCTAATACTCCTCAAGCTCGAGGAATCCTTGGCTTGAACAAAATGGAGTTGCAAAAATGGAAAATGGTATTTACAATGGTTTTTAGTGATAAAAATCACTATTTTTATAGGGATTTCTTCTGAAAATTTGACATGTGCTTCTTGGAGCTCCCTATATGCTCCTTCTTCTTGTGTGTCTGCTTCCTTGATGCGCTTCCATGTTTTGTCCTTGACCTTGAGCTTCAACAATACTCCAAAGGCATTGGTGGGTCTAAGTACATCATTGTGAAGCTAAAGGAGTCTTCTAAGCATTCCTAAATTTAGATTGATAGGTGTAGAGCAAGTTTCGTGCAGCACCAGCTCATGTTTGGAGCCTATATCACCATCCCCCCACATAGAGGACTTCCTCGCAATCAACATATCATCAATATAAGTTATCAAGCATATCAAGCTACCATCTAAGCATCTCTTTGTGTATCAAAAATGATCCTCATTTCTTTGAGAATAGTCTTGAGACTTCATTAAAGCATCAAAATTTTAGTATGATTGTCCAGTGGATTGTTTAAGTCCATATAAGCTCTTCTTTAGCTTACAAACTAGACTTTCTTTTCCAAGAATGGTTGGAGTTTTAGGTCTACAAAAGCACATGAATAACACAAGGAAGAAGAAGAATCTTGGGCCACAACACATAATATTGAATATATTACGAAGTGAATGTACAAAGATAAGTAATTTGTTAGGGTTATAGAAGTACATACAAGCCAAGGAAAAAAACTCTTAAAGAGGAAAATAAATGCCCTGATGGCCCTTAGTGTGTTCAGACACATCACTAAAACAATATATCAACAAATCCCCCTAGGATTGATGCGGTGAACAAGGAGCTAACACTCATGTATAAGGAAGTGCCAAGCTATGTGGAATTAATCCACAAAAGAAAGTTAGCACAAAGGTTTGTAGAAAGCTTCAAACTTGTCCCTAAGCAGAACCTTTGTGAGAATGTATGCAACATTATCCTATGTTGGCACATATGCCAAACTGATTTCTCCAATAGAGAATCTCTATCTGACATAATTATAGTGCACCTCAATGTGCTTAGTGCAATCATGGAACATAGGCTTCCTTGCAACTTCCAATGTACTCTGACTGTCAGTGAAGATGGTGGTGGTAGAAGAGTGACCAACACCCAAATCAACAGAAAAGCATATGAGACACACACACACACACTCAAGAGTTGTTATGAAAGTTTCGCTATACTCAGCCTCATAGCTAGAAGTGGCCACAACACACTACTTCTTGCTCAACCAAGATATGCATGAGATATCGATCATTAATGTCATAACAATCAACCCAATTAGAGTAAAAAATAGCATGTAAATCTAGTATTAATGATCCCCCTTGGGATAAAACAATCCAAGAATCCTGATACCACTCAAGTAGCGAAAGATGTGCTTAACTACCTGCAAATGCTTGACACCTTAGCAATGCATAGACCTACTCATTTGAGACACAACAAATTGAGTATAAGTCCATATAATACATAAGTGAATCAAGCATCCAACAACATGCTGATAGAGAACAACATCAAATGCATCTCGAGCATCATGAAGACTCAATCGTAAACCTGTTTCCATAGGCTTAGCAATAGGTTTTCTAATCTTCAAGGCCAAAATGCTACAATAATGTGTTAACATATTTTATTTGACACAAAGCTGTTTTGCCATCAATCTGCATAAACTAGATGCCCAAATAATGATGCAAATGCCTAAAATCTAACATCTCAAAAGAGGCATGCAAATCAGCCTTAAAATTAGCAATATGCTTCTCTTTAGGACTAGTGAGTAGCATGTCATCAACATAGACAACAATGATCAAAAGCACATCATTTACATGCTTAACATATAAGGTGATCTCAATTGGACTGTTCTCAAAACCATGTGCAATCAAGTAGGAACATTTCTTTTCATTCCAAACACCTGGTGCTTGCTTCAAACCATATAATGCTTTTTCAGCCTCCACACTTTGTTTTCATGCTCTTTCTACAAAAAACATGGGGTTGAAATACAAAAACTTCTTCATGTAAATCACCATTCAAAAATGCAGTTTTAATATCCAACTCATGTACGTTCCAACCATGATGATCTCCAAGTGCACAAATGCTACAAAAAGTAGTCATTTGGCATGTGGCTGCAAAGGTCTCTTCAAAATAGATGCCTCTTTCCTCAGCATAACCTTTTTGCAACAAGCCTAGCCTTATACCTGTCAACTGTTCCATCAGGCTTACATTTAAGCTTGTATACCCATTTAGTTCCAATGGACTTTTTGCCTAGAGGCAGATCACATGAAGACCAAGTATCATTCTTCATCATAATATCATATTCTAATTACATGACAACCATCAATTTTTTGAATTTTGTGCTTCGTCAAAAGAAATAGGCTCATTCTCATAAAAAAGACTAGAGGTTCTCATAGCATAGAAATCTAATGAAAAAGAAGCACTATGAGAGCCTGAACAAGCATGATATGATAGAGCTGCATCTAATTTGCTATCTTGCAAAGTCTACAAAAACCATTTAGACATAGTTTTTGCCTCCTCTACATCAGGCCTCTCCTCAAAAAGTGCATCAATGACATGTAAATATGCATAAGAAATGGATTGATGTGCATCATCATGTGAAAGCTATAACGGGTGAGAAATTGCCTTATTTGGACCAACACTTGACTATCCACTTGTAAAAAGAGCAACAAAGTGCCATACACGTCTTTGGAGCTAAGTGACGTCTCCTTAGTACATGAAAGTAATGGTTGAATTGCATCGTCCACAAAAACAACATCATGGCTAACAAAAATGCATTTAGTCTATGGATGATACAAACAATAGCCTTTGCTTTTAGAATTGTACGCAACAAAAATACATTTTACTACTTTATCATCCAATTTTTGGTAGCCTCATATTGAATGATAGAATGCAGTGCTTTGATGGGACACCTATTAAGTACATATGTTGTACACATAATAGCCTCAAGCGAGAATCTATGTGGTAAGTCTTGACTTTTGACCATACACCTCACCATCTCCATGAGTGACATGTTCTTCCATTTAGCAAATCCATTCTTTTGAGGTGTATATGACACTATACATTGAAGTTTTATCCCACATTCAACCATAAATGCATTAAAATCAAAAGACATGTATTCCCCCCTTCGAACAGAATGGAGGGTGCCCATTTTAAATGCTGATAGATTTTCAACCTAAACCAAAAACTCTTTGAAGCACATAAACACTCCACACTTTGCTTTCAGTGGATACACCAATGCATGCCCAGAAAAATAATCAGGAAAATTCATGAATTAAATGTCATTTCCAAAAGAGGGTGTTTGCATTGGACCATAGACATCACTATGAATAAGCTGCAATTTTTTAGTAGCTCAAATTTAACCATTTCTTGGGAAGTATGAATGCTACATTATGCCCAAAGTATAGTCTTGACAAACATGCTTCCAAAGTGCCTCAAGTTTGGGTAGGGAGGAAACCATTTTAGATTTCTGCAAACGTAACAAACTACCATAATTTACATGACCAAAACATGCATGCCAATACTTTGCATTTGACATAGCTTGAGAATCTTGAACTACACATGCTAAATCATTCATAGATTTTGCATAATCTATGAGGTTATACAACCCATGACATAAAATACTAGAAGCAATAATAACATCACCATTTTGTTAGATCATGAACTATACATCTATCATCAAAAAATTTCACAATCAAGCTGATCTTGGCTATTGCTCAAACTAATAACATATTTTTCTTGATCTGTGGCACAAACAAAGCACCTAACAATGTGCAAGAACTACCATCAGCAGCATTCAAAATGATCTTACCCACTCCCATTACAAGATAAGATGAGTTGTTAGCACATGTGATAGTATTCCTTGTAGGGGTAGGCTTAAGTGAACTAAAGAAACTATGTTGTAAGATAATATGTTTGGTTGCCCCATGGTGTAGCTCAATGATGAGTAGCACCTCCTTTAATGTCAATCCGGGAAGACGTGAGGATGGTATGAAGACCTCGAGCAAGTGACGGCACAAGTGCGTGAGTGAGAAGCACACTAGCATGCACACACATACACACACACGCGCACACACGGCAAGACAAAGAGTGAGAATCAATGGAGCTTTTAGATTACTTTCAAAATGCTCTTACAAGTTCGTTTCTATTACAATCTAACCTCAAAAATGAGCTCTCTAGCTCTTTTTATAGTTTTTGACTAGCTTTTGGCCCTGTCCAGACCTAGTGTCCGGCCTAGTTAAAAATTAGGTTCCAGGGCTTATTTGAGGGCTCAAACGAAGTCTAAAAATTATGA
This sequence comes from Ceratopteris richardii, assembly GCA_020310875.1. Lineage (NCBI taxonomy): Eukaryota > Viridiplantae > Streptophyta > Polypodiopsida > Polypodiales > Pteridaceae > Ceratopteris > Ceratopteris richardii. The sequence goes on from CM035418.1 coordinate 98,701,984, forward strand.
AATTTGGTACGATGGTACTTCTAATACTCCTCAAGCTCGAGGACTCCTCGGCTTGCACAAAATGGAGTCTAATCTACCAAAAACGGGATTTACAATGTTTGCGTAGTGATTAAAATCACTTGGGTTGTACATAATCTATGGGAAAAAATGATCTGGCCTTGTTGCCGTATTGTGCATGACTCCTTTATTGCTTTGTATGCCAACACTCCCCCCTTCCTAGCGTCTGTCGCCCCTGACAGACCTTTGTTCCCTCGGGTGGTCGATGTAATATTGGATGACATTGGTGGCCAGTTCATGTTCTCCTATCCTTAAGCCTCTTGCTAGATCGGCTTCCAATGCCTCCCAATTTATTGCACTGGGGGTCTCTGGTTGCGGGGTGGTGTAGTACTCTGAATACATTGCTTGTTCACAAGCAAACAGTTGAAGCAGATGTGTCGGCTTTGGCGCGAAAATCTCCGAGTGGTACTCCCAGAACCCTGATCTGAACATTTCTTCGAAGGTCTGTTTGTAGCAGGCGGGGAGGTATTTGATGCGTGCATGCCAAGCGTAAGCCACACGGATACTGGGGGTGGTGCTCATGTCATACACCAAGTCGTAATTTCCATTGCTAAACCCCGGAAGGCGTACCTGTGGTGCGGCTGCATTTCTAAAGGTCTTCAGCACCACTTGCATCATATCTAAGATTTTAAGCATCATTTGCGCTGCTACATCTTGCATGGGCTTCAAGCGCGGCATCCAGTGGCGAATGGTCCCCATCATATATGCTACCGATGGTGGTCCTTGTGGTGGCGCTATGTACGGGTAGTTCAGCCATTCCTTGCATTGCGCATTGTTCTGTACCTTGATATTAAATGCCTTCCACGACCTGCGGTGGGGGACTGGACCGTAGCATGGGTTGTACAGGAGGTGCAACGGCGCGTTGTTCCATGTGCGTAGCATTTCTGGATAAGTCTCTAAAAGTTTCTGCCGCCATGTTGGTTGACGAATCTTGCCTTTTCGCACCTCTGGAGGAAGGTCTTCGGGTTGAAATTGGGTCGCAAAAGTAGGAATCTGACCCGTGACTCTTTGTATTTCTGCATTATAATAAGCCAAGATAATATAATATGGCCTGTACTGGAGTTCCGATGAGAGAATCAGGCGTCTCGATGACAAGTTCTTGAAGTAATCTGATTGTAAAACAGTCTCCTCTATGACCCTCATAGCCTGATTTTGCACTACGGTGCGCTCTTCATGCGAGGTCCCTATTTCCTCCACTTGTCGTAACCATGGCGGCCGTGGTGCCTCGAACGTGTCCTGCGCTTCTTCTGTTTGTTGGCCTCCTGGGAATGGTTGCGGATCATATTCTTCATCAAACGTTTGTTCCACAGGAATTTGCACAACTTCTTCGTCCGTGGGAGCCTCCGGAGGGGAAGATGGCCTCTCATATTGTAGTAGGCGTGTCTGCAATTCAGTTACCTGTTGCTGGAGATCTTTTATGGCCTCTGCGTCGGAGGGAAGCGAAGCTGCAGAGGGGGTGGTTGGAGGGGCAGCTGTTGGGCCTTGTTGGTGTTCCTGCTTCAGTTGTCCTAGCTCCTCCGATAGCTTATCATGTGCTTCGAGCAGCGTGGCATAATCTTCCAATATAATCTTGATATTATCGGGGGTCACTGCTTGAAACTTGGATGGGCTGATGGGTGCCCCCGGTGTGCTCTCAATAGCTGCCTCCAGGTTCTCTTGATTTTGTATTTGCAGACGTCTGTTCTCTTCCTGAGCAGCCGCAAGATGGCGTTTAAGTAGTGCCATATTTCGCTGAAGTTTTGAGTTGCGTTCCAGCTGTGTCCGTAGGTGACCTTCTACCACCTGCACTGCTTCCTGATCTACGTTCTGTAGCTGTACCTCCAATATATTGTGGGCTTCTTGGAGGGTGTGGAACTGTGTGTGGAGGTGAATGTTCTCCTCTTCTAGTACCGCAAGGCGGAGCTGTAGTGTCGATGAGTGCTCTTGCAGGTGTGCGTTTTGTTGCTGGAGCTGAATGTAATCTGTTCTTAAATTTGATATACAAGCCAACATGGTGTCCAATGCATTACCTATAGATGAGTGGGGGGTGTTTACTGTGGAAGATGCATGGGAAGGGAATTGGGGAAGGGAGACAGTGAATGATGTGTCTACGAAAGTTGTGTGTGTGGGTGAAATTGGTGGAGGGGGAATGGGAGGAGGTGAAACCGTGGGTGGAGGTGCCGTGGGTGGTGAAATGTCCATACCTTCAGGAGTGGGTGTTAGTGTGGGGCCTGCCATATACATTGGTATGGTAGGTGGTGTGTGTGTGGAAGTGGTGAATAGATGTGACGTGGGGTGGGGAGCTGAAGAGGCAGGGAATGGTTGAGAGCCTGGTTGAAAAGCTCTAGCAAAAATGTCCTGGAGGGATTGTAGAAATGGAGAAAGGGATATCGGGGGTTGGGGTCGTAAATTTGAGAAGGGTGGAAAGGGTTGCGTGGTAGTAGGGAAGCCCATGAATATGGATCTGGGGTCAGGGTGGCCCGTGGCTGAAGGCATTGGGGATGGTTGTCCTAGGGCAGGCTCGGGAAGGGTTTCAGTGGGTTGTGTAGTGATGGGGTTTGCGTCAAAGATCGGGTTATCAGTGGTAGAGAATAGGGTGGCACTAGAGATGGGAGTACGAAAGATGAAGGTTGGGTCAGTGGGTTGAGTGGTCGATGGGATTTCCACTGTCTCTGTTCTCGGAGGTGATGGTGGGGGAGTAGGTGGTAGTGGTTCGGTGGACTCCTCATGGGTGGCGGAGTGCTGTTGACTAGCTGTTTGGGAGGTTGGTGTAGTAGTGGGCTCTTCTGCAACTGTAACGGGAATTTGGATATTTTTACCTGAGCGAGGTCGTGTCTGGAACCTTCGTGGGTCATATTGAACTGAAGGCCTCTGAATGGCAGTGCGCACAGCTTCTACAACTCCATATGTTTCTGCCATCAATAAGAGACCTTCCCTGTACTCTGAGTCAACTCCCGCTTCTTCCAACAACTGAGTCATAAGTACTCTGCTGCTCTGTTCAGTGAGTAACTGCTGCGATCGCACTCTTTCCATAATCTGATACAGCCTTCGGAGTTCTGCTGTATATGCTGGGGCTTCAGTGGTCTCTTCTTCATATGCTTCTTCTTCTTCCGGGTGTCCGTGTTGTTGGCTTTGCTGAGCGTCACTCCAATGGACATGTCTACCATCTGTAGACTTTCTTCTTCTCCGTGAGGATGTGCCCTGCTCCTCTGCCTCTGAATAAAACTCCACATCAGAGAATTGTGTGCTTTGTAGGAATGCTTCGAAATCCTGGGGGTCCAGTCCTTCAGCCTCTCCAGTGGCAGCAAACTCGAATTCAGGTGTAACCGGAGGAGCCGATGGGGTGGGTTGTGTCGTAGTGTCAGATTCCGACCTGGGTATCCTAATGGTAAAAGGAGGTACAGTGCCCTCTCTTAATGGTGATGCCTCAGGAGTAGTCAGGACTTCCCTTGTCTGGACACACGGAATCGCGCCCCTCATGCGCTTGGACTGATGTGTGGATGTCTTGAGCCTTTTAAACATTTGTAATTGTGCCCAAGTTAAGGCACGCTCAATGGGGACATCATATGCCAAGCATCGGTAAATGATGCGTGTGAGTGCACAGCATCCGTTCACGACTAATTTCCTAGAAGCCCGTTTGTTCGCTTCATACAACTGATCTATAATCCACACTGGTAGCTTAATAGGTAGCGCACCTGCTTCCGCCAAGTAGAGGGCAAACCAGATCTTCTTGTGTGGTTGCGTGAATCGGTCTTGACCGGGGAAGGCGAAATGTTGCATGCACATGCGGAGAGGGATGGACACATTTGGGGTGAGGGCTGCCATGTCTTTCAGCTTCACTACTTTCCTGTCCTTCATGTTGTTGGGAACGAGAGCATCCTTTTCTGAGGGTACATGCGTGCCATGCATCTTTAAAGCATCACTCACTAGCTCCACAGTAAGTTCAAACCTCTTCAACTCGTTGTTGCCCAGCAATGAGGGGAGAACAAATGATCCGGGTTGGTCCTTATCTTCATGAGCTTGTAATGTAGAGACCAGATAGTAACATCGGAGGAGGTCGGGTTTAGGTAGTGGGGCTTCAAAATATTCCGCCAACCCTGCTCGTTGCCATATGGTCTGTAGATCTTCGGTGTTCTGTAAAGTCTCGAACTCCTTGGAGAAAAATTGGAATCGCACCCATGATCTGTCATACTCGCATTTAGACTCCCAGATATACTTGGCCTCACCTAATGGACCGGGCATGCCATTGAACCAATGAGAATTCGCATGAACTCTTTCCGTGATTCCTGTAGGGGGATCTGGCACCGGGAGTTGCTGGAGGTGTTGCATCTCCACTGGTCGTTCAGTCGGGGGCACATCCACAGGTAGGCTATCCACATCAATCCCTGCAGTGAGTATCCCTACTTGTGAGCCCGAACCTGTCGCTTCTGCCATTTTTCTTCTTGCTTTCTGATTCTGTGAGAATATAGAATCATGTGTTAACATCGTAATGGACAAAATAAATCCGTTGTTGTCCCCGTTACAACATTAACATGAGGTAGATGGTGAGTTAGTGGTTAGTAAGTGCACGAAGACAGTGAGTGTAGTTAACGTTTGTGTATTCCTAGGAGACTAATGCCGTTAGTAAGTGGGGTGAATTTACAAATCGGGGTCGGGGGGTTTATTACAGATCTTAGACTGCCAAATGCAGTGGATGGGCTTTGCTTTTGGTTTCGTAGAGACTCCAGAGAGCTGTGTCGGTGTCGCTGTTTGGGAGTGGGGCCTTTTAGGGACCCACTTATAAGTGATTACATGCATGCTCATGGGTCTTGGTGTGTTCCTAAGTGTTGAGCACGAGGGAATACTGGTTGTACTCGTAGATGGGTTATGCTGCATAGGTTGTGGCCTTGGTGTAACTACTTGTGCCCTCAAGCAAGCCTTAGGCACCCAAATTTGTCTAGATTGTGGGCTTGCCTTCATCGACTTCTTGGGCACCCAAATAGATTTTACTTTAGCAGAAGAATTTCTGACAGACTTCTTATTAGCGTCGTGTTGTTGGTTACTAATAAGAGGCTTTGCCCGTGTGGTTGACGGTGGTGCACCCGGTCGTTCGCCTTTCCGCACCCACACCTGGTTTATTTTCTGGGACATTCTGCTGCGCAGGTACTTTTGATCTCGGACATAGGTAGTACTCGGCTTCTTCTGCTTGTGATCCGCCTTTGGTTGCTGCCTCTTTCTGGCCTTTGGAAAAGAAGGGAGTTCCGTTGCATCCCTGACTCCTTTTTTGCAAATATCATTCCTCTGCAACACAGGGTTTTGAACAAGAACAGCATGGTCATCTTCATGTGTACCCCTGGAAGGACCAGGAGTCTGTGCCTTTCCTAGCTCCTTGAGTGCTCCATTGTCTAATTCTACTGTGACTCGACTATGATTGAGCCAAACCTGGAGAAGTCCACTTCTTAGGTTTAGATTGACTGCTTGGTCATAGATCCAATCCTGACCCAAGACGAGAGGTTCAGTGAGATCCTCATCTTGACACACTAGTACTTTAACGGTCATTGCCTCATCGTGAATGTAGAGGGGAAGTTCCACCTCGCCCATGCAAGGGGTTTCCACGCCTCCCAATCCTATGAGATATGCTTCCACAGGATTGACAGTCAATTGTAATTCTTGGCAGTAAGACAATTTAACAGCACTAGTGGCTGCACCTGAGTCAATCAAGGCTCTTACGGTCCTTGCACTCTTTCCTTGTCCTATATCTAAGGTTACGAAAGGACGTCTATCAATTATCCTATGCGAGCTTGTTCCTGCAGCTTCACACATGGCCATAGGAAATCCTTGGTCTGCATAGTCATTCACTCCAGGCTGATCTCTACCTTGCCTTCGTAATTTCATCCTTCTGATGCGTTCTAAAGCTTCAGCTTGAGCTTCTTCTCTAACTCGCTTTTCTTCCTCTTTGCGTTTTTTAGCAGTGTTGAGTCGACTGAGCATTTCCTCCGTGAGGGGTTCTTGATACAACTTGACTCTGCATCCGCTAATATAGTTTGGGAGAACATCACCCTCTAACGTGGCTAGTTGTACTGCTCCGCTCGTGGAGATCCTATTGATGATCATAGGTCCGTAGCCTCTCTTTTCTAGCTTCCTGGCGTGTTGTTTTAGTGTATAAACTAAAACTAAATCTCCTGCTTTCAAGCCCTTATCCTTCACATGGGCATCAAAATATGCCTTCTGTCTCTTCTTGGCTGCATATATTCCTGCAGCGGCTCTCAGTCTTGTTTCCCCTAATCGTTCAAGGTCAAAGATCCTAGAGGAGAGCTCATGACCTGTCCATTCGTGCTCTTGTGCTACTTTCAATGTAGGGATCAAGAAGTCCAAAGGTAACACAGCGTTTTGACCGAATACCATCTGAAAGGGGGTGGCTTGGAGTACCGTTTTGTAGGCAACTCGGTATGCCCAAACAGCATGGTGTAGCTGTTTGTCCCAATCAGAGCGTTTAGTGTTCACTAATTTCGTCAGTACATTGCATAAAATCTTATTAGTGCTCTCAGCTTGTCCATTAGCTTGAGGGTGATAAGGGGCAGACTTCTTGTGTATTACCAAGAATTCTTGGAGTAGATTTTCAATCACTTCGTTCAAGAAATGAGTGCCTCTATCACTTACAAGCTCTATGGGTAGCCCATATCTCGTGAATACATTCTCAAACAAGAATTTGGCAGTTGTTTGAGCATCGTTCTTGGTTGTAGCTTTTACCTCTACCCACTTGGTGAGATAATCTGTTGCCACAATGATGTATTCCGCATGAGAACCCTTAGCTGGGGGATTAATAGGACCTACGAAGTCTATTCCCCACTTAGAGAATGCACGTCCACTCATCATAGGTTTCAGTGGCATCTCATCTTTGCGTATAGGATACTGAGTCCTTTGACAGACATCACACCGTTTCACATAGGTATGTGCATCCATGTGAAGGGTAGGCCACCAGAAGCCCGCAAATAGTATCGCCTTGATTACCCGATCTGGTCCAAAGTGTCCTCCTGCTACACCTTGGTGAGCAGTTTCCAAGATCTTCAGATATTCACTTTCGTGGACACATAGTCTCAGGTAACCATCTTTACCGCGCTTATATAGATTATTACCGATGAGTGAGTAATCCTGGGCTTCTTGTTCTAAACTCCTTTTCCTAGCTAGAGTCATGTCTGGAGGGAATGTGTTTGTTCTCAAGAATGATACTAGAGGTTCACTCCAATCTGGCACAATGGATACTTGATAAAGAGTGGCATGTTCCACTGGTGGTTTAGTGCAACAGATTGGGCATTCCTTGCACAACTTTTGGACATCAGCTTCCATAGTTGGCCAGTGCACTCCGAATCTTTTTAGAGTCTGTAAAGTTCGTTGTTTTGAATGGTGTTGCTCTAATGCACCTACATGTGCTAATTGCAACCATTTAGCATACTCATCCTCTTCTACGCAACAAGCCAAGATCCCTTGATCTGTGTGCTTGTACATGCTTCCTGCCATGATGTGGTATTTTTGGGCTTTTACAACCTCTCTGTTCCGTGTGTTCACCACTGGATGATTAGGCCCGTATGTCAATACTGGTACTATTGGCTTGGCCCACTGCGGTATAACTTCCAAATTAAACAAGTAAGCATCAGGAAGGTCATCTGACACTCCTTGTGGGGCTTCTCCCGATGTGAGCCTAGAGAGATGATCGGCTCTCAAATGAGTCCTACCTTTCCTTACCACAACCTCAAACTCGTATTCCATTAGCAAGAGAAACCATCTTACTAATCTACCTGTATTGCATGGCTTGTTTACTAGGTACAACAATGCCTGATGATCAGTAAAAAATTTAAACTTATTTGCAAGCAAATAGTGTCTAAATTTCTTAACTGCATACACCATGCCTAATCCTTCTCGCTCTGTGGTGGTGTAATTCCGTTCAGCCGCATTCAATTGTCTACTGGCATAGGCAATTGGAAGATCCATATTACCTTCACCAGTAGGTTGTGCGAGCACACATCCAATAGCATAATTGGATGCATCAACATGAACATGGAATGGCTTATTCCAATCTGGTGTGGTCAAGATTGGTGCTGAACACAATCTTCGTTTAAGCTCTTGGAAGGAATTCTCACATTCATCCGTCCACTCAAAGTTTGTCAGAAGTCCGTACATGGGCTTTGCAATGACAGCATACATGTGGATGAAACGTCGGTAATACCCACAATGCCCCATGAAAGCTTGTACTTCCTTGACATTCTTTGGCCTAGGTAGCTCTGCTATGGCTCTCACTTTTTCTTCATCGGTAGATATGCCATTCTTTGACACTATGTGTCCTAGAATCTTGCCTTGCCTGACCATAAAAACGCACTTTTCTGGGTTTAGGCAGACTTGATATTCTCTACATTTGTCAAAGATTTGTCTGAGTTCAGGAATATGGGTTTGCCTAACGTTGGAATGAGCACAAAGATCATCAACATAGACTTCTAAACTCTTCCTTAGGAACTCCTTAAACACATGGCACATCAGTCTCTGGAAGGTAGCTGGTGCGTTGGTAAGCCCAAATGGCATTACTCTAAAAGCAAAAATGCCCCATTCTGTGGCAAAGGCTGTCTTATGCTGATCCTCTGGAGCTATGGCTACTTGATTGTAGCCCGAAAATCCATCAAGGAAGCTGTACACTTCCTTGCGGATTACCTGCCCAATCTGCATCACTATAAATTTTGATATTTGTATCTGAGGTAAACCCATAATACAAACCTTCATTGAGTGTACCCTTAATGTACCTCAACACCCTTTGTCCTGCAATCCAATGTTCTTTCCTTGGGCAATGCATAAATTGAGACAAAACCCCTACTGCATATGATAAATCAGGTCTAGTTAGAGTAGCATAGATAAGGCTACCAACCAAACTCTGATATTGTCTCATGTCCTTGAATTCTTCACCTCCATACTTACTCAATTTGTGATTCACCTCCATTGGTGTAGGTGCTACCCTGCAATCATCCATTTTAAACTTGATTAACAAGTTCTTCAAATACCTTTCTTGGGTCACAAATACTCCATGTTGAGTATATGTTATCTCCATGCCCAAGAAGTATGATAAGTCTCCCAAGTCACTTATCTTGAACTCCTTTTCCATTTGCCTCTTGAGCCTTTGTATTCCTTCTTCATCTGTACCTGTAAGAATTATATCATCAACATATATGCACATGTATATGAAACCATTTTCACTTGCCTTGACAAGCAAACTACTATCTGCTTTAGACACCTGAAAACCAAGTTCTTTTAAGAACTTCACAAGTCTATAGTTCCATGCCCTTGGGGCCTGCTTCAAGCCATACAAAGCTCTCTTGAGCTTGCACACATGATCTGGATACCTTTTATCTCTGAACCCTTGAGGTTGCTCCATGAATACATCATCTGAAATATAACCATTCAGAAAAGCATTTTTCACATCAAGTTGACATAGCTTCCAACCTTTACATGCAGCAATAGCAATAACTGTCCTTATGGTTGTCATCTTTGCCACAGGACTATAGGTCTCATCATAACCAATACCATATGTCTGAGCAAAGCCTTTGACAACAAGTCTAGCTTTGTATCTAGACACACTTCCATCTGCAAACCTTTTTGTCTTGTAGACCCACTTGCATCCAATAATCTTCTGACTATTTGGTTTAGGAACCAAATCCCAAGTTTGATTCTCCAATAGTGCATCATATTCTTCCTGCATAGCATTCTCCCATTTTTCCTTACCTTTTGCCTCTTCATATGTAGAAGGGTCTTCATCTATATTCACCATGTAAGCATAATCTTTTGTGGCTAGAAATGAAGTATCATAACTATACCTTGTAGGTTGCCACCTGTTTCTTGTTGACCTTCTGAGTTCTCCACTCCTTGAGGTTTCTGGTTCTTCACATTCAGGATCAAATCTTGGTGTCTCTTCCACTTCATCCTGCACTTCATTATTCTCTTGGTCATCAAATATCTGAACTTTTGGTTTACCTTTTCTTTGACTCACTTCTTCTTCATCACCTGTATTGATGTTGATTGTACCTGCATACCAAGTGCTTTGTTCATCAAATGTAACATCCTTAGAAACCATAAATTGTTTTGTTGATGGACTCCACAATCTATAGCCCATCTGCTTGTCATCATAGCCAATAAAAACATACTTTTCAGCTTTGGGTTCCAATTTGTGTCTTAATTGTGATGGCACATATGCATATGCCACACACCCAAATACTCTGCAATGATCCAAGGTAGGTCTTTTACCCCACCAAGCCTCATATGGTGTCATACCCTGCAAGGCTTTACATGGTAACCTATTGACCAAGTAAGTAGCTGTATTTACAGCCTCAGCCCACAAATAATTAGGGCAATTTTTCTCCTTCATCATGGATCTTGCAAACTCAACAAGAGTTCTATTTCTCCTTTCTGCAACACCATTTTGTTGAGGAGAGTACCTGCAAGTAACTTCCCTTTTTATACCTGCATTCCATAAGTAATCACTGAATTCATTTGAAAAATACTCTCCCCCTCCATCTGACCTTAGTCTTTTCAACTTATGACCTGTAATTCTTTCTGCATATACATGATAGTGTTTAAATGTATTAAACACTTCTGACTTATCTTTGATCACATAGATAGTGATCCACCTAGTAGCATCATCAACATAAATCACATAATACCTTGATCCATTTATACTGAAATCTTTTGATGGTCCCCACACATCTGTGTGTACCAACTCAAGCTTCTCTGAGTACATAAAACCATGCTTGGAATAGGAATGTTTATGAGCCTTACCTAATTGACATGCCTCACATTTGTATGTCATATGTTGACCTGCAACATTAGGCAATCCAAGCACTGAACCATTGTTAACCATATCTTTAATACCTCTTTCATTGAAATGTCCAAGCCTCTTGTGCCAAAGATCTAACTCAGAGATCTTATGACCTCCATATGTGAACATAGCATGACCAATGTTGCCTTGAATCTTCAATGTAAATAATCTTCCTTCCTTTTTCCCTGAAACAATCTGTTTATACCCTTGGCTAGGGTCTTCCACATATACTCCATCATTAGTGAACCTTACTTCATATCCCTTTTCAACAATTTGACCTACACTTATCAAATTCTTAGGGATTGTAGGAACATACAAAACCTTACTCAATAAGGTGCTTCCATCCTTGGCCTTCACTGATCCAATTGACTTCACATTATGCTTTGTGTTGTCACCTGTTTGAACAACATGATTAAAAACTTTACTTTCCAAATCAGTCATCAAAGATATGTTACCACTCAGGTGATTGCTACACCCTGAGTCAATGTAGAAGACTCTTTGATCTTCATTCTGCCTTTCACAAGTTGCATTCATTATCAATGTTGAATCTTCCTTTTGATCTGAAGCATAATTGTAGTAGGTGTTGTTGTATTGTTGACTTTGGAATCCTCTACCTGCATTTCTTCCAAAGTAATTCCTTCCACCTCTACCTCTGTAGTTACCTCTTTGATTTCTGCCACCTCTTCCTCTTGAATTATAATTTTGATTGTATCCACTATAATTCTGATTATTATGCCAACAATCATTAGCTAAGTGATTTGTCTTACCACAAATCCAGCAAGCTTTGCCTCCATCTTTGTTGTTCCTGCCTCTTCCTCTACCTTTGCCACCTCCTCTTCCTCTTAGGAAGTTGGCTTGAGTAGTTGTACCTTCATCTTCACCTGCTTGTTGTTTTCCTTTGCTATTCTTCTTTTTGTCCTTTGAGTACATTGCATGTCCTGTACTCTTGTCACCATCTCCTTTAACATCCTGCTCAAATGTTAGCATATGACCTAACAATTGATTTAAATCAGGAGTGAAATGGTCAAGTGATAGTTCTGTAGACAAAATAAATGGCTTCCATTTGTCATCACCTCTCAACCCTGTAAGAATTTGCCTTACCAATTTATCCTCCTCAATATCTTCATCAACAGCTCCTAAAGCATCTGCAATATCTTTCATCCTTGTTACATAGTCTGAGATGGATTGAGAGGCCTTCTTCTTGAAGGTAGTAAACTCTGCCCATAAAGATGCCTTCCTTGACTTTGTAGTGTTTTGGAAATGCTCCTCCAAAGCATTCCATATGTCAGTTGCACTTTCAAGACCTCTAATATGAGGTAACAAGTAATCATTGACTCCCATATAGATAATGCTCCTAGCTTGAGCATCTTTCTTCATCCAATTTTTCAGATCTGCTAACTCTTCCCTAGTTGGAACACTAGGATCTCTGAACTCTGGCTTCTCTTCTTCTCCTGTGATGTAACCAATCAAATCTTTGCTCATAAGATGAGCTTCCATCCTCATTGACCATGCAGGATAGTTTTCCCTATCCAATTTCTCTATCTGTAGAGCATCTCCCATCTTGTATCCACCTGTATATTGAAAACTTCAAGCTTTACAAACAATGTATGTACCTTTACTTCGAGTTAGACTCCTTTTGCCTTTCTTGATGTCGAGTAGTCTTCTCCTCAGGCTTTTGACTCCAAGCTTTCCACTTCTTAGTTCTTCAAATGTTGAACTTCTTGAATCTGCAGCAGTCGGAACTTTCTTTTCCTTGATTTGATGTCTCCTGCTCTGATACCACTGATGGAGAGTGTTAATCTCCAAAAGAACAACCTACTCTTGAATTTAGAACACCTCTATATCAAGAGTAAGTCAAAACCTTCATTAAATTAGAAGTCCAATCTCCAAATTATCAAATCTGAGAAAATATGTGAAGAAGATGAAACACAGAAAAGTCTGCTGCAGAATTTCTTCACATTGACTTATCAAATGTGTAAAGTTTTTGATGAAACTTTGTACGAACCAACTCCTAGAGATTGCGCATCACCTCCAAGTTGAATTACTTCAAAAGCTTTAGTATAACTTGAGAAATTCTCTTCACAAGTTACCTATGTCTGAATCTGCACTTCTGAGAAGTCGATCTAGACACCTCTAACTTCTTAACTTTGGTTCTCACAATATCTAACCCGTTTTGCCAAATGCTTTTAGCCACGAGTAGATCACCTTCCAACTTAAAGATTAAGTGCTTGCTTGCACAAAACTTTAAACTATGGAGTGAGCACTGACCAAAAGATTAAACTCGAAATTTGCGCCTGTTTCAGAGAACTGTAGACACTCAACACATATGAATGTTCCTACTCACAATTCTCCTAGCCTGTTTACAATTAGACTCTGAAATTCAGGTCACAGGCTCATTAACTAACAACTTAGATATCCTCAAAAGGATTTCACAATTGATCAAACACAGAAGGAGCAGACACGAAAAGATCGGGCGCAATATTTCTTCATTAACTCAGAAAATTACAACTGAGTGATGAGAGCTAACTCAACTAACTTTTCTCTATCTCTTGACTCCTAACTTCCTCAATCTTGGCTTCTACATATGCTCTCATACATGCCCCGACTTTTCTCAAAGTATTTATAGACAATTTGTACAAGACTCTTACTCAGACAAAAGATCTAAGTCACCTATGACTATACTAATGTACATATGTGTACACTTCTCTTATCCTCTGAATATGTCTCTCTTCCAAGTTTCAATAGTTGATCCTTCCTTCACTCTTTAACCTTCCAAGCCTTCAATTGGTGATTGGTCTGCACCAACAATATTCCAATTGCATTTTATAGGGACCTTCTAGTGGCTATGAATAGGTAGTGCTTGGGCTACTTACGGGTCTCTCCATGCTAACGGATAGTTCTGAATCACTAGTTTCTGAGCTTAATATGTATGGGTAATCATCTAACAGTTGGGCCCAAGATCTTGCAATGGTTTTAACACTAGCCTTAGAGGATCTCACACTATGAGGACCGGCTTTAGCCAATCTGAGGCTCATGAATTTGTTTCATTGAGGTGCTCGTTGTGAAATATCGTTATACAAATTCTTTCTTTCTTAGTTACTTGGTTCGTTTTTACTTCCCTTGGTCTCTTGTCTTATTAGTCAATGTACATCAGGTATCATTTTTCATTATCATTATGTATTTAAGTTATCGCACCATTGAAATTAGGTTCTTTTTCATTTAGGGTTTGTTGCAACACTAACCTAACTTATGCTTGAATGTGAGAAATTAGCATTTCTTGCACTTGTATCATTCTTAGAATGACCCTAATTGATCAGTAACACTAATCGCACTTAGCCTCTACTTAGAAATTGATTGAGGGGTTGAGAGTCCTTCCAATCTCAAGTGTGGTTCATTGGATACTCCTATGCCCAATAAGATGTGCTCCCCTAGCCTTGCTTTGCTCTGTACTTCACTTTGCTCTGGATACCCTTGGATGACTCTTAATAGACCTGTAAAAATCCCAAGTTTTGATCAATTTTTAACTTTAATGGACAGGCAACTTTGATTCGAGAACTTTTCAAAGATCCTTTTCCCCCTTTGTATTAATTAAAAAATTGTCACTCTAGCACAATGGTGAGTACCAACGTGAGGAGATACACCTCATAAATGTCAATCCGTGGAGACGTGAGGACCGGTATGAAGATCGTGAGCAAGTGATGGCACAAGTGTGTGAGCAAAAGCACACAAGCATGCACACACATTCACAGACACACGCACGAGGCAAGAGCAAAGAGTGGAACAATGGAAAACTTCGATTACAAAAGAAATATCTTACAAAGCTCAAATCTACAACAAGCTAACCTCAAAAATGAGCTCTCCAGCCCTTTTTATAGTTTTTTGAGTGGTTTTGGCCCTGTCCAGACCTACTGTCCGGCCTAGTTAGAAAATAGGTTCCAGGGCTTATTTGGGGCTCAAACGGAGTCTAAAAATTATGAAAATTAGTATGATGATAGTTCTAACACTCCTCAAGCTTGAGGACTCCTCGGCTTGAACAAAATGGAGTTGCAAAAATGAAAAATGGTATTTACAATGGTTTTGGTGATAAAAATCACTATTTTTATAGGGATTTCTTCTGAAAATTTGATAGGTGCTTCTTGGAGCTCCCTACTTGTTCCTTCTTCTTGTGTATCCACTTCCTTGATGCACTTCCATGCTTTGTCCTTGACCTTGAGCTTCAACACTCCCCCCCCCCCTCTTGAGTCTGTCGTCCCTGACAGAACCTTGTTGTAGTAGTTGTTCCATGTAGTACGTGGAGAGGTAGTGTCCTTCATGTATCAACAAGAGCGGTCCGTCTTCCCAATGTAGTCTGGTCGGTTGTCGGGTTCCTCAATTTTCCACTGCTAGCCTTTGCAGGTTGTAGTTCGTTTGTATGTACTTCTTCCTTGTATTCCACCTTGATGGTGCATTTGTGAGCTTTCCAAAATTGCTAGCTGCTCAAAAGAGATGGTCAATGTTGATTAAGAGCAACTCTCAGTGGTGGATTGCTTCCTTACGCTTGTTGTTGTCACCTTGATGTCCTCTATTTCTTTCAAAGATGGCTTCCATAGTTTTCATGCCAAATACTTGTAACCCATAATGTATGATGGGTAAGTGCATTAGTGCATGGGTTGAACAAAATATGTGCCTTGTGCATGGCCTTGTAATGTGGCCCTACGTATGCGTACTTAGAAAATGCATGGCAAGAAGTATGGTGCAAGAGATTGGGTCTTGAGCTAAGTGCTCAAGGGTATGATGACGAAGAGGTTTCCTAATCTATCATGGTTATAGTGTTGTTGAAGCATACACATCTTACCATGGTGAAAGGTCTGTTGATCTTCATCTCTTTGTGTTGTAGTTCCATCATGGTGTTTGACCATTGGCTTGTCTTTTTTGTTGATGGATGTCCTTGCTGATAGTTCGCTGATGAGCATTTTCAAGCACATAGTCATCTTCTTTTCTTTTCTTTCTTTCTTTCCCTTTTTTTTATATATTTTTTTTATAACAATATCACAAAGCAGGAAGAAAGAGGTTAGTACCAACAAAACATTGTACATATGTCATATGTGTCTCATGTGCCTGGGATTTCTCAATGGTGTTTATGCACGGCCGTGTAATCTGGCCCTATCTGATACATACTTTGGAAATGCATGACCTGAATGGTGCAAAAGACAAGGTTATGCCAAAGGCACATGGTTGTTGCTGGTCGAGGCTTTTGATGTTACTTGCATACTTGATGCAGCCTTTGTTTGAGGTATCCAGTGGATGTCAAAAAAACAATTGATTTTAGGGACCCATTTCAGAACAATGTTGGGCTGTGTACAAGTCCTTGTTGACTTCTTCATCTTTGGTTGGTTGCTTAAATTTTGTATCCAGAGTGGTTCGTTCTTTGGTGCTGTGGATGCTACTGGTAACTTAGGCTTCCAAACCCATATCTTGGATGATTGTCTTGTAACTTTTGCCGGAGGGTTGAGTTTATCTTCTTCTGATCTTTGTGCCCTCTTCTTACCCTTTTCTCTCATTGTCTTCTTTGTTGAGACCTTTTTCTTGGTGGGGAGCACAGGCCGTTGTGTATGTAAGAGCTTCTTGGGTACCCACATCTGTACTCGCCCTTGTTGAGCTGCAGCTAATTTCTTAGGCACCCAGATTTATCAGAGATCTTTTGGTTGAGGTGGCCTTGGTCGCTTATTTCTAGTCTTCACATGGTTGGCTTGCTGAGTGGAAACTGTGTAGGCAAGGTTGATGGTTGCTCCCCCTTTCGTACCTAGATCTGCTTCATGCCCGGAGCTACTTTTTCCTTGAATTCTCGTTGTCTGTTTGATGTAGTGGTTGTCATGTATTGTTTCATTTGCTTTTGTGGTTGAGTGGTGACAGCCTTAGTCTTTATACAAGAGGATTCAGGTTGCCTTTGAGTCTTTTCCTCTGTGATCGAGTCCTTCTGGGTCATAGAGCTTTTGACACACTTAGCATCTTGTGCGTGAAGATTGGTCTTAGAGGAACTAAGAGTGTGTGTGGTGCCATGATCTGTGAGCATACAGTTCTCTAATTCTAATGCAATGCATTGTTCCTGTACCCAAACTTGAAGAAGTTGACTTCTTAAGTTCAAGTTGACTGCATGGTCATAAATCCAATCTTGACCTAGGACTAGTGGCTCTGCAAGGTCCGCATTGTGACACACTAGTATTTTTACTTTTATTGGAACATCTTGAAGGTAGATGGGAAATTCTACCTCGCCCAAACAAGGGGTTTCCACACCTCCCAATCCTATGAGATATGCTTCTATGGGCTTGATGTCCACTTGCAGGTCTTGGCAGTATGAAAGTCTAATTGCACTAGTTGCTGCACCTAAGTCAACCAATGCTCTCACAATCCTTACAATCTTTCCTTGTCCTACCTCTATGGTCACAAAGGGGCGTCGGTCAATTATTCGAGAAGTAGTTAGGTCCAATTTTTGGCACATGTCCATGTGATATTTTGGAGCTTTTATGTTGACATCTAGGCCTAATAGCCTTAACTTATTTCTTCTGATGCGCTCTCTAGCCTCTGCTTGTGCTTCTTCTCAAACCCTTAACTCCTCTTCTTTTTGCTTCTTAGCAGTGTTGAGTCTCATTAGCATTTCCTCTGTAAGAGGTTCTTGATATAACTTGACTCGACAACCACTTATATAGTTCGGCAAGATATCACCTTCTAAAGTGGCCAATTGGACTGCACCACTAGTGGAGATTCTATTAATGATCATGATCCATATCCTCGTTTCTCCAATTTGCAGGCATGTTGCTTTAGCGTATAAACCAGCACCAGATCCCCCTCTTTCAATCCTTTGTCCTTTACATGGGCATCAAAGTATGCCTTTTGTCTTTTCTTTGCAGCATAGATGCCTGCTGCTGCTTGTAGCCTCGTCTCACCTAAGTGTTCTAGATCAAAGATCCTGGAGGAAAACTCGTGTCCATTCCATGCGTGATCTTGTGCTACTTTCAAGGCTGGGATTAGGAAGTCCAATGGTAGCACAACATTCTATTCGAAGACCATCTGAAATGGGGTGGCATTAAGTATTTTTTTGTACGCAACTCGGTAAGCCCAAACAACATGATGAAGTTGTTTGTTCCAATCAGAGCATTTATTATTTACAAGTTTTGTCAATACGTTACATAGGATCTTATTCGTGCTCTTGGCTTGTCCATTTGCTTGTGGATGATAAGGGGCAGACTTCTTGTGTATCACCATGAATTCTTGAAGGAGATTTTCAATGACCTCGTTCAAGAAGTGTGTACCTCTAACACTAACCAACTCTATTGGTAACCCATATCTAGTGAACACGTTTTCCAATAAGAACTTAGCCGTTGTTTGAGCATCATTCTTTGTTGTGGCTTTTACTTCCACCCACTTGGTAAGGTAATCCATGGCTACAATAATGTATTCCGCATGGGAGTTTCTAGTTGGGGGGTTAATAGGACCAACAAAGTCTATACCCCACTTCGAGAATGTGCGTCCTCCCATCATTGGCCTCAAAGGCATCTCATCTTTTCTGATCGGATATTGTGCTCGTTGACATGTGTCACATTTCTTCACATAGGTATGGGCATCCATATGAAGAGTAGGCCACCAAAGTCCTAAGAATAGGATGGTCTTAATTACTTGGTCAGGCCCAAAGTGTCCACCTGCAACACCACTATGTGTAGTTTCTAAGACTTTCAAATAGTCTGATTCATGAACACACAATCTTAGGTATCCATCCTTTCCTCTTCGATATAGGTTGTCTCCAACTAAGGCATAGTCCTGAGCCTCTTGCTCCATGCTCCGTTTTCTTGCTAGACCGACCTCATTGGGTAATGTTCCCGATCTCATGAATTCTACCAATGGAGCACTCCAGTCTGGGATTAATGACACGTGATAAAGGGTAGCACGCTCCACTGGGGTCTTTCCTGACACATGGGACAATTTTGAATCCACTCCTGTATTTCTTTGTCCATGCTAGGCGAATACACTCCCAAACGTTTTAGATTCTGCAATATTCATTGTTTAGAGTAGTGATTTCCTAGCAGTCCCTCATGGGCTTGTTGCAACCAACTAGTATGTTCGTCGTCCTCGACACAACAAGCTAATACTCCCTCTGTATCTTGTTTGTACATGCTTGCTGCCAATATTTGATATTTTTGTGACCTTACAATTTCTTCTTTGCTTGTTTTTACGTTCTTATTTGCGGGTCCGAAGGTTAGGACAAGTACTAAATTATTTTCCCATTTAGGAACAACCTCTAAATTGAACAAATAAGCATCACGAAATTCATCAAACACTCCTTGCGATGACTCTCCTGAAGTGATGTGAGAAAGATGGTCAGCCCTGGGGTGGGTTCTACCTTTCCTAACAACCACTTCAAAATCGTATTCCATTAGTAAGAGGAACCACCTTACTAAGCGTCCTGTATTGCAAGGTTTATTGACCAAATATAATAAAGCTTGATGATCGGTGAAAAACTTGAAATTGGTGGCCAACAAGTAGTGTCTAAACTTTTTCACAGCATATACCATGCCTAAACCTTCTCGCTCAGTTGTGGTATAGTTTCGTTCAGCAGCATTCAATTGCCTGCTAGCATATGCTATAGGCAAATCTAAATTTCCTTCACCTGTTGGTTGTGCTAGCACACATTCGATGGCATGATTGGAGGCATCTACATGGACATGAAAGGGTTTGCTCCAATCCAGAGTGGTCAGTATTGGTGCTGTGCACAAACGTCTTTTTAGCTCATTGAAGGAATTCTCGCATTCCTCGTTCCACTCAAAATTTGTCAACAACCCATAAAGAGGTTTAGCTACGATGGCATACATGTGGATAAACCTACGGCAATATCCACAATGGCCCATAAATGCTTGTACCTCTTTAACATTCCTTCGTATTGGCAACTCTGCTATGGCTCTCACCTTGTCTTCATCTATTGATATCCCATTTTTAGAAACAATGTGACCTAAGATTTTACCTTGTCGTACCATGAACACACACTTCTCTGGGTTCAGAAAAACTCGATATTCTCTACACTTGTTGAAATCTATCTGAGCTCAGGGATGTGGTATCTTCTATTAAAGCACAACAATCAACAATTGGTGATTATATGAAGCCTAGAAGTGAAGAAGTGAAGAAAAGAATGAAGTCCAACTTCATGAATAAAGAGAAGATTCAGATAGTAAAGTTCTCTAAAACATATGTACATTAGCTTTGTAAATACTTCAATATACTTGAAGTAATGACAAATCAATACTCATATGTATATATAGATACATGTAGATGGTTGTATAAGAAGGATGAGATGAAATATAGATGAATAGATGATGTGTATTGGATGTATCATCCATTAGATATATGTAGAGTTGAATAGAAAGAATGTTCAGAGAATTGCACGTCGATCTTTTGTCTAGTTCTCCTTCTGTGTTTGATTTTATCAGAAATCCTTTTGTACACATCTAAGTCCATAGTTAATCTATCAATGATTAAAGTTTGAGAGTTGAATTGCAAATAGGCTGAGAGAATTTTGTGTAGGAACATCTATATGTGAGAAAGTGTTGAGTGTCTTCTAAAACAGGTGTAGATTCGATGGTCAAAGAAATGATTAGTTCTCAGTGCACAGTGTAAAGTTTTATACAAATGAGGAGTCAAAATCTAAGTTGGAAGGTAAGCCATCTATGGCTAAAAGCGTTTGCTTAAACGGGTTCTAGATTGGGAGAACTATGTGTTAGAAGTTGCAGGTGTCAAAGTCGACTCTACAGAAAGGCAGTTTCAGACATATGTTGATTGTTTGAAGCGTTTCTCATAATCTACTTAAGCTTTTGAAGTGTTTTAAATTGGAGCGGGTGTGCAAACTCTAAGCAACACATTCTACAAAGTTTCATCAGAAACTTTACACAAATGATTAATCAATGAGTGATTAATGTGCAGTAGGCTTTTCTGAGAAATGACTTTCTTCATAGTTGGCTAAATTCTTGATAGTTTGGTGATTGTCTTCCAAAATTGATTGGATTTTTAAGTTATTCTTGATATAGAGGTGGTCTAAAATCAAGGATAGCTTGTTCTTTTCGAGATCAACACTCTCCATTAGTGGTATCAAAGCAGGAAGTATCAAAATTGAGGAAAGGAAGACCCCGACTGCTGCAGATATACAAATTTTACATCTTGAAGGTTCAAAAGGATAAAGTGTGGAAGAAAGACTGAAGGAAGACACATAAACTTTATAAAAAGGGTCAGAAGGAGTAACATTTGAAGCTAAGGTACATTCATTCCTTATAAGGATTAAAGATTTGATCGTACAGGTGAAGAAAGGATGGGAGATAGTCTCCAAATTGAGAAGTTGGATAGAGAAAACTATCCAGCTTGGTCTATGAGAATGGAAGCTCATCTTATGAGCAAAGATCTGATGGGATACATCACACGAGAGGAAGAAAAGCCAGAGTTCAAAGATCCTAGTGTTCCAACTAGGGTGGAGCTTGCAGATATAAAGATTTGGATGAAGAAGGATGCTCAAGCAAGGAGCATAATCTACATGGTAGTGAATGATTATTTGCTTCCTCATATCAGAGGACTTGAAAGTGCAAGTGACATTTGGAATGATTTGGAAGAGCATTTCCAAAATACAACCAAATCAAGGAAAGCTTCATTATGGGCAGAGTTTACTACATTCAAGAAGAAGGCTTCACAATCAATATCTGATTATGTGACAAAGATGAAAGACATTGCTGATTCTTTAGGTGCAGTTGATGAAGATATTGAAGAAGATAAGTTGGTAAGACAAATTCTTGCATGGCTAAGAGGAGATGAGAAGTGAAGCCTTTTATTTTGTCTACAAAACTTTCATTAGATCATTTCACTCCTGATTTGAATCAATTGTTAGGACATATGCTAACTTTTGAGAATGATATCAAAGGAGATGTTGATAAGAGTGCAGGTCATGCAATGTATTCTAAAGACAAGAAGAAAGCTAGCAAAGGAAAGCAACAATCATTTGAAGATGAAGGTACTCCAAGTCAAGCAAACTTCCTAAGAGGAAGAGGAAGTGGCCGAAGTAGAGGAAGAGGCAGAAATAACAAAGATAATGTCAGAGCTTGTTGGATATGTGGTAAGACCAATCCTCTATCTCATGATTGTTGGCATAATAATCAAAGCAATGGTAATTTTAATCAAAATTTTAATCAAAGAGGAAGAGGTGGCAGATATCAAAGAGGAAACTTCAGAGGTAGAAGTGGTAGGAATTCTTTTGGAAGAGGTGGAGGAAGAAACTTCCAAAATCAATCCTATAATAACACCTATTACAATTATGCATTAGATCAGAAAGAAGATTCAACTCTTATTATGAATGCAACATGTGAAGCCTCACATGAAGACATGAGAGTATTTTATATTGACTCAGGATGTAGCAATCATCTGAGTGGAAATATTGCTTTGATGACTGATTTAGATCATAAGGCAATCAATCACACAGTTCAAACGGGTGATAATACAAAGCACAAAGTAAAGTCAATTGGTTTAGTTAAAGCCAAAGATGGAAGTACTCTCTTGAGTAAGGTTCTGTATGTTCCTACAATTCCAAAGAACTTGATCATTGTAGGACAAATTGTGGAAAAAGGATATGAGGTAAGGCTATGGAGTTTATGTTGAAGACCCTAGTAAAGGGTATAAACAAATTGTTACAGGAAAGAAAGAAGGAAGGCTCTTCACATTAAAGATACAAGGTAATGTTGGACATTCTATGTTTACATATGGAGAGCAAAAGGTGTTTGAATTGGATCTTTGGCATAAAAGACTTGGACATTTTAATGAAAGAGGTATCAAAGAAATGATTAACAATGGTTCAGTGCTTGGATTACCTAATGTTGCAGGTCAACACATGACATACAGATGTGAAGCATGTCAGTTAGGTAAGGCTTATAAGCAATCATATAATAAGCATGGTTTTATGTATCCAGAAAGACTTGAATTGGTACATACAGATGTGTGGGGTCCTTCAAAGGACTTCAGTATAAATGGTTCAAGATATTATTGTTGGTGCATTTTGCCCAAGCCTACATGCTTGATATGCTTGATATTATCCTCATTTGTAAGTCACATGAGTAGTCATGTGAACACCTCTTGTAAAAGAGTACATTTTATCTCTTGTAAATGGAAAAAGAAAAAAGGAAAAGGATGGCTTACCTCATCCATGATGTAAAAGCAAATTCGTGGCTCCAACTACCAAAATCACAAATTTTTGAGCTGAGGGAATCTCTCCTAACTTTGGGGATCACTTTTAGGTGGAGCCATTCGAATTCGAATTCAAAACTCCCTCCAAGAATAGCTATAAAAGGAGCAAGAAGGAAGAGGCGATTAGCAAGCCTTGTACGTGACCACTTGATGTCATTTTGTAGAGATTGAAGAGCTTACTCCATAGCTCTATCATTCTACTCCCATTGTGCAAAGATT
This sequence comes from Ceratopteris richardii, assembly GCA_020310875.1. Taxonomy (NCBI): domain Eukaryota; kingdom Viridiplantae; phylum Streptophyta; class Polypodiopsida; order Polypodiales; family Pteridaceae; genus Ceratopteris; species Ceratopteris richardii. Next base: position 98,725,310 of record CM035418.1, read on the forward strand.
CATTGCCAATGTGGTTGTAATCATATGTGAATCTATACATTTATTATCATCTACCTCTCTGTTTTGTTCTCTGCTATACTCACTCAGAGCAGTAACTTCAGAAGGTCATATCTCGAGTTTTACTGAACCTTTTTCAGTGTTTTAAAGTGCGTTGGATAGCTCTCACTGTCTAGTTTTTACCTATAAATTTTCAAGGTCATTGGATTTATACTTTTGGAGATATCTGCATTTTACTGCTTACTGGTCTATCTCTGCAGAGCCCCGAGAATTGTGGGAATGTTCCAGAACTTGATGAAACTAGTTCTCAGTGCTCAGTCCATCATTTGAAGTGTTTTAACTTGGAATAGGAAGCTTGCTAAGTCTATTTGCTATGCCCAAAAGGAATTTTTCTAATTCCTTCCAGGTTGAGAGCACTGTTCATTTTTTCCAGCAGGTGTATGTCCAAAAATAGCAAGTTTTGGGAGCTAGTCATTTCGCAACTTGTCGGTCTTGACTTAAACTTTTGGGATACATGTTCCAAAGTACTTGGCTGATATTTTGGTGGATTTAGGAAGCTCAAAGGGTCTACTAATCAACTCTGAAGTCTCAGTTGGCTGGTGTGAAGCTGGTTGTAGCGGCACCTACTCATCTTTGGATTGCATCCACCATCTCTCTTCACAGTGGTATCAGAGCATAGTCAAGCAACATGGGAGATGGATTTCCATCAACAATTGACAAATTGGATCGAAACAACTACCCGGCATGGTCTCTAAGGATGGAGGCTTACCTTCAAGGAAGGAATCTATATGGATTCATATCCGGAGATGAAGCAATGCCAACCATGAGGAACAAAGGGCAACCATCACATGAAGAAGTGGAAGGACTTTCGAATTGGTGTTCGAAGGATGCACTTGCAAGGTCCTATATTCTAAACTCAATCTCTGATTTTCTTTTACCTCATGTCAAGGGATGCAAGACATCAAGAGAAACCTGGAATGCACTTGCTTCTTTCTTCTCTTCCAACACTCGAGCAAGGAAGAACCAATTGTGGATGGAGTTCACAACAATGAAGAAAAGCCCGAAGCAAAATGTGACTGATTATGTCACAAAGATGAAGGAGATTTCCGACCAACTTGGAAGCATTGGAGAGGTAATTGAAGAGGAGCAAATCATAAGACAAATCATGAATGGAATCAAAGCAGACGACAAGTGGGAGTCATTCACAACAGCCATGGATTTATACATGGATATGCATGTACCCGACCTCAACACACTCATGGGCCAACTCTTCACTCATGAAGCAAAGATTAGCAAAGGTGGTGAGTCCTCAAGAGGTAATCAAACTTCTGCCTTATATTCTGATAAAGCTAAGGTCAAGGACAAGTCAAAGAATAGAAAGAATGAAGATGAAGGAAGCTCTTTCCAAGCAAACTTTGCAGGTAGAGGACGAGCTAGAGGAAGAGGCAGAAGTGGAAAGCAAGGCAGGGGGAGATTCCAATCATCTCAACCTTGCAACATATGTGGCTTATCTAACCATACTACTGAAGAATGTTTCAGGAACCCGAGGAACTCAAGAGGAAGAGGATTCAATAGAGGTGGCTATGGATCAAATAGAGGCAGGTACAATGGAGGCTACAACAACAACTACTACAACAACAATTACAACAACAACAACAACTATCAAAGTGGCCATAGAGGAAGAAGAGATTACAATAACTATGCAGAGGACCAAAGTCAAGAAGATTCATTATTGATTATGAATCTATCAACAAAGAAGGGTAAGGATGATGATCACATATTTTACATTGATTCGGGATGCTCGAACCATGTAGCAGGAAATGTGGCTTTACTTTCTGATTTGGAAGATCCTCATAACAAGCATGAAGTGCAGACAGGAGATGACACAAAGCACTCAGTGGAGAAGATAGGTAATGTGAAGACATCAGATGGGAATATGAACCTCTTAAGCAAAGTCTTGTATGTCCCTACAATTACCAAAAATTTAATAAGTGTTGGACAGATTGTTGAAAAAGGATTGCAGGTTAGATTCAATCGATTTGGAGCATATGTTGAAGACCCAAGGCAAGGCTTTCGAAGGATTGCCAAAGGAGAAAAGACAGGAAGGCTTTTCACTTTTGAAGTGGAAGATACAAAGAACATAGCTTTGTTTAGCTATGGATCTCAAACTCTAACAGAGTTGGAGATATGGCACAAAAGGCTTGCTCACATTGGTGAGAGGACACTCAAACAGATTTGCAGGGACCAAAGTGTACTTGGTTTGCCTAATATCACAAGGCAACACATGATTTATAAGTGTGAAGCTTGTCAACTCGGCAAGGCTCATAGACAACCTTTCAATAAGAAAGGATATATGTATCAAAATCCTTTGGATCTAGTGCACACGGATGTGTGGGGTCCAAGTAAGGAGCCATCTATATCAGGCTCAAGATATTATATGTCTTTCATAGATGATTGTAGCAGGTGGACCATTCTGTTTTTCATGAAGCACAAGGATGAAGTGTTTAATTGCTTTAAGAAGTATATTGCTCTTGTTGAAAATCAAACAGGTAGGACTTTGAAAAGACTCAGATCAGATGGTGGAGGAGAATACTTCTCTTCTGAATTTGATGCCTTCTTGCATGAAAGAGGCATTAAAAGGGAAGTCACTACAAGGTATACACCCGAACTCAATGGTGTAGCAGAGAGGAGGAATAGAGCTATCGTCGAAGCTGCAAGGTCCATGCTCAACGAAAAGGGATTGCCGAACTACCTATGGGCAGAGGCTGTGTCGACAGCCACATATCTCATAAATAGACTTCCATCTAAGTCACTAGATGGAACCACTCCATATGAAGTGTGGAATGGAAGAAGACCTAGTCTAGAGCATTGTAAAATCTTTGGATGCTTAGCCTATGCTCACATTCCTTCTCAAGTAAGAGGGAAATTGGATCCCAAGGCAGAGAAGTGTGTATTCATTGGTTATGATCAAAACCAAAAAGGATATAGATTGTACAATCCAACCAATAAAGGATTTTCTGTGAGTAGAGATGTAATTTTTGATGAAAACAAATCATGGTTTGATGATGACAGGAAAGTGAAGCTGCCATATGACTTGGATGAAGATTTTCCATCACTTCAACCAAAGGAGCCAAAGCAGATTGAAGAAAGTGATTCGGAGATTGACCTAGAAGACTTGGAAAGACTAAAGCTATGGAAGAACAAAGGTAAAGCAAAGATGCAGGATGCTACATATGGACCCGAGAGCTCACATCAACCACTTAGAAGGTCTTCGAGGGAGAAGAAGAAACCAGAGAGGTTTGGTTATGATACTTCTTTGGTCACCAAGCACTCAATCTACATTGCAAAGGATTCAACCAATGAAGAACCTACCACATTCGAAGAAGCACAAAGCAAGAAAGCTTGGAGAGATGCAATGGATGAAGAAATGGAAGCCTTGAAGGAGAATGACACTTGGGAGCTTGTACCTAACAAGCCATCTATGAAGATAATCGGATCTCGATGGATATACAAAATCAAGAGGAATCCAGATGGAAGTATAAATAGACACAAAGCAAGGTTAGTTGCTAAAGGGTTTGCTCAAACCCATGGTATTGATTATGAGGAGACTTTCTCTCCTGTTGCAAAAATGCCTACAATTAGGGTTCTCATAAGTCTTGCTGCATCTAGAAATTGGAATCTTTATCAACTTGATGTAAAGAATGCTTTCTTGAATGGATGGATTTCTGAGGAAGTGTATATGGCACAACCTCCTGGATATGAGGATGCACATCATCCTAACTATGTATGCAAACTAAAGAAAGCTTTGTATGGATTGAAGCAAGCTCCAAGAGCTTGGAATTTCAGATTGGTTACTTATTTGCAGGACCAAGGATTCAAAGCTAGCAAGGCGGATACCTCTTTGTTCATAAAGAGGAATGGATCTGAAGTGATCTATTTATGTGTGTATGTTGATGATATTATTATCACAGGCAATGATCTTGAAGGAATCAAACAGGTAAAGAGTCAAATGAAGGAGGAGTTCAAAATAAGTGACCTCGGACCACTCACTTATTTTCTTGGATTGGAGTTGATCTACACAGATTCAGGTATATACATCACACAAAGGAAGTATGTCCATGACATGCTCGTCAAGTTCAAGATGGAAAATACAAAGTGTGCAGGTACACCTATGGAGCAAAATCATAAGCTTAGTGCTTATGAAGGAGAGCCAATTGAAGACATCACAAGCTATCAAAGCTTGGTTGGAAGTTTGAACTATGCAACACTCACAAGGGTGGATATATGCTATAGTGTTAGCATATTGAGTCAGTTTATGCATAAGCCGAGAAGACCACATATGGAAGCGGCCAAGCGAGTCCTCAAGTACCTAAAGGGGACCATGAATGAAGGTTTGTTTTATTCATTTACTTCAGATATTGAGCTAAAGGTCTACTCAGATGCAGATTGGGCCGGATCTAAAGATGATAGAAGAAGCACATCAGGGTATATATCATTTGCAGGTTCAAAAATCATTTCTTGGTCATCGAAGAAGCAACCAACCGTGGCATTATCTTCTACTGAAGCTGAATATAGAGGTTTGGCTAATGCAACTCAAGAAATCATGTGGTTAAAATCTTTGTACACAGATCTTGGACTTCATTCTTCAACACCTCACATCTTTGGTGACAACACAAGCTCACTACATCTAGCAGCTAATCCGGTATACCATGCTAGAACCAAGCATATTGAAGTCCACTACCATTATGTAAGGGAGAAGCTATTGAGCAAGGATATTCAACTATCCTATGTCTCTACAGATATGCAATGTGCAGACATGTTGACGAAAGCTCTTGATGGTACGAAATTAAGTAGATTCAAGTTGATGATTGGTTTGCAGGAAATCAAGGACAATTGAAGACTTATTTGGAGGCCAAGCATGTTAGGCTTGAGGGGGAGCTGTTGGTGCATTTTGCCCAAGCCTACATGCTTGATATGCTTGATATTATCCTCATTTGTAAGTCACATGAGTAGTCATGTGAACACCTCTTGTAAAAGAGTACATTTTATCTCTTGTAAATGGAAAAAGAAAAAAGGAAAAGGATGGCTTACCTCATCCATGATGTAAAAGCAAATTCGTGGCTCCAACTACCAAAATCACAAATTTTTGAGCTGAGGGAATCTCTCCTAACTTTGGGGATCACTTTTAGGTGGAGCCATTCGAATTCGAATTCAAAACTCCCTCCAAGAATAGCTATAAAAGGAGCAAGAAGGAAGAGGCGATTAGCAAGCCTTGTACGTGACCACTTGATGTCATTTTGTAGAGATTGAAGAGCTTACTCCATAGCTCTATCATTCTACTCCCATTGTGCAAAGATTCATTGCCAATGTGGTTGTAATCATATGTGAATCTATACATTTATTATCATCTACCTCTCTGTTTTGTTCTCTGCTATACTCACTCAGAGCAGTAACTTCAGAAGGTCATATCTCGAGTTTTACTGAACCTTTTTCAGTGTTTTAAAGTGCGTTGGATAGCTCTCACTGTCTAGTTTTTACCTATAAATTTTCAAGGTCATTGGATTTATACTTTTGGAGATATCTGCATTTTATTGCTTACTGGTCTATCTCTGCAGAGCCCCGAGAATTGTGGGAATGTTCCAGAACTTGATGAAACTAGTTCTCAGTGCTCAGTCCATCATTTGAAGTGTTTTAACTTGGAATAGGAAGCTTGCTAAGTCTATTTGCTATGCCCAAAAGGAATTTTTCTAATTCCTTCCAGGTTGAGAGCACTGTTCATTTTTTCCAGCAGGTGTATGTCCAAAAATAGCAAGTTTTGGGAGCTAGTCATTTCGCAACTTGTCGGTCTTGACTTAAACTTTTGGGATACATGTTCCAAAGTACTTGGCTGATATTTTGGTGGATTTAGGAAGCTCAAAGGGTCTACTAATCAACTCTGAAGTCTCAGTTGGCTGGTGTGAAGCTGGTTGTAGCGGCACCTACTCATCTTTGGATTGCATCCACCATCTCTCTTCACAATTATGTCATATATGTTGATGATGCTACCAGATGGATTACAATCTATGTGATCAAAGACAAGTCAGAAGTGTTTAATACATTTAAACACTATCATGCATATGCAGAAAGAATTACAGGTCAAAAATTGAAGAGGTTAAGGTCAGATGGAGGGGGAGAGTATTTCTCTAATGAGTTCAATGATTATTTGTGGAATGCAGGTATAAAGAGAGAGGTTACTTGCAGGTACTCTCCTCAACAAAATGGGGTAGCAGAAAGAAGAAACAGAACTCTTGTTGAGTTTGCAAGATCCATGATGAAGGAGAAAAATTGCCCTAATTATTTGTGGGCTGAGGCTGTAAACACAGCCACATATTTGGTCAATAGGTTACCATGTAAAGCCTTGTAGGGTATGACACCATATGAAGCTTGGTGGGGTAAGAGACCTACCTTGGATCATTGTAAAATATTTGGATGCTTGGCATATGCATATGTGCCATTACAATTGAGGCATAAATTGGAACCTAAAGCAGAGAAGTATGTATTCATTGGTTATGATGACAAGTAGATGGGTTATAGGTTGTGGAGTCCATCCACAAAGCAATTCCTTGTGTCTAAGGATGTTACATTTGATGAGCAAGGTACTTGGTATGTAGGTACACCTAATGTTCATGTAGATGTTGAAGAAGTTGTGAATCAAAAGAAAGGTAAATCAAAGGTTCAGATATTTGATGAAGATGAGAACAGTGAAGTACAGATTGAAGTTGACGAAGTGCCAAGGTTTGATCCAGAATGTGATGAACCAGAATCTTCAAGAAGTGGAGAAGTCAGAAGGTCATCTAGGCACAAATGGCAGGTTATGTCACGTCCGGGGCTGTTCACTCTTATTTTCGGCTATTTCGGCTATTTCTTCAGTTCTGCATCCTCTCTAAGGCTCTTTCTCACAATCACAAGTAAAAAGCGATGGTGATGATCATGAAGATGAAGGAGAAGAAAAACTCAAAAACTGAACTGAAAATGGTGATTGTTTTACGTTCCAACATCGCTACTCTACGTCTTACCATCACCCGCTCGTCCTCCAAGCTCTCTCCCTGGCAACGGCGCCAAATTTGGTGTCACTCTAGCACAATGGTGAGTACCAACGTGAGGAGATACACCTCATAAATGTCAATCCGTGGAGACGTGAGGACCGTTATGAAGACCGTGAGCAAGTGATGGCACAAGTGCATGAGTGAAAGCACACAAGCATGCACACACATTCACACACACACGCACAAGGCAAGAGCAAAGAGTGGAACAATGGAAAGCTTTGATTACAAAAGAAATCTCTTACAAAGCTCAAAACTACAACAAGCTAACCTAAAAAATGAGCTCTCCAACCCTTTTTATAGTTTTTTGAGTGGTTTTGGCCCTGTCTAGACCTAGTGTCCGGCTTAGTTAAAAAATAGGTTCCAGGGCTTATTTGGGGCCCAAATAGAGTCTAAAAATTATGAAAATTAGTATGATGATAGTTCTAACACTCCTCAAGCTTGAGGACCCCTCGGCTTGAACAAAATAGAGTTGCAAAAATGAGAAATGGTATTTACAATGGTTTTTAGTGATAAAAAACACTATTTTTATAGGGATTTCTTCTGAAAATTTGACAAGTGCTTCTTGGAGCTCCCTACTTGCTCCTTCTTCTTGTGTGTCCACTTCCTTGATGCACTTCCATGCTTTTTCCTTGACCTTGAGCTTCAACAAAAACCCTTTGGAGCTCCCTTGGCTTCCTAATCCCACATGAAGGTCAACTTCAAATTACTCTATCTAAAATGGATTTTGTATGAAAAAGTTAGGTCAATTCAGACTCTTAGGGGTCAAAACAGGCAAATACGCAAACATGAATTCTGGAAATATTTGCTTGGGGATCTAACAATGCTTCATTTGCTTGAAATATTACTCAAAATTAGCTGCATAATTGCAAAAATAAAAACGCTAATTCTTTTATCAATTCAGGGAGACTATCATGATGTTCTAAGAGGATCGCAATGGCGTGGCACCATCGCAATGGTTTAGCATCATCACAATGGCTTGAACTGTTGCGATGGTGTGAGACCGTCGGGATGGTCAAATGGATCATTGCAATGGCTTGAGTCAATCACGATGGCATGGTGTCTCATCAGGATGGTGTAGCATCATCGCGATGGTGTAGCATCACCGTGATGGTGTAGTATCCTCATGATGGCTTGATGGATCATTCCAATGATCAAGGCCTATCGCGATGGTGTGGGACCGTCGCGATGATCAAGTGGATTCTCATGATGGCTTGAGACCGTCATGATGGCTTGAGATTGTCATGATGGCATGAAAAATGTGAATTTTTTAATATCACCTATGTATTCTTGGATGCACTAAGACCCTTTGCATGCTCTTGTGCATGCACTCTGAGAATTCTAAACTTGGTAGACCGTCACGATGGTTTGAGCTTTCGACAGGGTTATGATGAAAACATAAAAATTTTACCTGTTTTGCTGCCTATGCACTTTGCTCAATGCTGCTCCTACAAAAAAACTCTCAAGCACACCAAATCAACCTCTCTCGCACTCACAAATGAAATGAGGGAATGGATATGGAAGGTGGAGGTATGATCAAAATGGTGAAGATGATGATTCAAGAAGATGAAGAGCACAAATGATGGAGATGATGATGGTGAAGAAAGTAAATAAAATAGAAAAATTACCTACTTACCTATGACTCCAACCTCATGACTCTACGTCTTACCATCACATGCTCATCCTCAAAGCTCAATCCCTGGCAATGGCACCAAATTTGGTGTCAATCCAGCACAATGGAAAGTACCAATGTGAGGAGATCCACCTCATAATTGTCAATCCGAGAAGACATGAGGAAGGTATGATGACCATGAGCAAGTGAGAGTACAAGTGTGTGAGTGAGAAGCACACAAGCATGCACACACACACACATGGAAAGACAAAGAGTGGAACAATGGAATTCTCTATTAGCAAGATCAAAGAAAGTATACAATACTCAAGAATCAATTCACTCTCCAACTAGCTAACCTAAAAAATGAGCTTTCTAACTCTTTTTACCCAAGGTGGACCATTTCTATTTGGGTCCCAAAGCGATCGATGAAGGCTGATCCCAATGCACGACAAATTTTGGTGCCCAAGACCTGCTTACAAGTTCAAGTGGCTTCACAAAAGCTCACAAGTTTTAATCACCACTCGCAAACACTCATGTCACAAAATTCATGGTGAACAACTGCACTCAACACCTCCACACCTCACATCAGACCTAGGATTATCTTGGCCCTGTCGAGACCTAGTGTCTGGCTTAGTTAAAAACTAGGTTCCATGGCTTATTTGAGGGCTCAAATGGAGTCAAAAAGTCATGAAAATTGGTACGTAGGTACTTCTAATATTCCTCAAGATGAAGAAGTCCTTGGCTTGAACAAAGTGGAGTTGGAAAAATGTGAAATGATATTTATAATGGTTTTTAGTGATCAAAGTCTTTATTTTTATAGGGGTTTCTTTTGAAGATTTGACATATAGTTCTTGGAGCTCCCTATATGCTCCCTCTTCTTGTGTATCCACTTCCTTGATCCATCCATGTGCCTTGTGCTTGACCTTGAGTGTCAACAAATAGCCTCCTCTCTAGCTCTATTTATAGTATTTCACTAGCTTTGGTCGATTTCAGACATAATGTTTGACATAGTTAGAAATTATGTTCTAAAGCTAATTTGTGGGGACCTAATGAGATCCAAAAATTATGAAAATTGGTATGTAGATCTTTCCTAAGCTCTTCTAGCTAGGAATCCTTTTCTTTTACAAAACGGAGAATCTGGTTAAAATATTGGATTTTCTATGTACAAATATAGTAATGAAAATAATTGTTTTCAGTTGTGAAAAATATATAAATCATTACATTACCACTTATCTCCACACACACCATTCTTGCCATGTCTGACATACTTCCATACCTTCTACCTACTCCCTATAGCTTGGCCTTGACCTTGTAAACCAAAATTTAGGAATATGTTTTTTTGTTAATTTTATTGTACTTCAGTTGGAAGAAACCTAATCTCCTATTAAATGCTTTAAATTTGGGATGAACTTGGCTACAAGTAGCAAAATCTCAACAAATATGGGGCTCACATGTGATTGTAATAAAGAATGGTAAGAAGAAAATTATTTTCCAGATGATAGAGAAGAAGAGTGTTCCTCTATTCTATAGACCATTGCATATAGAAGTCATTAACATGAGTGATGCTTTGGAGGATGAAAAAGGGGAAAATTCTTACAAAGGGATTCCTCTACTATACCGATATTGGAAGCAAATGTTTTAAAGATTGCACATTCCATCTTGCAACAAGACATTCTTGAAAAGAGGCCTTGTGTTGGGGGATTCTTGTGCAAAAAGGGACTTGAGTGTTTGTAGGAGAATGAAGAAGGATAAGAAGAAAGATATAGACATCGAAAGCTTCTATAGATTGATTATAAAGAGAAAATAACAATGATGATGTACAATACAATCCAAATGCTCTTTGAGCAGATTCTCAAAGAGTACACAATCAACAAAATTTACAAAATACCCAAGGTTCTTTCTGTCGCTCACCTTCTCTGCACCAGACCTCCACCTTCTCCAAGAGCTTGCACTTATGCACACCTTGCACTCAAGTTTCGAATAGGGGGGAGGGATGGACACCTTCTGTTGGCACAGACACACAGCTTCAATGGGACTTTGTGACCTTTGATTGCCTTGCTTAGCACTCCACACCTAAGTCACACTTCTTGCACACTTTGCACTTCCTTCTCTGCATCGCACACTCTCTCTATGTCTATTGCTCTTCTCTCTGTTAGTGTAGACTATGCTCACCTTGCTTAGTCTAACCAAGAATAATGCATGCCTTGAGTTGAGTGTTGGTTCACATATGTAGGCTCATAACTGATATCATATCTTGGTGCTCACTTTTATGTCCCAAGATTTTCTTCAAATATGCATAGCCAACAAATCCCTGTTTTGTCCTATAGTGACTTTAGGACAATAACAAAATTTTAAATGGGGGCCTTACTTTCACTTTTGTGTGTGTTTCCTCTTCACATGACTTCACATTTTGCTCTTTAATTCTTCAAATGTGTACCTAAGGGAGGGTTCACCTGAACCTTCCAAGGACTTTAAAAACACTTTGAACCTTAGAGAAATTAAAAAAAGACAATCTACAACCTGCATCCAACTTTCTACAAAACATAATCTTTTTGAACAATTGATTGTGCACTACCTGTGTACCTTGACACTGAACCTTGAACCCATTGACTTTGACCATGTTTACTTTAGACCACTTAGACTTTGAATATTTTGACTTTGATATGTTGACAGACCAATGTGACTTTGATGGGCTCAATTGTTGCCAGCTAAAACTTTGAGCAGAGATATCACCTTGATTCCTGTTCTGCAAAATCTTCAGAAGGACACTTGAGCAGCTACCAAGTCCACCATGAGCAGTAAAGAAGAAGAACTAGAGAAGAACCAAAAGTGGAAATTGTGCATTGAAGAGCAAAGAATGGAGAATGGAGGGTAGGAGGAAAGTGTATGGAGGGCTGATAGGGCTGAGATGGATAGGGTAAGGAGGGGTAAGGGTGGGGTTGGGTAGAAGGATAAAGGAAGGGGCAGGGAGTAGGGTTGTGGGCTCTAGAGAGGGCCAAAATGATAAAACATGAAAGCTATAGGGTTGCAAAGAAAAAAATGAGAAACATATGGTAAAATAGGGTGAGAATAGACCATGTGGATCATGTGCAAAAATTTAGAAAACATGAAAAATGTGCATAAAACATGTGGATTTGGACGTAAAAGAGAAGTGAAGTCTAGATTTTGGCAAAACTACTGGAAATATTGAGTCCATCAGTGTCAAGAAATATTAAAATGACCCCAAATTTGAAAAAAATGGCCATCTGAGGTGCAATCTAGAGCCAAAAGTATGTTTTCGATACTTATGCAGCAAAGTATCTTGTTATCGTGCGACTTGGTGACTCTTACTAGTGTGGAATTTTTGGGATTGTGGATGTGGTTGTGTATTTCATTTATGGTTCAAAATTCACTATGCATAATGTACACCATGTACCTCAATTATCATGTAGTTTCATGTGAGCTGGTCAACTTGATGACCTTAGTTACAAAGCGGTTTTCTATGCGCAATCCTTTCGTATATCAAAGGGCAATAAGCTTATGCAACAAGAAGCAAACTTTTCCCTTTATCCTTCACTTGTATCACAGAAAGAACACGTATTAGCTGTTACTGAGAAACCTATGGCTTGTATTTGGCATGGCTATTTGGGCCACATATCTCATAGTGGAATGGAAAACCTTTATCATCTTGTCTATTTACCTATGTTATCTTTCTCTGATTTTTCATTTTGTGAGCATTGTCAATATGGAAAACAAAGTAGGAATGTGCATAAGATGCACATTGACTCTTCAATTTAGCCTTTAGATCTCATTCATATAGATGTGTGTGGTCCTACGACCACATAGTCATTAGGTGGTTCTCTTTACTTTGTCACTTTCATAGATGATGGTACTAGAAAAGTCTTGGTATCCTATCAAATTGAAGGATGAGGTATCCCCTACATTTAGGAAATGGCTTGTTTTAGTTGAGACTAAAAAAGGAACTAAGCTCGAACCTTTATGTTCACATAATATAGATGAGTATACGTCACATGGATTCAACCTTTCCTGAAAGTCTAGAGGAATTCATGGAGAGTTTACAAGTCCTTATACCCCACTACAAAATAGTGTAACTTGAGGATGAATAGAACTATTCAGGATATAGTTGTTTCAATGTTGCATCATGCAAACCTTTCACAAAGCTTTTGGGTAGAAGCTGTATTGGATGCAATTCATGTGATTAACCTTTCACCTAGTACTTCCAAAGGTCTAAAGTGCCACAAAGGTTATGGAAGGGGAAGACACCATATTATGATCATCTTTGAGTTTCTATGTGTGAATATTATGTTCACATAGAGAAGAATCTTAGAGAAATGGTGGGCCATAAGTCAAAGAAATGCATTTTTCTTGGATATGCTGGAGAAGGTTAGTTTGGATATCGCTAATGGGATCCTAAAACATGGTCAATAATCAGAAGTAGTGATGTCATTTTCAATAATTCGAAGATGCATAAAAGACCCATTAAGGAGGTTGAAGTGAGAAGATTGGTGTTTGATGATATTAGTCCTCTAGTTAGCATGCATAAGAATGCTGTAGATTGGGATTTTTTATGCAAATGTACACTTAGATCAATCTACAAATTTTTTTGTTTAGCAATCATTGAGATGTTATGAAAGTGTCTTGCATCCACCTGATGGATATGTTCCAAGTTTGAATTTTGTTATGCTAACATATGCTAGTGAGCCTTCTTGCTAAAAGAGACTATGCAGACAAAGGACCATGTCAATTAGGAATGTGCCATGAGGAGTTAATTGAATTATATTCATAGAAATTATACTTTGGATCTAGTACCCTTGCCAAAGGGCAAGAAGGCTTTACCATGTAAATGGGTATATACATTGAAATTCACATTAGATAGTGCTTCTCCAAAGTATAAAGCATGACTATTTGCAAAGAATTTTAAGCAAAAACATGGTGTTGATTTTGAGGAGTAGTCAAGATGACTACATTGGGCATGTTGTTTGGAATCATTCCAATGTAGGACTTAGAGCTTGTTCAAATGGATGTGAAAAATTATTTCTTGCATGGATATCTTACATATGAGATCTATATGGAACAACCAGTGGGCTACATAGCTCCTGTTGATATACTTATGTAGTGATGTGTGTGAACACACTTAGGACCACCAGGGCACTTTTTCCCTCTATAGAAGGTTTTTTCCCCCAGTTTGTATATATGCCTATAACCCTAATGGGTTACTTATATTTGTACATTCACTTGATAATACATTCAATATTATGTGTTGTGCTCCAAGCTTCTTCTTCTTCCTTGTGCTATTCATGTGCTTCCACAGACCTCAAACTCCAATAATTGGTATCAGAGCAAATTTCCACTTCATCTAGGGTGTCATCAACACCCCTCTAATCATAGTCTCAAAGTGAACATACTCACTGTGATTAGAAGTTCAAAACAACTTCCATATGTGGTGTCGAAATTTTTTATGCATATTTCGATTCACCAATACAAGCACCTCAAAGTGTGCTATAGTTTTAGTAGAACTCAACAGGGTATTTCTGTTCAACCTTTTGAAATACATTAATTTTGGTGCATTAGGGTATTTTAGTCAGTGACCATGGCTAAAAGCAATGATGTGCTCCATATCTTGACTGTTGAGGATAAGTTGGATGGTACCAAATAAAGGCATATATGATGCATCATGTATTGGTTGCAAAAGGACTATATATTGTGCAAAGCATTGAGAAATAACCTACTACACCTACAAATATAGTTATTGAAGATGATGGAATGGCATTGAAGATGATGATCTTTAGGTTCCGATTCATGTTGTAGTTCCAACTAAACCTATTGTAGAGCAACTTTGTTGGGATGGTAAAGATGCTCAGGCACATGCATTGATAGCCTTGTTTGTACAACATGCCATTATCCCTCATATTCACTCTTGCAAAACACCAAAGGATGCTTGGGTAGCACTTACCACTTTGTACAAGGAAAGAAATGAGGCTCGTGTTGCTTACCTATGAAAACAATTAGAAAGTGAGCATACAAAAATTCTACGAATAGTTTTTTGCTAAAAAATCAAAGATTTAAAGGACTAGTTGATTTTTTGCTTATGAAGTCTTACAAGACAATTCACCTGTGCACACTATTCTGAATGGTCTTTTATAATCATATAAAAGTTTTGCTTCTACTTTTTGGTTGATGATGAAAGGCAATCCAAATGCCTTAACATTTGAGGAGTTGGCATTTTTTTTGTTGCACAAAGTTCAGTCTAGCTAGAATAGGTCCATCGTGTGTATAGCAGATCAAGCTTTCTTAGCTAGCTAGAAGGGAAAAGGTAAATGGAGCTCATATACTAGTAAGTAGAAACTTTCTAATTCTTCACGGTCAAAAAGGAAGACAAAGATGAGAGGAAAACCGAAAAGTAAATGGAGCTCATATACTAGTAAGCAAAAATTTGCTAATTCTGCACAGTCATAAAGAGCTGTCCAAAATTGGATGCAAAAGAGGCAAAGAAAAAAGAGGCTAGAATGGTTGTTGTAGAGGCCTCTAAGCCTAAAAAATGGAGTCTGCTAATCTTGTGTAGAATGAAGAATGGTCGTTTACTAGTGTTTGCGAATATGACCTATCTTCTCATGAATAGTGTATGTCTATAGTAGACTTAAATGTTTTGTACTTTGAAAGTGGGGTGTTGGCATACAAAGCAATAAAGGAGTCATGCACAATACGGCAACAAGGCCAGATCATTTTTTCCCATAGATTATGTACAACCCAAGTGATTTTAATCACTACGCAAACATTGTAAATCCCGTTTTTGGTAGATTAGACTCCATTTTGTGCAAGCCGAGGAGTCCTCGAGCTTGAGGAGTATTAGAAGTACCATCGTACCAAATTTCATAATTTTTAGACTTCGTTTGAGCCCTCAAATAAGCCCTGGAACCTAATTTTTAACTAGGCCGGACACTAGGTCTGGACAGGGCCAAAAGCTAGTCAAAAACTATAAAAAGAGCTAGAGAGCTCATTTTTGAGGTTAGATTGTAATAGAAACGAACTTGTAAGAGCATTTTGAAAGTAATCTAAAAGCTCCATTGATTCTCACTCTTTGTCTTGCCGTGTGTGCGCGTGTGTGTGTATGTGTGTGCATGCTAGTGTGCTTCTCACTCACGCACTTGTGCCGTCACTTGCTCGAGGTCTTCATACCATCCTCACGTCTTCCCGGATTGACATTAAAGGAGGTGCTACTCATCATTGAGCTACACCAAATTTTGGCGCCGTTGCCGGGGATCGAGCTTTGAGGACGAGCGTGTGATGGTAAGACGTAGAGTTGACGCGTTGGAGTGGTAGGTATTTTCTTCACTCTCATCGAATTTCTTTTACTTTCTTCACCATCTTCATCACCATCATCATCATTCCCATCTCCCACCTCCATCTCCATCATCGCAAAAATTTCAGTTTTTGACTATATCCCCATCTCCACCTCATTTCCCTCATTTCACTTGTGAGAGAGAGCGAGAGAGCGAATTTGCATGCGCTGTTTTTGCATGTTTCTTGAGCTATTTTGCAGGTTTTTTGCTGTACCATCATCCCCAGCAGTGTGCGCAGGTACGACAGGCTCTGCACAGTTCCCGAGACGACGATCTCTGTCTATCGCGACAGACAGAAAATCTTAACATTTTGTGAATGCATGAGTAGCACTGTAACCTACACCTTGAGGGCATTCTAGATCACTAGAAGTTTTTCAAAAATTTGCGTTTTTTCTGTCTATCGCGACAGACACCGTCTATCGCGACAGACACCGTCTATCGCGACAGACAGAAATCCGCGACAAACACCGTCTATCGCGACAGACACCGTCTATCGCGACAGACAGAAATCCACGATAGACACCATCTATCGCGACAGACACCGTCTATCGCGACAGACAGAAATCCACGATAGACACCGTCTATCGCGACAGACACCGTCTATCGCGACAGACAGAAATCCGCGACAGACACCGTCTATCGCGACAGACACCGTCTATCGCGACAGACAGAAATCCGCGACAGACACCGTCTATCGCGACAGACACCGTCTATCGCGACAGATAGAAATCCGCGACAGACACCGTCTATCGCGACAGACAGAAATCCGCGACAGACACCGTCTATCGCGACAGACACCGTCTATCGCGACAGACACCGTCTATCGCGACAGACACCGTCTATCGCGACAGACAGAAATCCGCGACAGATACCGTCTATCGCGACAGACACCGTCTATCGCGACAGACAGAATTCCACGATAGACACCGTCTATCGCGACAGACAGAATTTCACGATAGACACCGTCTATCGCGACAGACACCGTCTATCGCGACAGACAGCCCCCACGATAGATTGTGTCTATCGCGACAGACACCGTCTATCGCGATAGACAGGCATTTTCGGCAAAAAATTAAGGAGTGAATTTTTGGAAATTTAGGCTAAATTTTGGGCATATTTGCACTTTCATGTACTCATCTACTTACGAAGGCCTTAGAAAATGCATTAAAACCCCCGAAAGGTTCTGTTGGTCTAGTTAACCCCCTAAACCCTGAACGGTCATAACTTTTTCATACGAAATCCATTTTCTGAGCTTTAGGGCTTGTCGGAAAGCTCGTGACATATACTACACGCCCTCAACTGTTTTTTATAAGAATAACGCGTTGATTTTCAGATAGGATATTTGGAAGTTGACACACTGAGGGGTAGGAACACCAAGGGAGCTCCAGAGTAAATTTCTAACAATGCAAAAGGGGGAACAAGGGTCATTAACAAAGTGTCTGAAATAAATTGTCTGTCAATTGAAAGGTCTACTTGGAGCTAATCTTGGGATTTATGCAGGCCTATTGAGAAGCAATTGAGAGTATCCAAGCAAGGGTGTGGCACACGCTTGGGAATCAACTTCTCGAGCACTAAAGAGCAAGGTTCGGCAAGAAAGGTCGGAATATTCTCAACTCCTCTTCGTCAATTCCTAGCCTAGGCTAAGAGCGATTAGAAGTAGGAGTAAGTCAGGGCGACGATAGGCAGTCATCAAGTTGAAGACTACCTAAAAACTCAAGTTCAAGTTAAAAATTTAATCTCTGCACTGCCGATAACATAAAGGAAAAGAACCTAACGTGGAACGATCAATTGCAAGTGCGAAACAACATTCAAACATTCCTGACGACGTGATATCAGACAAGAACTCAAACGTGATAAAATAACTAAAAAGAATCAAGTGACTGGTACCAATTAATCGGCAACGAGGTTGTACTCTGAAAAAAAATTGGGCTAATCAGTTAGGCATATGAACCTTAGATCAGGACGACATTTAGCAAGGGAAAGACAAAGCCTTAGGTCTTCAGAGGCTAGTGTCAATCACACTGCAAGGTCTTGGGCCCAGCAGTTGAGCCACCACTCATACTACCCTAGCTCTGAGACCAGTGAGTCAGAAATGTCTCAAGGCATGGACAGACCTATGGGAAGTTCAGGAGTGCCTTACCTGTACAGGGTAGAAGGCCCTTACAAAACGCAGCTGGAGTACCTTAGGACCAACCGATTAGGTGCTAGCATCTATGAGGATGGCCTAGGAAGATCTGTGGTCCAGATTAAAAACCCTGATCAATCCATTGGACTAGAACACCCAGCTGTCAAGTTTGAAAATGGTGCATACCTGGACAAAGAAGGAACTATATATGTAGTCACTAGTCATCCTGATAGGACAGATGACTTTGGGAATGTAATCTCAGAAGCGGACTTAGGTGACCTGGAACAAGGGAACATGGGTGCGGAACCTAGAACCCCTCGAGGTAAATCAGTTCTCACTAGGATTATCACGCCTGAATGGGTCCCCCAAGACAACAAGAGCATAGAGTTGCTCCTCAATCGAGAAACTGATGAAGCCTTTTGGAGGTATAAGTCTAATCAGCCAACAGACATAGGAAATATCATGATCTATGAGTTTAAGGATCCGGACAGCCCAGGTAGAGTGACTTACTTAGATCATGCTTCAGAACGGATCTTTGTGGTGACAGAAAATGATAGGCATGCCTACACTTGGAAGGGCGAATTTATTTTCCCCCAACCAAGATCAAATGTATCCTATGGTCACCCTGGGGCTGGAACTTCCCAAGCTCATGGTATGCAAAGAGACAGAAGTAAAGATAGACCAGAAGTAAGTTTTGCCAATCCAGTGGGCAGAGAAAGAACAAGAACGGAGACAAATAGGGTAGAACCTGAAATGCTTAGAGCCCACAGGAACCAAAGAAATGTAGATGGATTCCCTCTGCCGAGGCCTAGAGAGCACACAAGAACTTTGAGACCCACCCAGCTAGTTAAGTCCATGAAGAATTACTTCGACGGCACAGGAGATCCCTATGATCATGTGGCGGAGTTCAAGCAAGTCTTGAGAGCTGAACAAGTTGAGGATCTATTCACGCAGTACAATGCCTTCGGTCTGACCCTAAGGAATACGGCACTTACATGGTTTCAGCCATTGGATGAGCGCCAGTTCAGGAGCATAGACCAACTCCTAGAAGCATTTATTATTGAGTTCTCCAAGAGTGGCATAAGACACAACACCTCCTCACTGATCCACAGCTTCAAGCAAACCCCCCAAGAGACTGTCAGATTGGCCGGAAGAAGATTTAGACAATATCTTGAAAGGTGCCCTATTTCGGAGCTACCCACATCTGCTAAACAAGTAGCCTTATTTCTTGATGGATTGCTGAGTACGAAATTGAGATCCTATGTGTATCTGAAAGACCCCAGGACTATAGAAGAGTGTGTACGCATGTGCATAGACATTGAAGATAACCTAGGAGAAGAACTAGAGCTTTCCAAAATCTATAAAGATTCAGATGGTGCATCTAGTCACTCTTCCACACAATCCACATCAATTGAGGAACTCGCAGAGAAAGTGGCCCAGAAATTAGGAGTAACTAGCAAACAAATTCCAAGGTTTGCTCCTATAAAAAGGTGCTATACATGCGGTGGTGACCATATGGCGAACGTATGTCCCATTATGGCTCAACCCCAAGTAAACCCTAGTAGCCAGTACTGCACCATAGAACGGAGATACACCAATCACACCGCACAAGACTGCCCATACAACAAGCAGGCAGTTAGGCAACCCTATTCGCAACCCTACCAACAAGGCCGATACCAGAACCAAAATCCACCACCACAATATGCTAGACCCCAACAAACCTATCAGCAACCATATCAGGCCCAACAGAGACCCCAACCGGTACTAGCTCAACAGCCCCCAAACCCCGCTAACGTGATTCCAGTAAAGTATGCTGTTGCAGAAGAAAACCTGAATAGGGCCATAGTACCAGTAACACCCTTGATCTCTGAAAATGACCCAAGTGATCATAGCTTTGATTCTACCCATGTGGATAGCCCCCAGGCTTACTACATGCAGTCTCCAGAACATGGCGAGTCCTACTATGGTGAAGAGCCGAACGAACCTAGTTGGGAGTCAGATTACACGAACGTCATGTATACAAACCCCAACCCTAGACCTCAACCTAGGCAAGTACGACCACCATTTCCTAGAGGACCGTGCTACAGATGCCAAGGAGATCACCTCATTCGTGATTGTCCCTTGCCTCCGCCCACACAACCTCAGTCCTTGACTATCCAAGGCTTTTGCCAAGATTGCGGAAAAGAGCATCTCTTACGAGATTGCCCAAAGAACCCCAATAGCATGCCAAAAATCACCCCTATCAACGTTGTTGGGTTAGTGGTAGACTCCTCAGGAAGCGTCACTTCCACTGCACCAGTACAGGTAGTCACTAGGGCTCAGGCATTGCAGCAAAACCAAGGGGTAGGCCAGGAAAAGAGCCTAGATGCTAGCGATACTGAGAGCCAAAATAAAAAGAGAACAAGAGCTTGGAAAGATAGCCGCGAACGCATGAAAAGGCAATGGGCAAAGAAGATGAGTGAACTTGAGGAAAGTCTACGAGAAACCAAGGCTAAAATCATAGAGATCACATCTCAACCGCACTCTCACACATTCCCACCACTACCATCCCCATCACCTTCCATCCCTTCACCCTCTAAGACACCCCACGTAACCCACCCACCACCCCAAACAGGATCAGTATTAGCTGATCCCACTCCCGAAGACATAGACATGATGCTTAAGGCATATCAGGCCAGAATCCAAGAAGGGCCAAACGTCACGGATCATGACAAGTGCTATCCTAGAGCTGACCTAGAGATAGAAAGAACCAAACTATGCGCGAAAATGGTCGCATTGGCTCAGACTATGTTTGAAGCCAGTCGCCTTTTCAATTACTCAGGCTCAGCCAAAACGCAATTACACTTGGATGGATTCCTAGAGAAGTTAGAGAGGATAATTGCAAGATCTGACAAGGAAGAAAAAAATCAAGACCAAGAAAAAGCAAGCAAAAACAGGAATCATTCCCAATCAGAAGTGTATGTGGCCAATGCCCCTAAACCGGACAACTTCCCCTCCTTAGAAAGAATAGAGAGGCCAATAGCACAGCCAGAAAAGGAACCTACCCCTCAAAGAAAGGAAAGGGCAAGAGAACGGATAAGCCAGCCTCTTCAGAAAGCCCATGTGCCTCCTCAAGAAGCCTATCTTCCTCCCCAAAGGTCACAGGAGCCCCCCTCGAAAGCATATGTACCTCCACAGGTAACCCACATTCCTTCCCAGAGAGCGTATGAGCCTGTTCGGAAAAGTAATAGAATAAGTAATCCTCCCCAAGAAGCTTGTGCTCCAGCCATTTGCGAGAACGAGGAGAGAGTCAACAATAGAATCAGCCCTCCTTCACAGGTTGCTTATGCGCCCAATTCTACGGAGCCAGACACTTCTTCTTCTATGAATCGGTTTGCCCCAGACTTCCTACGAGAGATTCAAGAAGACAAATGGGATAACGAAAGCGAGGTCGCCCCTCCTTTTGAACTTGTGGACGATGCACACGACCAATTCCCACAAGACATCCCATCTATTTACGGGGAGCATGAGAGTGTTCAGTCTCATGAGAGATTGGACTTTGAGTCTAATTCCATACAGGAGCTACCCCACTTCACAGGCCCATGGGAAGCAAAGTCCACATGTATGAGAGCACCCACAGTCATGGTAAGGAACGACGACTCAGTCATACCGAGGAACACGGAGGTAGTAACGAACACCAAGGTGCAACGCGATCTCACTTTGGAAGAGCTGTCTGAGGATAGACCAAACGCGCGGAAATATGTAGCTAGTCAAGTAACTGAAACTGCAAAACCTCGTTCCCGGGTAGGATCCCATAGGACAGTACCGGAAATTCCCTTGGATAAGATAGGAGATATGTGTGAAGGTGAAGAAGGGAACACCTACCTTCCCATCACCTATCAGGACTACACCACGAAGGCAATTTTGGACTCAGGTGCAGGAGTTGCAATTGCCACCACCTCCTTATGGAAGCGTTGGGGCAAGCCAGCACTCAGGCCGACGAGAATGAAATTGCAGATGGCCGATGGCCACATAGAGAGACCCCTAGGATTGCTAGAAGGAATAACTCTCACCACTTGTGGTGTCGAGTTTGAACATAGTTTTGCTATCTGTGACTTCAGTAAAAATCATGCCTATGAGATGATTTTGGGAAGGCCATTCATGCGACAGTTGCAAGTGGTACAGGATTGGGGGACCAATTCTTTGTACCTGCAGCACTTAGGTGTTACAACCAAAGTCAATCTCAAAGATTACTCTCATAGGGATGTACCTCCTATCCAGTGGAATCCCATCCATAGAGCTAAAGATGACACAGAATCGGTGCATTCCATAGAATCTGGATCCTCATGGATGCATGAAGACACTCACTTATGGATGTGCAAGGTAGCAGTAGAAGAAGAGAAGAGAGAGAAAGCCAGAGAGGTAGGTGCGAAAGAAACCCATAGATCAATCCAAGACCCAGCCTATGCACCTGTAGTTTTTCCAGACGAAGAATTTGAACCTCACGGTTGGGCAGAAATCTTAGCAACAATGGACGTAGCCATCAACGAAGAACAATGGACACCTCACTGTGATGAGGATGGCTATGATATTTCAGTCTTCTCCATAGAGCCAATCATGGGAGAGGCAGTTCTAGAAGAATGCGAACCTAGCCCTGATGCATTTGAGGATGCAAGTGACTCCGATCTAGAGTCAATCATTATGGACCCACCATTTGCATCAGATGAAGAATACTTCCATGAGGTAGAATTTCAAACCCAGAGGCATGGAGAGCTGACAAATGACGTAAGATTGGCAACACATGTGAGCCCGAAGGAAGAAGGGAAGAAACGAAAGAAGAGAGAAGCCTTACCAGAAGAGGAAGAATCTTTGTTTGAGGTCCCAGAAAATTTTAAGAAGTATGAGATAGATGATAGGAGAGTCATGATAAGAATGCCTAAACGAGAAGCACAATCAGGAGAGGCCTATGATAACAAAGAAACCACCAAGAAAATAGTAGTGGCCATAGAAGAAGGAGAGGAGAGATGCACGTATATAGGCCATGACCTGACAGAAGAAGAAGAGCATGAATTGATTGCCTTGCTAAGAGAATACAGAGATGTATTCGCTTGGAGTTACAAGGATTTGAAAGGGGTTGACCCGGACATATGCTCACACACTATTCCCATGACTTCAGATGCTAAACCCTCTAAGCAAAAGCCTTATACATATAACGATAATTACGCAGCTAAGATCAAAGAAGAGATAGATAGATTGGTCGAAGCTGGATTTATCTATGAAATTGAGCACACTGAATGGGTATCCCCCATCGTAGTGGTGCCCAAGAAGAATGGCAAGCTGCGTGTGTGCATTAACTTGGCCACAACCAGTCCATGAAACCAACCACTAGCTCCTACCAATGTAATCCTAGTTAAATATACGATGGCAGAGGAGAACCCTAATAGAGCATTGGTGCCACTAACCCTGTTGGTCTCAGAAAATGACTCTCACGCTCAAGGTTTAGACTACTTCCATGAAGATAGTTCACAAGCTTATTACATACAGTCACCTGAGCAAAGTGAGACTTCTCCATATCAATATGAGACACCACCGGTGGAGCAAAATTGGGAGTCAGAATACTCCAATGTTATGTACACAAATCCAAACCCCAGGCCCCAAGCGAGACAAGTGAGACCGCAAGCCCCTAGAGGACCATGCTTTAGATGTCAGGGCGACCATTTCATTCATAAATGTCCCCACTCGCCAACTCTGGGACCAGGACAAAACATCACAATACAAGGCTTTTGTCCTGAGTGCGGCAAGGAACATCTCCCTAGAGAGTGTCCTAGGAATCCCTCTAGTGCACCTAAGGTTACACCCATCAATGTGATAGGCCTAGTGGCAGATTCAAGTTCAAGTAGCAGTAACGTGGCTCCTGTACATGCACTTACTGGGGCACAAACATTAAAACAGGATAAACCGACGGAGCAGCCAGAGCCAAGTGACTCAGGAGAGTCTAGTAAGAGGAAACCAAGAACATGGAAGGACACCAGAGAGAAGGCTAATTGCAAGTCGAACAAAAAGATATCTGAACTAGAAGAAAGCCTAAGGGACACCAAAACAAAAATAGAAGACATTGCATTTCAAAGCCCCTCTCATGCCAAAACTCCATCCACACCACCTCATTCCACCCCACCGCCCATTGTAAATAGACTGCAATCAGGGTCTGTTCTTGTAGATCCAACTCCAGAAGGCTTGGACATGATGTTCAAGGCCTATCCGGCTCGTCTTCAAGGAGGGCCAACAGCTGCGAACCTGGACAAGAGTTACCCTAGAGCAAACTTAGAGATTGAATGAACAAAAATGTACATGAAAATGGTAGAAGTAGCTCAAGCTATGCTTGAGACTAGTCAAAAGTTCAATCACATAAACTCTATCAAGCCATATTTGCATTTCAAAGGCTTACTAGAAAGATTAGAGCAGTTGGTAAACAAGCCGCAGGTTTCTTTACCTCCACAGGCTCAACCGGTTGTTGAAAGAGAAAGCTCACCACCAAGGAAAGCTTATGTTCCTAATTCCGTGGAGGATGGAACACCTCTTTCAATGCAACAATACTCTCAAGAGTTCTTGCGGGAAATACAAGAAGAGAAATGGGCCAAGGAGAAGGGTAATCCCCCTCCTATTCTTGAGAATGATGATCTTCATGATCAATTTCCCCAAGACATTCCGTCTATCTATGCAGATCGAACATAGCAACAAGAGAATGAGAGATTAGATTTTGAATCTAATTCTTTACAAGAGTTGCCACAATTCACAGGCCCATGGGAATCTGAATCTCTCCAGATCAGAGCTCCCGCAATATTAGTAAGAAATGAGGACTCAGTGGTGCCAAGAAACACTGATGTCGTGAAGAACACTAAGGTTCAGTGTCATCTCACTGTGGAAGAGCTACTCAAAGAAAAACCTGAGCTATGGAATCATGTGAAGGATCAAGTTCCAGAACTTGATTCCAATATGCCGAAAGCAAGCTCTAAGCAAAAAATTCCAGAGATACCTCTAGACAAGATAGGAGACATGATTGAAGGTGAAGAAGGTAATACTTATCTTCCAATCACCTATCAAGGTTACACCACCAAAGCAATCGTAGATTCAGGTGTTGGTGTTGCTATTGCGACCACCTCCTTGTGGAAGCAATGGGGCAAACCCACATTAAGACCAACTAGAATGAAGCTTCAAATGGCAGATGGTCATTTTGAAAGACCTCTAGGATTTCTCGAAGGGATAACTCTAACCACTTGTGGTGTAGAGTTTGAACATACATTTGCTATATGTGACTTTGAGAAAAATAATGTCTATGAGATGATCCTAGGAAGACCCTTCCTACGACAACTGCAAATAGTACAGAATTGGGGAACCAACTCCTTGTACTTACAACACTTAGGGGTCACCACCAAGGTCAATTTGAAGGATTACACCTTCAGAGATGTACCACCCCTACAGTGGAATCCTATCCATAAAGCGAAAGAAGATTCTATCTCCGTGCATTCTGGAAGTTCACCTGATCCATCCTGGCTACATGAAGATACTCACTTGTGGATGTGCAAGGTCGCAGAGGAAGAGGAAAAGCGCCTAAAAGCAAGAGAAGAAGGAACTCCCCCAGGAGATAGACCAATCAAAGACCTAGCCTATACACCGATGATATTTCTAGATGAGGAATTTGAGCCTCATGGTTGGGTGGAAACCTTAGCTACCATGGACATTGCAGTCAATGAAGAACAATGGACACCTCATTGTGATGAGGAGGGTTATGATATCTCAGTGTTCATGTGTGAGCCCTTGTTGGAAGAGTGTGATCCTAGTGAGTCATAGAAGAAGAAGAGAATGATGATGATCTAGAATCCATTGTGATGGATACTTACTTTGACTCAGAGGAACACTATTTAGAAGACATACGAGTGTTAACCCAAAAAGAAGAAGAGCCTCTTACAAGTATTAAAACTGTAAATTCAAAGGAAGGAAGTGAAGGAGGTCAAAAGAAAAAGAAAAGAAAAGGAGTGAAACAAGAAGAGGAGGAATCATTGTTTGAAGTACCAAAAAATTTCTAGAAATATGAAGTTGAAGATCGGAAAATTTTAGTACGAATGCCTAAGAGAGAGGCATCATAGGAGAATCATATGATAATAAAGAAAAAACAAAGAAAATCGTGGTAACCATTGAAGGGATCGAAGAGCGATGCACATACATAGGAGATGACCTAAGTGCAAAAGAGAAAGTAGAGCTTCTAGCTCTATTAAGGGAATATAGGGACGTGTTTGCTTGGCACTATAGAGACTTGAAGGGAGTAGATCCAAAAATTTGCTCTCATACAATCCCGATGACCGCTGATGCCAAGCCCACCAAACAAAAGCCCTACCATATAATGATACTTATGCAGCTAAAATAAAAGAAGAAATTGACAGGCTGATTGAAGCTGGATTCATCTATGAGATTGAGCATACTGAATGGGTGTCCCCCATTGTAGTGGTGCCCAAGAAGAATGGAAAATTGCGAGTGTGTATTAACCTTAAAAAAGTTAATGCTGCTACGATTCGAGATAGTTATCCGCTTCCAATCATTGAACATTTATTGGAGCGTGTTGTAGGCAAGGAAGTTGATCTCTTGTTTAAAAAAATCTCACTTTGTTTCTTTAGCAAAGAGGGATTTTTCTCTTAAGGCTTGGAAGACTAGTTGTAAGTGTTCCAAATGTTCCTCATTTGACTTACTATAGATGAGAATATCATTCAAAAAGTCAACTACAAAATTTCCTAGGTAAGGCCTCAAAATATTTTTCATGAGTGTCATGAATGTAGCTAGGGCATTAGTGAGACCAAATGGAGTCATTAAAAACTTGTAATTTCCATACCTAAACCTAAAAGTAGTCTTAGGTACATCTGCTACTTTTATTCTAATCTGATGATACCCAAATCGTAACAAGCTTAGTAAAATCTCGAGCTTTGTGTAACTGGTCAAATACATAATCCATCTAGGCATTGGAAATCTATTCTTGATAGTTACATTATTCAATGCTCTGTAGTCTATAAAAAAGGTTTCATAGAGCCATCTTTTTGCTTACTAAGAGCATTGGCGATGCCCATGGAGAATTACTAGGTCGAATAAATCGTTTAGATAAATAATTTTGTATTTGACTTTCTACTTCTTGATGTTGTGCTAAATTAAGTTTATAAGAAGTCTTACAAATAGGTTTAATATGAGCAAGTAAGTCAATGGCATGGTCAATGTCTTTCCTAGTAGATGGTAATCCTTTTGGTAAATCAAGTGGAAATACGTCTTTATATTTAGACATTAGTCGCTTAGATCTTTTAACCACACTTTCATGCAAAAAAGAGTAATAGAAATTCCTATGCTTAGTTACATTATGATCCAAAATAGATACATTTTAAATATCATAATCATCAACAAATTGATGAACATCTAAAGCAAATAAATCATAAACATCATGTGATTCAAAAAGAGTGTCTAACTGCATGCATGAAATTAGAGGTGTACTGGGTACATCTCTTTCGCCTTGAATACAAATATTACTTCCATCTTTAACAAATTCAATATTATTTTTATGATAACTTCATTTAAGTGTATCCCATAAACCCCAAAGCCATTCTCTACCCAATACTATGTCTGTTCTTTCCATATTCATAATTTGGAAATCCAAATGATCAATAAATCCTTGAATCTCAATTCCCAAATTGGGTACCATAGTATCCCATATTCTTTTATCTTCCCCTTGCATCATAGATACTACATATTTATGTGCACTAGGCTATTGGGGAATTTTAAGCTTTTTGACCAAAGCATAATTTATTAGGTTATGAGTTGTAGAATCATCAATCATGATTCACAAGGTAGTCCCATATAGATGACCATGAAGTTGAACTAAATCATGTGGCCCAAATTGTTGTGACCTCAAAGATTGAGTTAAACAACATGTATGTTTTATATCCTCATGCATAACTTCCACTTCTTTGTAGCTAGAGCTACCATAAATATGAAGTGTTTGCATGAGGTGGACTATTTTTTTTTTCCTTTTTCTAAGACTATATTGGTCCCTGGTCCTTTCTTTCTATCTTCCCCCTTAGGTACTGGGCAATTCCAATAAGAGTGGTTAAGAGATAAACACCTAAAACATAAGTTTTCCTTCTTTTCCTTCTCGAACTAATATGTGGTAATTCTAGGCCCTCATTGCTACACGACTAGTCTTCATACAAGTGAGCATACTTGATAGCATCTTCTAAATTTTTAGGATCATTACATCATACCTCAAGCTTAATGGCTTTGTCAGGTCCTCTTACAAACCCTACTATTTTTTGGAAATATCTAGATCCTTCAATTTAAGCACCATCTTTGATAATGGGAGAGATAAACAAAAAAATGTCTACCTCTTTGCATCATTCTATCCAACTCGGGTAAAAAATCATTAGGAAAAGAGCTTCAAATTGAGCCCAATCTACAAGAATAGCTTTGGCTTCTTTCTGACTCATCCACCACTTGTATGCACATGGTCTACGAAAAAGACTCGCTTTGAGCACTCGATAGTCAGGTGGGGTTCCTTTTAACTGATGCAAGTGAGTCGAGTTTTGTAGAGAACTGTACACTAAATCCTTGGGTCTCGATCATCCCGCATGAATATGGGTGGTTTCAAGTCTTTAAGCAAAGGTGTATCCCTAAGATGCTTATCCTTTGGAGTGGTAAAGGGTATAGTGGGGATAACTTCTTCTTCTATTCTAACCATGATGGCAGTTTCATGACAAACTTTGCATTCAAGCTCTTCTTTGGTAAGGAAAGAAGGAATAGTACTCCCTAGAGTAATGAATTGGGTTTTAAATTGTTCAAAAACCGATGTCATGCTTCCTCAAATAGATTCTAGCTTATTTTTTATATCAAGTAAAGCATGATGTTGAGCATGAGTGATGAACTCATCATATAAATCAACTTCCTCTTCAACATCATGCATCTCTAAGTCTTTTGTTTTTTCTTGTTTTTCTACTTCTATATCTTGAGGAACATCTAAACATGGATTTTGAGTTTTCTTTTCTATAGTTTCCATGGTTGAAGAATATTGATTGAATATGAAACTAAAAGAAGCAAATCAAGTATTGACAGTGAAAGGAATAACTCATATGCACTTTCTTAATGTTCTCCAAAGCTTTGGAAGAAAATTTGAAGTGATCCTTGCTAGGCCAAAAATGAATTCATAATGTCTAATTGGCAATTGGGTGCTTGTTAAACTGATTATGGGTTAATCGTTACTTTACTTCCTATTCAAATGCTTCAAGTTCAACCGGTTCCAAATCTTCTAACCGCAATCGTTCTCTTAGCCACGTGGGTCCTTGGGAGTGGTAGGGGTCTGTTAGACAGAGGCCCTGTACTATTTTCCCAATTTAACACACAATCTTAATGTCATTCCGTCCTTAGCTCAGTATCCATCCCCGAACAACGGAAGACTGTTCAGTGTATGGGAATTCAAACTTCAGGACTGAGGGTAGCAATCTGGTTACGTAAATTACGCGCAAAAGATACTTCAATAACACAGTCACCTAATCCGTACTTCGTCAGGGCAGATAGGTATACCAACTAGACATTATATCGTAAAGTTACGCGAACTCGAACAATCAATCTCCTCGTAATAAACAGCTAATCATGATTCGACGATGTTCTTCTCACATTCCGACCATTACAGCTACTAGTCTTCCAGTAGTTGGAGTAAACAGCAAATATAAGATACAGTAACGAATTCGGTCGATTACACAACTTTACAGACAATGAGTTCGAGATTACTCCTAGCACTACCTACTTCACCGAAGAACTGCCAAATAACACACCACACTTGTTAACACTCAGAGTCACACTCAACCATCACCGAACAGATTCGCCACACAATACAACTGATTCGTCATTCTGTATTAAGGTGAGTTTAATCGACTAGTAGGAGTACAAACGGAACAGATCAAGCAGAACTTACCCTAACAACATATACGCGCACACAATGCGTTACAACACTCTCAAACGAGACTTAATCAAACAACACACTACAATTCCCACAAAAACAGGGCTGCTCCGCTCTTTTTGTTCATTTCCTTAAATAGAGGATTTTTTACAAGGGTGCGCACTTCTGCAGTTACCTGCGTGTTCCCTGAAAGATTCTCTTTTTTCATTTAAGCTCCCTGTCCTCGTACTCTTGTCCTTGTTCGGCGGCCGTCCAGCACTTTTACATTTAAGGCACCTGACCGGGTTTATCCGTCCTGGTTCGGCGGCCCTCTAACACTGGCACGCACGGTGGACTCGAACCCGCAGGTGCATTACTGTCTTCAACATCCTTTTGCGTTGCCTGTAGGTCTATTCCAGGGTTTGGCTCCCGAATCCTTTCTGACCGTACTTGTTCAAGTGGAGGAATAAGTATAGCCAGCCATCTCCTGCGAAAAAGTGTCCAGCTATTTTGAACACGACTATCCAATTGCTGTTTAATAAGTCTATGTCCACATTTGTCATTAATGTGGCATTCAGTTCTACGCCCTCATCTTTTAATATCTGCCTTTCGAACTCCTGCAAAACCTGTATTCTTGACTGCAAAATTTCATTTTCGGCTTGCAGGTTAGCATTCAGGGTAGAAAAACTTGACATTTCGGCTTGAATCTGTGTTTGGATAGTTTGCTGCCACTGATTAAATTCTTGAAAACACTTTTTTGCGGTGACCAATTCTGCCGTTAGTTGCCGGTTGTTACTCTGTAACACCTGTAGTAAAGCTTCTTTGTCATCCAATTCCTTTTGCATCTGTGTCATTAATGAATTGGACTTAGTCATCGTGGCGAGTAGTAATTCGTTTTTGTGCTGAAGCGCTTGTTCTTGTTGCCGCAAATATTGAGAAACCTCTTGTAGTTTGTTTTGCATCCCTATGACAAAATCGGGTAGTTGGCAAGTTGTCTACCATCCTTCGTTTAATGGACAGCCGAAACGGCGTCCCTACGGTCTAGTTCTGTGCGCTGTTACCTGTGTGGAAGAAATGTGCAGACGAGGTGGAGGCTTGAGCTGCTTCCTCAGGCTCTGTTTGGTGTCCTGTATCTATTCTATCATGTTCACCGGAATAAAAATGGGGGGACCAGTGTAGTTGCTCATCCTTTACTGATTGGACAAAATTAAATATAGCAGCTAAATAGGCTGCTAGTCTGCTGTTGGTGTGGGATCTTCGCTTATCCCCGACAATGATTTGTGCGTAGAGGTGGTTATACAGCCAATGTGTCCAGCTAACCCGACCTCCTTCTTCGGCATGTAGTAGTGGTGAAAAATTTTCTTTAGACATTAAATCGAATTTCACTAGTAAACAGAGCTTCTCTAAGTACCATTTAAATTGTTCTCGACGGTGATATGTGGCATTTTTCAACATGTAATACCGTCGGGGGCCTTCACAGTCGCCAAATTCCTTTCTCAGATCCTCATTTGAACATTTAAGATATCGGGCGCCATCATAGAGTGGTAGTTTAAATACGGCTGAGACTAGCTGGGGCGAAAATTGTACCTGATTTAGAATGAAGCCGTTTGTTTGTTGCATGCTATATAATTGATTGTCTGCATCGTCATTAGCAATCCACTGCTCCCATGGTAATTGGGCAAACTGGAGGAGCCCTATCTTCCGTAGCCAGTCCTCATTCTTTTTCGAATTGATGTCGAGCTCGATTTTAAATTCGGTGGAAAATTTATGCTGAGTCTTTACTGATGCAGAAGTTACTGCGTCATCTGCATCATCTTGTAGGGTAGTATGTGTTGTCGTCACAACGTGGGTCTGTGTACTGGCGCGCTTCCTGAGTTGCCATCTGAGTATGTCAGATTCCGACATGCTTGTTTAAGGGTTGCTGAGAAGAATATGCTGGAAGTTGCTAACTGGCGCTGAATCTCGAAGAATACTAATGAAGAATGCTATGCTCTGTATACGCATTTTATAAACACCAGTGCTTGAACGGCCATTTGCTATACTGATTGTATGTCAGTAGGACATGACTCTTCCCTCCCTTGTCAATATTTGTATCATGAGTAAGAATCATTATGCCGCGTGTTACTCCGTAGATTGGTGCTAGACTGAACAAGACTTTACATGTGCGAAAAATGTCAGAAAACCAAAACTTGATTATCATACTCATTTCGAATCCATCGTTACATTATGAATTCGGATGGGCGAATATACTTATTCTTCTATGAGACCTTCGAGATACATATTCCTGGCTGATCTAAATGTGCGAGCTATTTTTTTCTTAAGGGTTTCTAATAATTGTTTTAGCGTGTCGGGTTCTAAAACTTGCACATCTATTCTAACGGAACTAAGCGCAATTGCTTCGGTAAGCACGTTTTCGGCCTGGGTCTGCAAAAAAGCCTCCTGTAGATAGAAATCGTTGGATAGTGCGGCGTCCCTGGAAGTCTTCATTTCGGTGACCTTCCGCTGCATCTCTGTGACTCGATCCCTTTGATTTCGCAGTTGGTTATCGAGGCGCTCGAATTGTTGGTTCTGAAATTCAATCGTTCGGGAATATGCATCTCGTTCCCATCGAGCTTCTGCCAGATCTTTTTGATGTTTTGCTTCCCTGGTTAATTGTCGTCGCAGCATTCGGTTTACCTCGTCTAAACATTCCTGAGCTCTGCGTAGCTCGTCTTGGACTTGCGCTGCTTCTCGTTGTTGTTCTTGATTCTTTTGAATTGTTTCCTACAACTGGGCCTTCGTTTCTTCGACCATTTCTTCGAGGGAAGAACTGATCTCTTCTTTTTCTTGGATGGCGGTCTTGAGTTCCCGGATTTCTTCGTGTGCTTCGTATAATAGCTTGTCTTTGGCGGAAAGCTGCTCCAATGCCACATCTCTCTGCTGTGTCAAAGCCTGTTGTTCCGAAAATTGGGCTTGGAGGGCAGCTAGTTGTGTCTGCAATTGATGATTCTCCGCTCTTACGGCGTCGACTTCTTCTTGAAGGGGAGTGATGTCAGCTTCCAGGAGGTCTACCTTGTGCTGCAGGTCGTGTCTAATGGTGTTTGCAACCTCAGTCATTTGTACTGGAAGTTGTTGTGAGAGGGCGATGAGTAGTTGGCCCATGTTGGCCAGTTCGGAAAAGATCGGAGTAGAGGAAAGGAGGAGTGGGTGTGGTGGTGTAGATGTTTGGGTATGGAGTTGGGGGGATGTCGGGGGTGAATAATTGGGGGAGGATGAAGAAGATTCAGAAATTGGCGGTGGGAGAGGGTTGACTGGTGGGGATTGAGGGCGAGGGGATGTAGGGTGGGTTACCTGATTGATGGGTTGGCTTTCACCTGTGATGTGGGCGATGGTGGATTCGACGGCCTTGAGTAGGGTGTTGAGCGCGCTGTTGATCACGTGTTGTTCATCTTCTCGTTGTGCTGATGCTTCTTCAGTGGAGACGGGCTCTGTTTCCGTGTGCTTCTGCTGGTCGCGGAGGTCGGCCGATGAATCGTTGTGTATGGAAGTGGCGGTGTCGTGGAAGGTCTCTTCTTGGTCTGCGGTTCTGTTATCCTGATTCTGTCCGGCGGATCCTTGTGCTTCGCTTTCTGAAGAGCTGATCCGAATTCTCTTAGTGCGGAAAAGTTGGTTGATCTCTTCATCTTCTTCTTCTTCTTCGTCGAGGGGTTGCACTGATTCTTCGTGCCTAAGAATGGGACCTTGGGGTGGTGGTTGTGCGGCAAGGATGGTGGGGAAAAGGAATGAGATGATGTGGGGAAGGCGAGAGCGCGGGGTGGTACCCTTCTGGAGTTGCTTCACGATGGCTACACATTCTTTATGGATTCTGAGGAAGAAGTATGACGCAAAGTTGACGGGTTCCTGGACAGCTAATTCTAAAGCGGAATAGAACGGTCGTGAGATGCCGTAAGTGCGTTTTTGCAGGTTAAGTATGGCGACTAAGAATTGTAGAGCGGATCGTTCGGGTTCTGGGCGGCAGAGAATGGCGTATTCGTTGGACGAGGAGCGGGGGAATAGTTCATTCATGCGGGCAATGGGAATACTCGGGCCATTTTCACGGCCTTGCGGGTTGAGGCGATAGGCTTCAGCGAAGGCTTGGAAGGTGATGACTGTTCGCGAGCGGAGTGAGAGAAAAACCCATTGGCGTTCGGTGGCGGGGGACTGAGCAATGGCGGTGATGATCTGTGTGAAGAAAGGATGGGCTTCCACCGAGTGCTAGGGCAACTCAGCGAAGTTAGCCAACCCTCTGCAACGCAGGTATTTGCCTACCTCGGTAGGGATACCATCACGGAAGGCTGCATAGTTGGCTATTGCTTCCATGGCGGTTACTGAGGAAGATGATGAGCACGGATACAGAATGCACGAGGGCTCAGAATAGTAGCATGCAACACACTAGCTTATTTCGGCGTCGTCGACAGAGTTTAAATAGAAGCACTACGGAGGGGGAAAGGGGTGGGATATCATTGTGCGGTGCGGGAATAATACTGGTTTTCATGTAGGTGTGCGTACTCGAGTGACTGTTAAGAGGGCGGCTGGTTATATCAAGATCGTACAAAACGCGGCTATTTATAAAAAGCAAAAAAGAAGAACAAGAAAAGTTTAAACAAAACACGGTCCATCGTTGAAAACTTAATACGGGCTAGTGGTGTGATGATATGGCCATAACTTCGACCCATTAATTACCTTGGGGAGTGGAGTTCCAGTCAACGTAGTCAACCGAAAAGTTGCCGGACCGACTTGTTCTGAAATCTTAAAGGGACCGAACCAGCGTAGTTTGAACTTTCCTGCTGTTCTATCGGATCTTGCGTTATAGAAAAGGACAAGCTGACCTACCGAAAAGATTGGGGTCTTCAAATATCGATCATGTGTCTTGGCTTGCCTTAGTTGCACTTCGCGCATGGTTAAAAAGCTGAGCCATCGGTGCTCATCAAGTTCCCTGAGTGCGTCCATTCGTGCTGTCAGCGACTCTTCTAGTAGCATTTTCTGGGTGATTGCTACACGCAGGCTTGGGATAACTATTTCCATGGGTGCTATTGCTTCTAAACCATAAGCTAGTTTGAAAGGTGTCAAACCTGTTGTTACCTTATATGTAGTTCGGTATGCCCATAATACGGTGGGTAGTAGTTGATCCCATCTTTCCGGTGCTTCCATGATCAATTTCCGGAGGATATTCAATAGTGATTTGTTTGTGCTTTCGGCCAGACCATTGGCGCGAGGGTAATATGGAGAGCTGAGTTTATGTGTCACCTGGAATGATTGGGTTAGTACCTTCATTACTTGATTTACGAAGTGAGTACCTTGATCTGTCACCAATTCGAGTGGTAAGCCAAACCGTGGGAAGACATCATTTAACAGACATTTCGCTACTACAACTGCTGTAGCAGACCGTAAAGCCCAGGCTTCTGCCCATCTCGTTGCATAGTCTGTACAGGTTAGTATGTATCTGTTGTTACTGAAGACTGCTGGCGGTGTGATTGGATCGATAAAATCTAGTCCCCATTTCTGAAATGGTTCGAGTGGCATAATAGGCTGCAAGGGAAAGAAGTGTCGTTGCAGTGGTTGTCCAGACCTTTGACAGTTATCACAATTTTTAACGAATTGGGCCACATCTCGGTACATAGTAGGCCACCAGAGACCTCCTTGCAGAATTTTCCGGTGAGTTAGATCTATGGCAAAATGACCACCAGTAGGGGTTGAATGAGCCATCGTGATGACCGAGTTAATTTCGTGCGGAGGGACACATCGAAGTAAGATTCCGGTGTGATCTACATAATATAGTTCTCCTACCACTAGCCGGAATCGACGGCTAAAGACTGCCAATTTCCTTCGAACTGCCTTGGCCGTCTCAGATGGAAAGCATCCTTTGGTGAGAAAAGTTAAAATTTGATCATAATATGTAGGTGTTGCTTGTAATTCGGCAGTCTCATCGGTCATTGGCTCATAACTATAAATTGCTGGAGTCGTATCATCTATGCCTATCGGAGCTTCACCAGAATCTAGGCGGGATAAGAAATCTGCTAAGGCATGTGCATTTCCGGGTCGGTGAATGACTTCATAATCAAATTCCTGCAAGAGTAGCACCCATCGGGCTAATCGTCCGCCTAGATGTTGTTGTCTCACTAGATAGACAAGGGCAGCATGATCCACATGAAAGGTGAATTTCCGGCCTAATAAATAATGTCGAAACTTTTTGATGGAGTAAATCAATCCTAGACATTCTCTTTCAGTGGTAGAATAGTTCTTTTCTACCGGTGCAAGCCTTCTGCTGGCGTAATAGACAGGGGGAAACCACTTATGTGTTTGCTGCATCAGAATACTGCGGATCGCAATATCTGAGGCATCGACAAAAACGTGGAACGGATTGTCCCAGTCCGGTGGTTGTAGGATTGGTGCCTGCGTCAATAGATACTTGAGTCGATCAAATGTAGTTTGGCATTCTTGAGTCCATTCGAACTGTCGTGGAGTTTTGGTGATTAGTTTATTCAGAGGTACAGCCAGATGAGCAAGCCATCGTAAGTGTCTGCCGTGCCACCATACTTGACCCATAAAACGCATTACTTCTTTCGGAGTGGCGGGTACTGGGGCTTCTAAAATTGCCGAAATCCTATCTGGGTCTACTCGGATACCTTGATCAGATACAATATGACCAAGTAGTTCGCCACATGAAACGGCAAACACCGATTTGCTTGGGTTAAGGCAGAGTCGATAATCTCGACACTTTTGGAAACAGCATCGTAGATGAAGCAAATGTGCCATCATTTGTCCGAAAATTGAGAAATCATCGAGATAGACTTGCATAAACGAATTGAGATACGGAGAGAAAATCTCCTGCATACATCGCTGAAAGGTGCTTGGTGCATTTCTCAATCCAAACCACATTACCGTACAAGCAAAGACACCCCAGTTGGTAATGAAGGCGGTTTTTGGGATATCTGCTTCAGCCATTCTAACCTGATTGTAACCGCTGTATCCGTCTAAGAATGAATACATTTCGTGGCCTGCTACTCTATCAAGCATGGTATCCAAAAAGGGGATCGGGAAGGGATCTGGTACTGTTGCTGCATTCAATTTTCGGTAATCTACACAGATTCGTAATTGCTTATTTTTCTTTGGCACGATCACAATTGGCGAAATCCATTCAGCATGTTCTACTGGTACGATGAATCCTACCTTTAGTAATCTGTCAAGTTCGGCTTTAACCTGAGATGCATAATTGGGATTCATCCGATAGCTGGGCTGCCTATTCGGTTTAGCTTCAGGCTCCAGTATGACTTGGTGCTGATATATGCGCGGATCTAATCCTTTCATATCTTTGTAATCCCAGGCAAAGACGTCTGAGAATTCGCGAAGTAGTCGAATCAGATCAGCTTTGAATAATTCCGGTAAGTTTTGCTTTATCTTTACAGGTCGTGGATGATCTTCGTCTCCTAGATTGTACGAGATCAACTGGTCTTCGGAGACATAAAACTGTTGTGGATTCTCTGTGTCGTCTATCGATCGAAGTAGTGAATGTAATTCATTGTCATGTGTCGGCATCCTATCTTCCTGCTTGGTTTCTTGGGTGATTGGTGTAACTGTACATACTGAAGTACTCCAGTTATCTATTACGGACTGTAGATCAACAGTCCCTAAGGTCATTAAGTCAGCGTTACTCTTCAAAAATTCCTCTTCTTCATCATCTGATAGTCCATCTAACATGTGGACAGGTTCCGCAAAATATGGTCTGGCGTGCAGTTCGCAAGGTTGTATAGCATCTAATTTTACTACATATCTACGGCTGGCATCTTTGAACGTAAGCTCTTGTGCAGACCAGTCTTGTATTACCTTCGCATGCTTCAACCAAGGTCGACCAAAAAGAAGGTTG
This sequence comes from Ceratopteris richardii, assembly GCA_020310875.1. Classification (NCBI taxonomy): domain Eukaryota; kingdom Viridiplantae; phylum Streptophyta; class Polypodiopsida; order Polypodiales; family Pteridaceae; genus Ceratopteris; species Ceratopteris richardii. The sequence continues at coordinate 98,763,286 of CM035418.1, forward strand.
TAATCCAAAGTGGATTCCGGCAGATCTAGTATGACAAAATTCATTTTGAAGGTCGTACATTGTAAAGTAATGGGTACATTTCGCACAAGTCCTACAGGATGGACTCTAGATTGGTCTGCCATTCTGACAAAAAATTGAACTGGTTCAATGTCGGTCCATCCTAGCCTATTGCATAAGGCTGTAGTTGCAATGTTGACACCAGAGCCTCCATCAATCAATACCTGCGTAATTTTATGATTCTTATACCATACTGTGATCAAGGGGACTGAATGATCAACCGTAGAATCAGGTTCTGGTTGAACTGCTGCTGTCGCCGGAATACAAGAAGGTACCGGACTGAACTGTTGCGCTCTTGTCGAACACCAGGTACTAATGCCAGTAGTTGGCCGAGAGGCAGAGTGATAGATGCCTTGGATAAAATTTCCCAGGCTTGCTGAGGTTGGTTATCCTGCTCTTTTGAACTTGAGGTCTCTACGGATACCGAAGTATCTGCTATTATGTCTACTGCTGATGGTGGTTCCGCTGCTGTTTCCTTTTGTTGCGTTCCTTCCTTTGTTGACGAGGTCTGAGTCACCGGAATGGGTTCTGGGAACACTGGTGGTTCTGTGGCGGTCCAGTGACTAGCCTTGTTATACATCCTATGTTGTTCTCGTATCCCCGGTTCAAATACTTCTGCTGCTGGTTGCAGTTGTTTACCTGATCGGGTCTGGACTGTTGTTGTTGTTGTTGTCCGTTCATCGTGGGTGTCTCCGGTCCTTCTTCTGTATCTTGAGGTTGATTAGTTGAACTATCAGAATCTGGATCGCCGGATGGCGTGCCTTCCGGTGTGCTGGTTTTGCGCAGGATACTTCGGACCTTAGCTTCGAATAGGTCTCCTTCTTTCTGGATGTCCAATATCCGAAATCTTTCTTCCAAGCACGCGGGTCGGGCTGAGGACTCCGCAAAAAATGCTAATCCTTGGCCGCCAGTTGGTGTTTCTATTACCGGAATATCACCGGAATGAACTGACAGTGTACCAGACTGTAGTGTTTTTCCGCTTTTACTGATTTCTTTTCCTAGAGTTTGTCTAATCGTGGATAACTCTAAATCTTTATCCAAGATTGTTAAATTGGTCTCCAGCGGCGTCTTGATAGATTCTGGAATTACTGTACTTTGGTTAGGCTGGGTCGAGATGACACCAGAATGTACCAAAGGCGTTGATCGTTCCACCGGAATATGACCGGAATTAATTCTAGCGTCCTTAACTTGCTTGACCACTGGGTCAGGCCGCATTATACCTTCTTCTCCTAGGGTTGTCTTTAGTACTTTTCTTGTTCCCGTCGTATGGGTCCTAGGATACGTTTCGTCAGACCGAGTAACCGGCATGTATCATTGCTTTAGTAGCACTATCTGAACAGTTGGCAACAATCTGGCTCTGTTGCTACCGTCAGTCAATCGAACGATAAACGTAGTGTTTGATTCTGAATAAACAGCCAGCATGCTACTGCTACTGTTCATAGATAACTGGCAACCTGATGCCACCTTCCCACAGACGGCGCCAACTATTAAACTGATTATGGGTTAATCGTTACTTTACTTCCTATTCAAATGCTTCAAGTTCAACCGGTTCCAAATCTTCTAACCGCAATCGTTCTCTTAGCCACGTGGGTCCTTGGGAGTGGTAGGGGTATGTTAGACAGAGGCCCTGTACTATTTTCCCAATTTAACACACAATCTTAATGTCATTCCGTCCTTAGCTCAGTATCCATCCCCGAACAACGGAAGACTGTTCAGTGTATGGGAATTCAAACTTCAGGACTGAGGGTAGCAATCTGGTTACGTAAATTACGCGCAAAAGATACTTCAATAACACAGTCACCTAATCCGTACTTCGTCAGGGCAGATAGGTATACCAACTAGACATTATATCGTAAAGTTACGCGGACTCGAACAATCAATCTCCTCGTAATAAACAACTAATCATGATTCGACGATGTTCTTCTCACATTCTGACCATTATAGCTACTAGTCTTCCAGTAGTTGGAATAAACAGCAAATATAAGATACAGTAACGAATTCGGTCGATTACAGAACTTTACAGACAATGAGTTCGAGATTACTCCTAGCACTACCTACTTCACCGAAGAACTACCAAATAACACACCACACTTGTTAACACTCAGAGTCACACTCAACCATCACCGAACAGATTCGCCACACAATACAAACTCAATCGAGAAATGGCACCTCGCTGAAGTTGAGGATGTATGCATATGTTAAAGTGGAAGCGAGAAAAGTGAAATCTTGCCAAAGGGGTGACTTTGGAAGCTTTGAAAAATAAGGATTTTGATGCCTAAAATTTCTAGAAATGGTAGATTCTTAGAGTGCATGTATCAAAGAACATAAGCATATGTTGCTTTTGATGGTTTGCAATGGAGAACTTCTTCAATATTGTGAGCGAGAATTCAAAAAAATAACCTTTTTACCTCCCTTCAATCTCATTTTTCATGCAAAATTGATGTCTTCTCTTCCTTCTTCATGTCTAAATGAAGTGCCTGTGATCTTGTTTATCCCATATATGTGTGCAACACACTCATTGAGGTCTTCATATAGAAGTGCAACACATCTTTTCTCTCATCCAAGGATGAGGGAGGGAATTTGGAGAGAGCTTGTTCTCTCTATGGGGCGCCTCCTGGCAGGTCCACGTGAGCCTTGGGGAGGCATGGCAATGAGTATGCCGTGTGTCTCCTTTTATGTATTGGGTGTTGATATATTTAGGTAGTGATGTGTGTGAACACACTATGACCATCAGAGTACTTTTCTCCCTCTTTAGGAGGCTTTGTCCCCCGGCTTGTATATACACCTCTAGGCCTAATGGATTACATATCTTTGTACATTCTAGTGGTAATACATTCACTATTGTGTGTTGTGCTCCAAGCTTCTTTTTCTTCCTTGTTTTGTTCGCATGCTTCCGCAAACCTCGAAATCCAACAATTGGTATCAGAGCAAGTTGTTACTTCATCTAGGGTGTCGTTGACACCTCTCTGATCACAGTCTTAGAATCACATGAAATTTGGTGTGCATACTCAAGCTGATTAGGAAATCAAAATTTCTTCACTTTATTGTGCCAAAATCATGATCTAAGCTCGTTTGCCCTTTGAATGCACTATCATAGCACTTGTGCAGGTTATTTCATCTTTTTGTGCCAAAGATATTTATAGGTTTTGATTCACAAATATAAGCCTCTTGAAGTCTGCTATAGGTTTAGCAAAACTCAACATGGTAGTTCTGTTCAACGTTTTGAGATATAGTCAATTGTTTGCATTAGGGTATTTTAGTCAATGGCCTTGGCTGAATGCAGTGATGTATTCCATATGTTGGTTGTTGAGGATAAGTTGGAGGATACCAATTACCCATTATGGGCTTATATGATGCGTCACGTATTGGTTGCAAAAGGAATGTGGAATATTGTGCAGGGTATTGAAAAATGTCCTATTACACCTGCAAACACAATTGTTGAAGGTGATGCAGATGGCATTGAAGATGACAGTATTCTTCATGTTCATGTTTGTGCTATGGTTGCTGTTGCACCTACTATAGAGAAAACTTGTTGAGATGGAAGGGATGCTCAAGCACATGCATTGATAGCCTTGTCTTTCAAACGTGCCATTATTCCTCACATTAACTCTTACAGAATAGCTATAGTGCTTGGGATACACTTACCTCTTTCTACCAGGCAAGGAATGAGGCTCCTGTTGCTTACCTCCAAAAATAGTTGGAGAGCGAGCACATGAATGAAGGAGATTCCATGGATAGTTCTCTAACAAAGATCAAAGATTTGAAGGAATAATTGATTTCTACTGATGAAATCTTGCCAAACAGTTCACTTGGGCAAATTGTTCTGAATGTTGTCCCGATTCATATCAGACTTTTGCTTCTACTATTCGTTTGATGATGAAAAACAATCCAAATACCTTAACATTTGAGGAGTTAGTCTTTGTTGTGTTGCACGAAGACTATTCTAGGCAAAAAAATTCTATTATGTGTGTTGTAGATCATGCTTTCTTGGCTAGTCAGAAGGGGAAAGGAAAATGGAGCTCTTCTACTAGTAAGCAAAAATCTGCAAATTTTGCACAATCAAAGAAGGATGGCACAGATGAGAAGAAAATAGAAAAGCAAAAGTTGTTTTGCAAATATTGTAAAGGAAATGATCATGTCATAAAGTGCTATCCTAAACTCGCTGCTAAAGAGGCAATTAAGAAAGAGGTAGGAATGTTTGTTGCAAAGGCCTCTACACCCAAATAGAGTATGCTAATCTTGTGTAGAATGAAGAATGGGCATTTACCACTGTTTGCTCTTATAACCCATCTTCTCATGAACAGTGTATGTCTGCAGTAGACTCAGATGTTTGGTACTTTGATAGTGGGGCAACCAAACATATTACCTTGCAACGTAGTTTCTTCACTTCACTCGAGCCTACCCCATAGGGAATACTATCACATGCGATAACAACTCCTCTTATCATGTCATGGGAGTTGGTGTTGAAGCTCAAGGTCAAGGACAAAGCATGTAAGCTCATCAAGGAAGTGGACACAGAAGAAGAAGGAGCAAGTAGGGAGCTCCAAGAAGCACCTGTCAAATTTTTAGAAGAAATCCCTACAAAAATAGTGATTTTTATCACTAAAAACCATCGTAAATACCATTCTCCATTTTTGCAACTCCATTTTGTTCAAGCCGAAAAGTCCTCATCCTACCAATTTTCATAATTTTTGGACTCCGTTTGAGCTCCCAAATAAACCCTGGAACCTATTTTTTAACTAGGCCGGACACTAGGTTTGGATAGGGCCAAAACCACTCAAAAACCTATAAAAAGGGCTGGAGAGCTCATTTTTGAGGTTAGCTTGTTGTAGTTTTGAGCTTGGTAAGAGATTTCTTTGGTAATCGAAGTCCTTCCATTGTTCCACTCTTTGCTCTTACTTTGTGTCCGTGTGTGTGTATGTGTGTGCATGCTTGTGTGCTTTCACTCACGCACTTGTGCCATCACTTGCTCACGGTCTTCATACCAGTCCTCACGTCTCCACGGATTGACATTTATGAGGTGTATCTCCTCATGTTGGTACTTGCCATTGTGCTAGAGTGACACCAAATTTGGCGCGGTTGGCGAGGAGAGAGCTTGGAGGACGAGCGTGTGATGGTAAGACGTAGAGTAGCAACGTTGGAAGGTAAAAAAACCACCATTTTCAGTTCAGTTTTTGAGTTTTTCTTCTCCTTCATCTTCATCATCATCATCTCCACCCACCTTCATCTTCTCAGTTTTTTCCATTTTTTTAGAGTACATTCACCTTGCTTTTTACTTGTGGTTGTGAGAAAGAGCCTTAGAGAGGGTGCAGAACTGAAAACCTGAAGAAATAGTACCAAAATAGCTGAAAACAAGAGTGAACAGCCCCGGACGTGGTATAACCTGCACCAAGTATCGTGAGTGCAATAGCGTGGGTTTGAAGGAAGATTTGGCATCTGCAGACACATAGGAGTGACAAGGAGGACACAAGGTACTCATATTTGCAAAAATTGTTGAATTTGGACTCCAAAAAGTCCAAGTATTGTGTTCTCCTGCGGTTGAAGTATCGCAATACCTGGATATCGTGAAACTCCTGTGGTCGAGTATCGCGATACTTGCAGTGGTCACATATCGAGTATCGTGTATCGCTGAGAAACATTCACGATACTAGGCAAATATCGTGTATCATGTATCATGGAGTTAACTTTCGCGATACTTGGTAGATATCTAGTATCGTCAAAACATTTCTCACGATATTGGTCACATATCGAGTATCGTAGAGACTTGAAAACGATACTTAGAGGAATATCGAATATCGTGGGAATTCCAAGTATCGTGTATCGTGATTTTTTTCGTGATACCCACCCCATATCGTGTATCGTGACCTGCAGTGTCAAGTATCGTGAGTCTAACTCTCGCCTGATATCGAGTATCGTGTATCGTGGGATTCCTCTTGGCGATACCTCTGCAATATTGAATATCGTGAGGGTCCTCCCACGATACTTGCTGGATATCGAGTATCGTGATCTGTCTAGTTGGTTGAGTATCGTGTATCGTATGGCCTAAGTATCGAGTATCTTGGACCTACTCTAGTGTCAAGTGTCATGTATCGTTTATTTGAGATATCGTGTATCGCGGCAAGGAAAGTATCGAGTATCGCCTACTTCAAGTATCACGATACTTGCTAAGTATCATGTATCGCCTGTTCTGCATTAATCCCAAAGAGGTCTTGTTTCCCTGTTTTAAACCTCAAAACCCTGAACTGGCATAACTTTCTCATACGAAATCCGTTTGCTGTGATTTTGGGTTTGTTGGAAAGCTCAGGTGGACTAAGAAACTAAGGAGTTCCAAAGGATTCCGAGCAATACAAGGGGGAATTTTGGACTTGTAGACAAAGCTTATGAACCTAAGATCTGGCAGACACTTAGGCAAGGATAGGCAAAGCATTAGATCATCTGAGGCTAGTGTCAACCATACAGTTAAGTCTTGGGCACAACAACTAAGTGGTTATCCCTACGTGCTAAGTTCCGAAACAAGTGACTCATAAATGTCTTTCAACATGGAAAGACCCACACGTAGCTCAGGTACTTCCTATTTACAGACACCAGAAGGTCCCTATAAGACACAATTGGAATACATCAGGACCAACCAATTAGGTGCTCGCATCTATGAGGATGGTTTGAGACGAACAATGGTCCAGCTCAAAAATCCTGATCAACCCTTCAGACTTGAACACCTAGTGGTCAACTTCGAATAGAGTGCATACATTGATAAGGAAGAAACCATGTATGTGGTTACCAACCTACCAGACAGGACAAATGAGTTTGGAAACATCATTCCTGAGGATGAGCTAGGAGATTTGGAGCAAGGAGACCTAGGACGAGAAACCAAGTCCCCTAGAGGTAAGTTAGTCTTGACTAGAGTGATCACTCCAAAATGGATTTCCCAAGACAACAAAAGCATAGAGCTATTCTTGAATAGAGAAACGGAGGAAGCCTTTTGGAGATTCAAGCCAGATCAATCGAGCCTAATAGTCACCATCTATGAGTTCAAGGATTTGGAGACACCAGGGAAAGTTGTCTATCTAGATCACACATCTGAGAAAATGTTCTTGGTGACAGAGCAGGATAGGCATGCATACACTTGGCAGGGTGAAACAATTTTCCCTCCATCAAGATCTAATGTTTCCCAAGGCCTCTAAGAAGTAGGATCATCCAAGGCTCATGAAACCCAAAGGGAAAGAACCAGAGAGAGACGTGAGGTAAGCTTTGCACACACAGTGGGTAGAGACCGATCAAGAATTGAAAATGAAAGACCTGAAAGAGAGAGACATCACGTACATAGGCATCAAAGAGACGAACATGATTTCCCATTGCCTAGACCACGAGAGCACTCAAGAACCCTTAGACCCTCTCAAGTGGTTAAGACATTGAAGAACTGTTTTGATGGGTCAAGAGATCCTTATGATCATGTGGCCGAGTTCAAGCAAGTGTTAAGAGCTGAACAGGTTGAAGACTTATTCACCCAGTTCGAGGCATTTGGTTTGACTCTTAACGGTACTGCCTTAGCTTGGTTTCAACCTCTAAACAATCGCAACTATAGAGAGATAGGTCAGTTGCTAGAAGAATTCATTGTAGAATTTCCAAAGAGTGGTATCAGGCATAACACATCATCCTTGATCCACAGCTTTAAGCAGACACCCCAAGAAACAGTGTGACTTGCAAGAAGAAGGTTTACACAGTACTTGCAAAGATGCCCTATGCCAGAATTACCCACAGCAGCCAAACAAGTGGCCTTGTTTTTAGACGGTTTACTCAACACAAAGTTAAGGTCATATGTGTACTTGAAAGAGCCTAGATCCATAGAAGAGTGTGTGCGGATGTGCATAGAAATAGAAGACAACTTGGGTGAGGAGCTAGAATTGTCCAAACTCTATAAGGACTCTGACAGTTCTACTAGTGATACCTCTAGAACCTCCACAGAAATAGATGAGATAGCTGAGCAGGTTGCCAAAAAACTAGGAGTTCAAAATAGACAAATGCCAAGGGTCAACCCATTGAAGCGATGTTATACATGCGGAGGAGATCACATGGATAATGTCTACCCAATGATGGCTCAACCCCAAGGGAACCCTAATGCTCTATATTGCACCATTGAGAGGAAATACACAAATCATATGGCTCAAGATTGTCCCTATAACACGCAGGCTGTTAGAAAAAATTATCAGCAACCTTACCAGCAGGGTAGGTATCAGAACCAATACCAACAACCATATTATAGGCCACAACAACAATATCAACCTCAATACCAGTAGTAATATCAGACACCAAACAGGCCACAACCAGTCCTAGGAAACCAACCACTAGTTCCTGCCAATGTGATCCAGTTAAGTATACGATGGGGGAGGAGAACCCTAATAGAGCATTGGTCCCATTAACCCCATTGATACCAGAAAATGACTCTCATGCTCATAGTTCAGACTACTTCCATGAAGATAGTTCACAATCTTATTACATAGAGTCATCTGAGCAAAGTGAGACTTCTCCATATCAATATGAGACACCACCGATGGAGCAAAATTGGGAGTCAGAATACTCCAATGTTATGTACACAAATCCAAACCCCAGGCCCCAAGCGAGACAAGTGAGACCACAAGCCCCTAGAGGAGCATGCTTAAGATGTCATGGCGACCATTTCATTTGTGAATGTCCCCACCAACCAGCTCTGGGACAAGGGCAAAACATCACCATACAAGGCTTTTGTCTTGAATATGGCAAGGAACATCTCCCGAGAGAGTGTCCCAGAAACCCCTCTAGTGCACCCAAGGTTACACCCATCAATGTGGTAGGCTTAGTGGCGGATTCAAGTTGAAGTAGCAGTAATGTGGCTCCTGTACAGGCAGTTACTAGGGCACAGGCTGCACAACAAGCAAAACCATCTGAGCAATCGGAGTCAAGTGACTCAGGAGAGCCTAGTAAGAGGAAACCAAGAACATGGAAGGAAACCAGAGAGAAGGCTAATCGCAAGTGGAACAAAAAGATATCCAAACTAGAAGAAAGCCTAAGGGATACCAAAACAAAAATAGAAGACATTTCATCTCAAAGCCCCTCTCATGCCGAACCTCCATCCACACCACCTCATTCCACCCTACTGCCCATTGTAAATAGACCGCAATCAGGGTCTGTTCTTGCAGATCCAACCCCAGAAGGCTTGGACATGATGTTCAAGGCCTATCAGGCTCGTCTTCAAGAAGGGCCAACAGCTGCGAACCTAGACAAGAGTTACCCGAGAGCAGAATTAGAGATTGAGTGAACAAAAATGTGCATGAAAATGGTAGAAGTAGCTCAAGCTATGCTTGAGACTAGTCAAAAGTTCAATAAGACAAACTCTATCAAGCAAGATTTGCATTTCCAAGGCTTACTAGAAAGATTAGAGCAGTTGGTAAACAAGCCGCAAGTTTCTTTACCTCTATAGGCTCAACCTGTTGTTGAAAAAGAAAGCTCATCGCCCAGGAAAGCTTATGTTCCTGATTCCGTCGATGATGGAACACCTCTTTCAATGCAACAGTACTCTCAAGAGTTCTTGCGGGAAATACAAGAAGAGAAATGGGCCAAGGAGAAGGGTAATCCCCCTCCTATTCCTGAGATTGATGATTTTCATGATCAATTTCCCCAAGACATTCCGTCTATCTATGGAGATCAAACAGAGCAACAAGAGGATGAGAGATTAGATTTTGAATCTAATTCTTTACAAGAGTTGCCATGATTCACAGGCCCATGGGAATCTAAATCTCTTCAGATCAGAGCTCCCACAATCTTGGTAAGAAATGAAGACTCAGTCATTCCAAGAAACACTGACGTCGTGAAGAACACTAAGGTTCAGTGTCATCTCACTGTGGAAGAGCTGCTCAAAGCAAAACCCGAGCTATGGAATCATGTGAAGGATCAGGTTCCAGAACTTGATTCCAATATGCCAAAAGTAGGCTCTAAGCAAAAAGTTCTAGAGATACCTCTTGATAAAATAGGAAACATGAGCGAAGGTGAAGAAGGTAATACTTATCTTTCGATCACCTATCAAGGTTACACAACCAAAGCACTTGTAGATTCGGGTGCTAGTGTTGCTATTGCGACCACCTCCTTGTGGAAGCGATGGGGCAAATCCACATTAAGACCAACTAGAATGAAGCTTCAAATGGCAGATGGTCATTTTGAAAGACCTCTAGGATTGCTGGAAGGGATAACTCTAACCACCTGTGGTGTAGAGTTTGAACATACATTTGCTATATGTGACTTTGAGAAAAATAATGTCTACGAGATGATCCTAGGAAGACCCTTCATATGACAATTGCAAATAGTACAGGATTGGGGAACCAACTCCTTGTACTTACAACACTTAAGGGTCACCACCAAGGTCAATTTGAAGGATTACACCTTCAGAGATGTACCACCCCTACAGTGGAATCCTATCCACAAAGAGAAAGAAGATTCTATCTCCGTGCATTCCGGAAGTTCACCTGATCCATCCTGGCTGCATGAAGATACTCACTTGTGGATGTGCAAGGTCGCAGAGGAAGAGGAAAAGCGCCTAAAAGCAAGAGAAGAAGGAACTCCCCCAGGAGATAGACCGATCAAAGACCCAGCCTATACACTGATGATATTTCTAGATGAGGAATTTGAGCCTCATGGTTAGGCAAAAATCTTAGCTACCATGGACATTGCAGTCAATGAAGAACAATGGACACCTCATTGTGATGAGGAGGGTTATGATATCTCAGTGTTCATGTGTGAGCCCTTGTTGGAAGAATGTGATCCTAGTGAGGTCATAGAAGAAGAAGAGAATGACGATGATCCAGAGTCCATTGTGATGGATAGCTGCTTCATCTCAGAGGAGCACTATCTAGAACATGTAGGAGTATTGACTCAAAAAGAAGAAGAACCTCTCACAAGCATTAAAACTGTAAATTGAAAGGAAGCAAGTGAAGGAGGTCAAAAGAAAAAGAAAAGGAAAGCAGTGAAACAAGAAGAGGAGGAGTCATTGTTTGAGGTACCAGAAAATTTCAAGAAATATGAAGTTGAAGACTAAAAAATTTTGGTACGAATGCCTAAGAGAGAGGCCATTATAGGAGAATCATATGATAATAAAGAAAAGGCCAAAAAAATTTTAGTAGCCATTGAAGGGAATGAAGAGGGATGTACATATATAGGAGATGACCTTAGTGCAAAAGAAGAAGTAGAGCTTATAGCTCTATTAAGGGATATAGGGACGTGTTTGCATGGCACTATAGAGATTTGAAGGGAGTAGATCCACGAATTTGCTCTCATACGATCCCCATGACTGCAGATGCCAAACCCACCAAACAAATGCCCTACACATATAATGACACCTATGCAGCCAAAATAAAAGAAGAAATTGACAGGCTGATTGAAGTTGGATTTATCTATGAAATTGAGCATACTGAATGGGTGTCCCCCATTGTAGTGGTGCCCAAGAAGAATGGAAAGTTGCGAGTGTGTATTAACCTTAAAAAAGTTAATGCCGCTACAATAAGAGATAGCTATCCGCTTCCAATCACCGAAGTGTTTTGAGGAATGATCAATTGTATTTTCTCATCCTCCTCATGTTCATTCATATTTCTCTCTTCATGGAGTGTGGCATCATTTACATACATATCATTTTTTTGAACTCCATCCAACTTATCCTCTTTTTTATGTGTGGGATCTTTGTCCAATGTGGCATCCCACAAAAGCATATCAGTGTCTTGATCTTGATCTAGACTATCCGTAGGATTATGATCATGTTTATCACCATCGACATACATATCACTATCTAGAGGACTTATCATTTGTATATCCTCTAGATTAGCATCAAGCCCATCTCCGTCATCACACATTTCAATCTCTAGAGGACTCATTATTTGCATGTCCTCCTTCATATAAGTAGGTTCATTTTCTTGCATCTCTGTATGCATGTATAATGTGGGTTTCTGCATATCCATTTTCTTATCCATCGGATCTTTTGTTGACAGGTCCTTCAATTCAACATCATGTTCCATGGGAGTTTTTTTATGTAATTCAGTCATTAGATCAGAAGCTCTATCCGAATCATGTGTCAGAAGGGGTTCATCACCATCAAGTGACATCCAATCATACTCCACATCTTGCCCAATGTCATCACGTAAGGATGCATCTCGAGCTCGATCTTCAGACATATTTATTAGGTTCTCTATTTGTATCTCATCTTTTATCTCCATTCGGTCACCTATGAGCCTTCTAGATATCTCTTTGTTTGCATCTTGAGATGTTTCTTGATTTGTTTGGTTATCCTTTATTTGATGTGAGGAGTTTATCAGAGTAGGGGAAGCTTCATCTTGAGTACTTGATGGGTTTTGTTGATTTTTGTTTTGTTTTATGTTTGTTGTTTGTTTGGTTTGATGTTGGTTTAGTTTGCTTTAATCTTGATTAGCTTCCACTTGCTCCTTTAATCCTCCCATCATCAGAGTTTGTGCATATAAAACACTGATCATTGTAGAGAAGTCTACATGCTCTTGGCACCTTGTAACCTTAGAGGTCATATCAATCACACTTTTAGAAGTTTCTTCATATTTCCCATCATCACTATGTATGTCAAGCCCATGCATATCCACTTCATGCTCAAGTGGGGTCTCTACAACTTTATGGACTTGAATGTTATCCACAAGTGGTAAAATACTTGGAGTTTGAGTATCATCTTTATCTTCAGGAAGATCAATTCTCTAGTCATTTCGAAATTTTTTTAACATTTGCTCCTTTCTAACATATCTTATTACAACATCATGAATGAGTGTCCAATCCTCTGTGAGTCCCGACTCAGAATCCAAGTCTTGCAGAAACAAAATTAGTTCCTCTCGGGCTCTAACATCTATTGCATGTAGGAATAAGAACACCCTTTCATGCATTAGACATCTTTGGTCATATTAGGACGTATCTTCAAACTGTCTTTTGGATTCTTTTATAATTTCTAGGATCGGTTGATCCTTGGGCATATGAACCCACCTCAAGAAAGATCTGTGACTTAATTTATCAAGGTCTTCTAGCATAAAGTGCTTGAGGAGTATCGCTTTGTATCGAAACCATGTCGTTTGATTTATTTGCATTATTTGGTCTTGCACGTTGTATCCTGACACATAGATAAAGTTTTCGCATAATTCTTTTTCCGTCATCGGAGTCAACCCAACACCTAGGTATTTGGCCTCGAGTTCATATTCTTTGCAGAACTTGGATATATTTTTGCCATCGAAAAATCCGCATTGCTTGATTAAACGATCATGAAGCGACTAGATGGCTTTTTGACACCGATCCTCTTCATGAAAGCGTATGAACTGAGCTAGGATATCTTCCATATTGAATCTATAGGTTTGCTAAATTTTTTTCATCAACTTGATTCCTTAATTTGTTCGCTCTATGATTCACTCACCCCCTCCTTTCACGTCGGGTTCACCAGGTATGTCGCGGGGTTTTGTGGGAAGGAGGGAGAAGTGATGGATACAAGATTGACTTTGGATGACTGTATGTTCACTCATAGACAAGAGGATTCCCTATTGTTGTGAACTCATCTTAACCGTCTGATGGAAGTCATTTATAGAATCAATCAACAAGTAATTAAGTGATTTAAAGTGTTACGCAGACTTAAATTTTCCTATCTCCTTAATATATGGGTTATTGTATTAACTTAGTAGTTCTCTGAAATGACGAATTTGTAATATTGACTTAGATGATAAAGCATTAGTAACAACAATGCAAGTGCAATAAGCGTCAAATTTACTTGTTTAAGAAGTGGTTTGCTCAAGCTCCGGAATCGTAGAACAATCAAAGGACTACATATGCTTATGCAAAAGTTTCAACAACATTATCAAAACATTCCAGCATTGTAGTATGGTCTCTTCATCAGATTGAATAGTTTAACTAAACTTTCTGCACACATATCAATTCACTAATCATTTGTCATACAAACCTGGCGTATGTCAGAGAACAAATGCTATATGGTTATATGGACTCGCAATTTAATAACAGAATTTGACTGTATGCAGCACATACCCTTAACATATTATCAATGATTGTGGAGATGATACAACAAATGAACTAGCAGAATGCACTGACGAAGAATATTAAGAACATCAATGCATATTATATTTATAAAATCATGCTCAAATTTTCAGTAGTGAATTGCAACGCTATGATGATTATGAGGACACTCACACAGTTCTCTTCAAGAATTTATGCACTAACGCTTATCACAACACAGGCGATATAGGTTCGTACGAATTCTAAACCTAGAACAATGTGTTATAGCAGCAGTTAAATAGTATTCGAGCAAATAAAAAAAAAACACAGATAATTGAATCTCTACTGCTCATACAACTATGCAGTCTGCACTTTATCGTATGTGGAAATATTACAAAAAGTTTCATTTCCCCTTTGCTAATTGCTATAACGTATAAAAAAAAAACATTCGCACTTCTAAAGGCGATATTAACAATCAATTCTCATGGTAACTTCTGATTAATAAAAAAAAAGTGAATACTTTAAACAGTTAGCAAGCACCTTGAGAATTGGATGTAATCTGTCACAAAAAAAACAGAGCAGTAAATAATAAAGTGATAGAGAAGTAAAAGATAAAGCTCTCATATAATCTGAAATTTGACAGAAAGGAAACAAACAAAAGAACTAAATGCCTACAGATATCAACGAGCATAATCATGCTGGACAAATTTATGCTTCAGTTTATATGAAAACTATGGAAATTCGACGTGCGCTATAGGAAGAAATGATCTTGATCAGGCATAATATTTAAGAAAGTAGAAATCCAACCATCTGAGAGGTCCCATGCAGTAAACGACTCGCCAACCTGCAGCAACATCATAGGAATTTGTGCGCACAAATGAAGTCACAAGAATCTTCCCAGCAAGGAACGAACTCCACTCTCTCTCACTGTTCGCCGCGTGAGTGCGCAGCAGCCAAAAGGCATTCTCCATGATTTGTCTTTCACATCATAACTCCCACAGCATCATTTTCTTTCATCCTCCATTTTGCCCCAGCCTCTCCTTTGAAATCCTAGCAGTAAAGTTCCTCTTCCTCTCTATGTTCTTCGATTAATGGTGCCTGAAGAAGATCTTCCATCTGTTGAATTCCCACACTTCAACTCTCCCGTCGCAGGTGTTGAAAATCGGGACTCACATGCAGAAAATTGGTGTGCCCACAACCGAAGGTATACACATCTTGTTTTCCACTTCAAAAAATTATCACTTAGTTTATTTCCACCTGTATTAGCTGCACATGACTACAAGCTTATTTCCTCATGAGTCATACATGGGTCATATGGGCAATACATTCAGTTTCCACAAGAGCATTACATCAACACCTCAAACTCATTAATCTAACTTCACTTTCTTAGAGATAAAAAAAACATATGACTTAGCTTCAACGTCAAAGGCTTTTCACACACAATGATTACTATGCTCATCACTTAGAGTGATTCAACTTAGTATACCGTTTATCCTTTGTAAGGCTACCTTATGTCAATTTATCTTACACAGTCTACATCGTCATTAATAAGCTATACATAAGATGCTTACAACAACTTGGTGATATATCAAGAACTCATATTACCATATGACTAGCAATGTCTATTAATAAAACACGATGCTAGCAATCTGTATATGGCATAGCTCTGCATATGTTTATATCAAGAACTCATAATACCATATGACCAGCAATGTCTATTAATAAAACATGATGTTAACAATCTGCACATGGCGTAGCTCTCCATATGTTTATATCAAGAAATGATAATACCATAGGACCAGCAATGTCTATTAATAAACATGATGTTAGCAACCTGCACACGGCATAGCTCTGCATATGTTGATATATTTGACATATATCAAACAGTGAATGCTCCTTTATACCGTGCAACAAACTATTGCTCACCATAACATATACACTATGTGTATTGAATAATTTCTCCACAATACTGTAGTTCAATAGGTCACATCATCAATAGGGGCATCATTTGCAAAGCATGTGACAAACCCAAAACTTGTCATCAACATGGTTTTGCAGAGCATATGACATAACCAAAAAACTGCTATCAAGGCATCAATTGCAGAGCATATGAAAAACCCAAAACCTGCACATTACTCAACAATGATGAAGAGCATATGACACACCCAAAAAAAACCTTTTATGACTCATATATCCTTGGATAAATTAAATTTCCAATTAGTCCTCATAAGACATATATACATGAAATAGCATAAACTTGAATTACCATGAGTTTGCTTCCAGCAGGTATACTTTGTCACACAAATCAGTCCTCATATAATGTTGACCCACGGGTTTACTTCCATCTATCACACAAATCGGTCATCATATAATATTGACGTTGCAGACATAATCTTCACACTTTCAGCAAATCTCACTTCCTTTTTGCAAGGGCCTCAACGTATTGCATTCATGAGAGAGCAGTAGAAACTATGGCATAAGAAAATACTTTGAATATCTCGATGACAGTGCTACAATAGCCAAGAAGAAGGATGGGCAGATTTGACAGACGATGCCTCTATATATCCTGGAAACTACTCCTACCGAAGAACAGTATGGAAAACCGCAAGTTCTCATGCTTATACAGTTCTTTATATAGAAGATGGAATACCCGTAAATGGTTCCCTTAGATCTGGGAGGAGATAAATGCGTATAGGCAAGTTGTTTAATCATTCCTTAGATCAAGGAGAAAATCAAGGGGCAAGTTGATTTCTACGTATATGATTATTTATCTTTGACTCTAGACTTTATTCATATGCTTAACTTTTGAACACTGAGTAAGATAAGGTTCCTATGAGCAAGAAACTACGGGCACATTATAATCTAGTGAAGGACATGGACCAAGGATCTAAGAAGGTCATCAAAATGATGCTTAAAGCTTCATTGAAGCTTGCCACTTTTCAACACTCCTAAAGCTTCAATGAGTAGTCCACGGGATGTGGCAAATAAAGTTCTCCTCGAAGCTCGCAACCATAGCTAGCAAGGTTTGAGGAAATTTCCATGGTGGCCTTTGCATTCGAATTTGTCGATGGAGTGCTTGCCTTCTCCCTTTGAAGAAGTTTGACTTCCATTGGCTTGAGATCTTCATCAAGCTTCTTCTCGTAGGAGTTCTTTGAAGATCTTTAGAAGGATCTTCATCAAAAGCTATTTGAAGAGCAACCAAAGTTTCCCTCCAAGCTTTCATGAGATAGAAATAAAAGAATGGATGGCCTCTTGCCATCTCAAGGCCTTCCTCTTCTTCACTTGCTTGATTGTAGTCTTTCATGGGTTCATTTAGAGCTTTCCTTTGCTTCATTCTTTGGTATGAGAGCTGTGCATGCTCTCCTTTTGATGTCATAGGGTCTTCATCCTCAAAACCTGTCTGAAATACAAATAAAAAATTATTTTCATGATGCATAAGATCTCTTACCATATTTTCTCTTCCCATTGTCTTCTTTTGTATTTTCTCTTTCTCTCTCTCTTGATCCTCTCTCACTTTCTTCTTATCTTCCATGGCGGCTTCCTTTCTTTCAGTGTTCTCCTTTAGATTCAAATCATTCCAACTCACTATGTAGCTTCTTTCCTTGCTCTCATTGGTGGCTTCCTTCTTCTTGAGACTCCTTGCACTTTCTCCTTTGGCTGGACCATCCTTCAAAGTGGCTTCTTCAACTTCTTCATGGGCTGATTTTTGTCTTGAAACAGTTGTTCTTTGGCCTTCCTTCTCTTCATCTTCAACTTCAATATTATTTCTCTCTTTGTCTTTGGTGGAATAGGCTGCTATGAGCTCTCCTAGCTCATCTTCTTCTTCAACAAAAGTTTTTCTTTGTGTTAGGGCCGCTGTCCTTTGGCTTCTCTCCACTTGGTCTTCATTTTCCTCTTCATCTTTGATGGAATAGGCTATTATGAGCTCTCCTAGCTCATCTTCTTCTTTCACATGATCTCTCCCTTGCTCTTTGCCTCTTGACATGGCTTTCAAGCCATTGTCTATGTCTCCCCCTTGGTCCTTAGCCCCTCCATGTGGCTGAAAATATCCATGAGAGTCTTCACATGACTCTTCCATATGCACTCCTTCAATAGGGTGCTCAAGGAATTCTTTGATAGTTTCTTCTTTCTCTTCATACCTACACTTCCAAAACTTCTTGGTGGAAATCTTAAAACAACATAAACAAGAAGATTTTACCTCCCATTTTGAAGCATTCCTTGGAGTAGTGACCTCCTTGATGCTCCAAAAGTTTAGTGCTCTAACTCTCCATCGAGTGAGCTTCTTCAACCTTGCTGAAATCTTCATACCTTGGATTTCCCTTTGGCTTCAACTTTGTTGAGTAAGCCTTCTTGCTCAAACTCCTCTTGAGTGAGTGGTTCAAATACTCAAGCTCCTTTGATCGAGCTTTAGCACAAGCTACCTCCAATATTAGCTTGTCTTTGACCAGGGTGACTTTGGTGATGGCTCCTCGCTCACCTTCCTTCTTGAGTCCTTGACTCTTCCAAAGTGCTCTTTAGCACTCTTCACTTTGAAGTGAACCTCTCGTCCACTTGTCTTGGTCGAGGCCTTCAACAAAACAATAGAGCAATAAGGAACGGGAGATATACCTTAGGCTTCTTTGTTACCGTTAGTGTCCATGTGAAAGGCCAAATGGCCATCGGACACTTCTTTGTATATGTTCTTTAATAAAACATATAGTGACCTGGTCAGTCACAGACTGTAAGTTCGACCGCATTTGTAAGACCTAAGAAGTCTGTCTTCGTGCTCCCTGTGTACTGTGTTTTTCTGCGTATTCTACAGCCTCTGTGCGGAGTACTGTGTGCGGCGTCAGGAGCTCGGATTTCTACTCTGAGCATATCGTCATGGAGCTCTCGAGAAGGAGAGTGTTGTGCGGTGCATCACCATCGAAATACTTCACTGGTATCAGAGCAGTTCGAGGCAAGAAGCTTTGTTCCTTTTGTGCGAGCGAAGCGAGCCCCCCCCCCCAGGCTTTCTCCAAGGCTTACGACTAAGGCGGCGACCAAGGCATAGACCTTGGCATACCTTGTCATCCGAGTCACCGAAGTCACCGAAGTCACCGAAGTCACCGAAGTCACCGAAGTCACCTGGCGCCGTTGGCTGCGCGCGAGGGAGGACCTCAACGATCAAGGAATATAGAGGTTCCCGGTACTTCCCGGGAGGTCACCCATCCCAGTACTGTTCCCCCCAGAGCTCGCTTAACTGTGGCAATCTCTTGCCACTAAGCTACACTCTTGTGGTGTTTGAAGAAGGGGAAAGACTAAGGTTGACATTACCTTGAACAAGTTTTGGTCCCTCAAAGCTTCATTTTTGCTTTTAAAGCCTATTTCTGAAGCAATTTTGGGGTGTTTTTTCGAGCCATTTCGGAGTACTTTCGCACGTAGTTCTCTTCATACAGGTCCAAGAACATCAAGAAGAGTGTTCCTTGTACTTCTCAGAAAATAAATATCAACCTTTGGGGCTGTATTTTCAGCCACACTCGTAAAACTACAGGTTTCTCGAGGGGTTTTCAGTTTTGGTGGGAGCAGTCGCTGCAAATTTATGCAGGTTTTTAAAGCCTAAAACATCAGAGTTGACAGACACTTGCAGGTGTTATTGGCTAGTTTTTGGGCTGTGTATTCAGCTTTTTTTAGTGTCATTTTACTGCATATATTGAGCACATACACACCATGTACGCTTCTGTGGATACCGCTTATGTACGTCCATGTGGGCATTGATATAGCGGTTACGTTCTTTGCATAAAGCCTTTTACGTTTGATAAAGAGGGTCGTGGTGAGGTTTTCTTAACTGGGAGACACCCAGATGTCGGGGTCTCTTCGGTGATGCAGGTGGAAGACTTACCCAGCCTCGCCATAGGAGATGTATGATAGTTGTTCATAGGTGCTCGATAAGCCTAGTTGGATTCTATTGGGTAACTGATTATATGCAGTGGAGTCAGTGATTCACTATGCAGGTACACATGTCAGTACTTGCAGTTTTATGATACTTTGACACTGGTCATATGCTAATTTTGTAGAGGATACTCTAGCAAAATTTTTCCAGATTTCTGGTTTAGTCAACTATATAGTGGTCGATTTACTCCTTGATACACTTATTTGTTGGTGTTTGGACTCTTCTAGCTCCATTATCATTCTATTCAGTTCTCTACGATCATGGCATCAAAGGTCTCAGGCACATCCGGTGGATCAGGGTCTAGTGCTAGCGTTCCGAGGAGGAGCTATAACTTGCAGGGCAAAGACCATTTTGAGATCCGAAAATTTGATGGCACAAACTTTGCTCTATGGAAGAATCAGATTAAAGATGTGCTGATTCAAAGAAGGCAATGGAAGCCAGTAAATGGGATTTCAAAGAAGCCTGCTGACATGGATGAAGATGATTGGGATGAGTTAGATGAAATGGCCAGGTCTACCATTCGCTTGCACTTGGCAGATAATGTTTACTTTACAGTATTAGACTGTGAAAGTGCAGAGGAGCTTTGGAAGAAGTTATGCAATACATATGACAAAGAGACGGCATCAAATAAAGTATATCTGATGAGAAAATTATACGACCTTCGTATGAAGGACACAGATAGTGTTGCTGCTCATCTAAATGAGTTTGATGCCATATTCTCCCAGTTACAGGCTCAGAAAATGGATATGGACAATGAAATGAAAGCAGTATTGCTCTTATGCACCCTACCATCATCATGGGATACATTTTGCACAGTTATTAGCAATAGTGCACCAGGTGGTAAACTCGTCTATGATGACATATGTGGAGCACTCTTGAGTGAGGAGATTCGTAGAAAATCTATGGTTGGCACTCAGAGTGGAGATGCATATAATGTTCGTGATTCTTACCAAGGAAAGAATCAACAACGTGGCAGGAGCAAGAACAAGGAAAAGAATGGTCAACGGAATAAGAGCAGAAGTAAATCAAGGAAGAGGGATATTGAATGCCATTATTGTCATAAGAAAGGACACATGAAGAAAGACTGTTATGCATTAAAGAATGCTAAAGGTAAAGGACACAATGTTGATGGGCATGTTAAACAGTTACCTGCACCATCTACTTCGACTGTGAAGATTGAAGAAATTAATGCTATTTCTGATGATGCTGATGTGTTGACACTTGATAGTACTGTGCCATCTGAGGCACTTATGGCTGATTCTCTTTCCCACACCTGGCTGCTAGATTCTGGTGCTTCTTTCCATGTGACACCACATAGAGAATGGTTCTCTAATTATGCAACAAAGTCTCTTGGTACCGTGAGACTTGGTGACTCTTACCAGTGTGATGTTGTGGGGATTGGAGATGTAGTTGTGCAGTTCATTGACGGTTCAAAATTTACTATGCATAATGTACGCCATGTACCTCAGTTATCACGCAGTTTGATGTCAGTTGGTCAACTTGATGACCTTGGTTACAAGGTGGTCTTCTATGCTCAGCCCTTTCGTATATCAAAGGGCAATATGGTTATTGCAAAAGGAAGGAAAGTTGGCTCACTTTACCCTTTATTTGTATCACAGAAAGAACACTTGTTAGCTGTTACTGAACAGCCTATGGCTTGTATTTGGCATGGTCGTTTGGGCCATATATCTCGTAGTGGAATGGAAAATCTTTCTCGTTCTGGCTACTTACTTGTGTTATCTTTCTCTGATTTTTCATTTTGTGAGCATTGTCAATATGGAAAGCAAACCAGAAATGTGCATAAAACGCACATTGACTCTTCAATTCAGCCTTTAGATCTTGTTCATACAGATGTGTGTGGTCCTATGCCCACTAGGTCCTTAGGCGGTTCTCTTTACTTTGTCATTTTCATAGATGATGCTACTAGAAAAGTCTGGGTATATCCTATCAAATCGAAGGATGATGTATTCCCTACTTTCAGAAAATGGCTTGCTTCAGTTGAGACTGAAAAAGGAACTAAGCTTAAGGCTTTACGTTCAGATAATGGGGGTGAGTATACCTCACATGAATTCAGCCTTTTCTGTCAGTGTAGAGGGATTCGTAGAGAGTTTACAGCTCCTTATACCCCAATACAGAATGGTGTAGCTGAGAGGATGAATAGAACTATTCAAGATAGAGTAGTCTCTATGTTGCATCATGCAAACCTCTCACAAGGTTTTTGGGCAGAAGCAGTATTGACTGTAGTTCATGTGATTAACCTTTCACCTAGTACTGCCAAAGGTCTGAAAGTGGCACAAGAGTTATGGACAGGGAAACCACCATATTATGATCATCTTCGAGTTTTTGGGTGTGAAGCATATGTTCATATACCCAAGAATCTTAGACAGGACCATAAGTCAAAGAAATGCATTTTTCTTGGATATGGTCGAGAAGGACAATTTGGATATCGCTTATGGGATCCTGAAACACGATCAGTGATCAGAAGTACTGATGTCATTTTTAATGAGTCTAAGATGCATAAACAACCGATTAAGGAGGTTGAAGTGAGAAGAGTGGTGTTTGAGGATACTAGTCCTCCGGTTAGCATGCATAAAAATGTTGCACATAGGGATGTTCAAGAGAATGTCCATTCAGATCAGTCTGCACATGTTCCTGTTCAGCAACCATTGAGACGTTCTGCACGTGTCTCATATCCACCTGATAGATATGTTCCAGGTTTAGATTTTGTTATGCTAACAGATGCCGGTGAGCCCTCTTGCTACAAAGAGGCTATGCAGACAGAGGATCATGTCAAGTGGGAGCGTGCCATGAAGAGTGAGTTGGATTCTATTCACAAGAATGGTACTTGGCACTTAGTACCTTTGCCAAAGGGCAGGAAAGCTTTACCATGTAAATGGGTATATAAGCTGAAATTCACATCAGATAGTGCTTCTCCAAAATATAAAGCACGACTTGTTGCAAAGGGTTTTAAGCAACAACATGGTGTTGATTTTGAGGAAATCTTCTCTCCAGTGGTCAAGATGACTACTTTGCGCATGTTGCTTGGATTTGTTGCAATGGAGGACTTAGAGCTAGTCCAAATGGATGTGAAAACAGCTTTCTTGCATGGAGATCTTACAGATGAGATCTATATGGAACAACCAGAGGGTTATGTAGTTCCTGGCAAGGAAAGTCTAGTTTGTAAGCTCAAGAAGAGCTTGTATGGACTTAAACAGTCTCCTAGACAATGGTACCAAAAGTTTGATGCTTTTATGAAGTCCCAAGGCTATTCTCGGAGCAATGAGGATCATTGTCTCTACACAAAGAGATGTTCTGATGGCAGCTTGATATGCTTGATACTTTACGTCGATGATATGTTGATTGCTGGGAAGTCCTCTTATGATTTGTCAATTCTCAAAAAGAAGTTGAGTCAGACATTTGATATGAAGGATTTGGGGGATGCCAAACATATTCTTGGCATGCGCATTACTCGTGATAGGAGTAAAAGGTGTATATACTTGTCTCAAAGTGAGTACATATCCAAAGTACTTCACCGATTCAATATGCAGGGTGGAAAGGCATTGAGTACACCTTTACCCACATATGTGAAATTGAGCAAGGATGACTGCCCCAAATCAGATGAGGAAAAGGAATTCATGACCAAAATTCCCTATCAGTCTGCTGTTGGTAGTCTCATGTATGCTATGGTAGCTACGAGACTAGACATTGCATTTGCAGTGGGAGTTGTGAGCAGATATATGTCTAATCCTGGCAAGAAACATTGGGAAGCGGTCAAAATGATTTTGAGATATCTGAGTGGCACTAAGGACAAGTGTCTATGCTTAGGTAGAGGGAAAGCATCCATTATTGGTTACACAGATTCTGACTATGCTGGTTGTGTAGACAATCGTAAGTCTACATCAGGGTACATTTTTCATTTTGCTGGAGGTGCTATCTCTTGGAGATCTCGTCTTCAAGAATGTACAGCTGTTTCCACCACAGAAGCAGAGTATGTTGCAGCAAGTGAGGCATGTAAGGAAGCATTGTGGCTTTCTCGTCTTGCTTGTGATATGGGTTTGCCTCAGCATGTACCTCACTTGCTCAGTGATAGTCAGAGTGCCATTGCTTTGGCTAAGAATCCGGTCTATCATGCAAAGACCAAGCACATTGAGGTGAGGTATCACTTCATTAGAGATTGCTTAGCCACTGAGAGCATTATTCTTGAGAAGGTTCACACTCGAGATAATGCTGCAGATGCTTTGACTAAAGCTCTACCACAGGATAGCTTTCGACACTGTTGTCACTTGATGGGGGTTACTTGATTCTTGATCTTACGCAGTCACTTGTATACTGTGTAACATGCCCATCAGGTGGGAGGTATAGTTTGTATACTTACACTCAGGTATTCTTTATCATTCTTTCTTTTTTCTCCCATAGTTACTCTGGCCATATTGGCCTTTAGTGGGAGATTGTTACCGTTAGTGTCCATGTGAAAGGCCAAATGGCCATCGGACACTTCTTTGTATATGTTCTTTAATAAAACATATAGTGACCTGGTCAGTCACAGACTGTAAGTTCGACCGCATTTGTAAGACCTAAAAAGTCTGTCTTCGTGCTCCCTGTGTACTGTGTTTTTCTGCGTATTCTACAGCCTCTGTGCGGAGTACTCTGTGCGGCGTCAGGAGCTCGGATTTCTACTCTGAGCATATCGTCGTGGAGCTCTCGAGAAGGAGAGTGTTGTGCGGTGCATCACCATCGAAATACTTCACTCTTCTCGAGCCTTCCTTTTCTTTTGAGATTTTCTTATTAGCCTCCCCTTTGTGAAGCTTTTCCAAGCTTCCTTCTTGCAGCCTTCAAAGCTTCTCCCTTAAGGCCTTCTTTACTTGTGAAGCCATCAAAACGTCTTTCCTCCAGCCCTTCTTATTTGTGAAGCTTCCTTCTTGCAGCCTTCTTTATTTTGAAGTTTCCTTCTTGTAGGCTTCCTGTTGGCTTTTTCTTGATAGATAGTCTTTGCTTTGAACCTTTGATTGCTTGCAATGAGCCTGTAGATTACTTCAAACAATAGCTCAATTGGTTAGCAACCCTTGCTAGAGTATCTCAATATATATGTGACCTTGAGCTCTTCAAGCTCCGATGGGTTTCGACAAACCTCCACTAGCCTCGATAGCTTTACATAAGCTTGGCTCTGATATCATGTTGAAAATCGGGATTCGCATGCGGAAGAGTGGTGAGCCCACAACCGAAGGTATACAAATCTTGTTTTCCACTTCAAAAAATTATCACTTAGTTTATTTCCACTTGTAGATCCTTAGCTGCACATGACTACAAGCTTATTTCCTCATGAGTCATACATGGGTCATATGGGCAATACATTCAGTTTCCACAAGAGCATTACATCAACACCTCAAACTCATTAATCTAACTTCACTTTCTTAGAGATAAAAAAAAACATATGACTTAGCTTCAACGTCAAAGGCTTTTCACACACAATGATTACTATGCTCATCACTTAGAGTGATTCAACTTAGTATACCGTTTATCCTTTGTAAGGCTACCTTATGTCAATATATCTTACAGACTCTACATCGTCATTAATAAGCTATACATAAGATGCTTACAACAACTTGGTGATATATCAAGAACTCATAATACCATATGACTAGCAATGTCTATTAATAAAACACGACGCTAGCAATCTGTACATGGCATAACTCTGCATATGTTTATATCAAGAACTCATAATACCATATGACCAGCAATGTCTATTAATAAAACATGATGTTAGCAATCTGCACATGGCGTAGCTCTCCATATGTTTATATCAAGAAATCATAATACCATAGGACCAGCAATGTCTATTAATAAACATGATGTTAACAACCTGCACACGGCATAGCTCTGCATATGTTGATATATTTGACATATATCAAACAGTGAATGCTCCTTTATACCATGCAACAAACTATTGCTCACCATAACATATACACTATGTGTATTGAATAATTTCTCCACAATACTGTAGTTCAATAGGTCACATCATCAATAGGGGCATCATTTGCAGAGCATGTGACAAACCCAAAACTTGTCATCAACATGGTTTTGCAGAGCATATGACATAACCAAAAAACTATTATCAGGGCATCAATTGCAGAGCATATGAAAAACCCAAAACCTGCACATTACTCAACAATGATGAAGAGCATATGACACACCCAAAAAGAACCTTTTATGACTCATATATCCTTGGATAAATTAAATGTCCAATTAGTCCTCATAAGACATATATACATGAAATAGCATAAACTTGAATTACCATGAGTTTGCTTCCAGCAGGTATACTTCGTCACACAAATGAGTCCTCATATAATGTTGACCCACGGGTTTACTTCCATCTATCACAGAAATCGGTCATCATATAATATTGACGTTGCAGACATAATCTTCACACTTTCAGCAAATCTCACTTCCTTGTTGCAAGGGCCTCAACGTATTGCATTCATGAGAGAGCAGTAGAAACTATGGCATAAGAAAATACTTTGAATATCTCGATGACAGTGCTACAATAGCCAAGAAGAAGGATGGGCAGATTTGACAGACGATGCCTGTATATATCCTGGAAACTACTCCTACGGGAGAACAGTATGGAAAACTGTAAGTTCTCATGCTTATACAGTTCTTTATATAGAAGATGGAATACCCGTAAATGGTTCCCTTAGATCTGGGAGGAGATAAATGCGTATAGGCAAGTTGTTTAATCATTCCTTAGATCAAGGAGAAAATCAAGGGGCAAGTTGATTTGTACGTATATGATTATTTATCTTTTACTCTAGACTTTATTCATATGCTTAACTTTTGAACACTGAGCAAGAAACTACGAGCACAATATAAGATAAGGTTCCTATGAGCAAGAAACTACGAGCACAATATAATCTAATGAAGCACATGGGCCAAGGATCTAAGAGGGTCATCAAAATGATGCTTAAAGCTTCATTGAAGCTTGCCACTTTTCAACAGCAGGTGTATATATTCCATCCTTTTTTCCTTCTTCCCTCGATATGGGAAGTTCCCTTCCTTTTTGATCGGCATGCCAGTGCTTCTGAAGAACTCAAGCTAGAGTAGAGCGACGCTATATCTCCAGCCTCGTTTTACCGCACCTATATGCCCTCTCATTGGAGACCTCCCAAAATAGAAGCACCACCTCTTAATCCCCATCGAGTGAGAGCTTCATAATACATAAGTAGATATATGTTTTTTGAGCTGCTGCCTGGTTGTTGCACTAATTACTGAACTTGTAGCAAAAGGTTGGTCTCTCCATTTTCTTAGGATTATAGATGTACTCCTCAAAGAGCGGAACATATCAGGCGAGCCAATGAATTTGCAGCAGGTCATCTTCAAATTAATTCTTCCGATCAAATCATAGATGACTTCTTCAAATCTCGACCACACCGTGCCAATGGTAATTAAGTATGTGGAAGGTAAAACACAAAAATTACCTATCCTTAAAAGGATTTTGGTAAAATCCAACAAAGCATGAGTGGATGCTTAGACTTAAGCAGTAGAGAGATTCCTATAAAGCTTTGGCCAGGGTAGCTACTTAAAGCTTCAAAAGAAAGGAATCTAAAGACAAGAAGTAAAAGCTCTTGTCACTACAAATTGGTCAAGTATAATGAATTGGACTTGAATTTGAGAAATTCAAGTACTTGGAATTATAACTAGTTTTCATTTGAAAACATGAGCAAAGAAGAATAAATATTCTATAAATTGGTTTTCAAGTTCCCAAAGGAAAGCACAACATCATGAAATGATCATGTGAAGGGATCAAAACCTAGAATATCAAGTTAGAGGTAATGCCCCTGGAGTCCAGCAACACTTAACTTGAGAATAAGAAGCTCCATAGACTTTTGATAATGCCGAATCTCTACAAAGGCTCCGGTTTGCTTTCTATGCCTTTACAGTGCTCTTGCATTTGGAGGGATGTTGGGTTGTGGTCGTTGTGTTCTATGACGTGGCTGATAGTTCTTCTTTCTTCTTGGAGCATGCCTACATGGTCATGCCTCATCATTTACTTGCTCTACTCGACTTTGCTCTCTTTCTTCATCGGTTGGTCTTTTTCCTTGTCTTGCAGGGAGTGACTTGCCTCCTTGTGTCACTCGATGGTTCATGGGGATATGATCATGGGTCCATGGTGGCTCATTAACACTTTCTTCATCTGAGTAAATCTCTAAATTTGATGTTGTTTCCAATACAACTTGTCTCCATCCTTTTTGTTTGGGCCTTGCCTTGAACGATGTCCTATGTGGGGGCTCATCATCAGATATAGAAGGGGAAGATTGCATTTCTTGTGTCATATCTCTCTCTCTCTCTCTCTCTCTCTCTCTCTCTCTCTCTCTCTCTCTCTCTCTCTCTCTCTCTCTCTCTCTCGTTGTGAACCTTCATTCCCCGTGATGCAATGCTACTAGAGTGTGTCCCATCACATGCGTTTTATCTTGAAGAGTGGCTTGTGGTTTGTCGCTTCTTATGGGGTGTCATCCATGGTGGGCATTGAGTACCTTACACATAGCTAGGGTAGATGATATGATCCTTTCTAGGAGTGTGCTTTGTGTGTGCCATTCTCTTAGGATGTAAAGTGGAAAAATGAAGACGGGCACCTTTATTTATAGCCTTTTACTTAAGATTTGCCTTGTTCACATTTAAATGGATAAAAATTAGTTTTAAAACATTAAAAGAATATCCAAAAGAACATTGAGAATTTATTTGAAGAAAAAGGAGTTATAAAAACCTTGAAAAAAGTTTTGATAAAAAATAATTCATTTTAAGATTTGGGAAACTATTTCCAAGCAGAACCCTCTCGGACTCTTTGTGCACGCCATTGGGCATGATGTAATTGTCCTGATGATGACATCCACTTCTGTCTTGCAATATCATGTTGTATCTTTCTTGTAATCTTTGCTATTTGTGACTCACATGCTCGTTCCATTACATATTTTCTAGCGAATGTCATACAAAAAAACCAATTGAACATTTCTTCTAAATAGTTTGATTGTAGTAGACCACCCCCATGATGGGTGTTTTTAAAGTAAACACCTATAGCCCTGTAATGTGACTTCTCCATTCCTTGTGTACTAAAAATGTCCAGTGATCCATATCGATTCATAAAATATGCTCCATGTGCAAAACAAATGTGCTATGGTCTGTTCAATAAGATATACACATGGTGTTTAAGACCAAATAAAAAAATGTAAGCAAAACTTACTATGTAATGTGTAATCTTACTTTCTCCCCATGATAAGATGAATGATTGTGTAAACTCCTTCAAAGTCACTTGGAAATGCATGCAAAGTACAAAAGTCAACATTGACTAATGGAAATGGAATAATGGGGTTCCAATCATTGCTTATTTTATCATGAGTTGGTTCTTGTAACATTGGACACCTCAAAAGTGATATCTCCCATTCCCTACGATTCCATGAGTCTTTTTCATAAATTTCTTTCGAGTGATCAACTCTCATCAATGCTCTTGCAGGTTTAGGCTATCTTTGAGATCCTTTGTAACCTTGTGTACAATATGGGCAAGGATAGAGAGAAGATGCTCCTTGTTTACAACCTAACATGCATTTTATACTCTTAAGGTCTCCACCCAAATTCCATTCTACCTCAAAATCACCTATATCATCTATAGAAAGCTTTTGCCCATGTATTTGAGAAGAGATTACTTCTGTAATCTATGGAGTCCTATTGAAAATCCATGAAATAACATTGTTTGTTTCTTTGGGAACTTCTATAGTACCTAACCACAAGATATCCCTCTCTGATCGCACACTGTAAGTAAAATGGGAAGCGGATCCTAAAGTTTCATCACTCATTGCATGTTCCATAACTTCATTCATTAGCATCACGCTCAACCTTTCCAGTCACCGACCCTTTATGATTTGGCACTCATGCTTTAGTATGAACTTTAACTTATCATTATAGTGTGCACAAAAGAGGAAACATTACCTTAATATGATACTTGAATGCAATAAAACTTCAAAACCAAATAAAATGTAGTAGGGGTACCTTTGATTGTTGAACTATAAAAGTGAACCATTGCTTGTTGAAGCTTCTGAAGATCCACAAATATATTGTTGAATTTAGTGTAAGTAAATCCTTGTGTAGATAGGATCTTTGATTGCTTCTTGGGAATATTTGGATGATAAACAGAGGTAGGCATAGTGTCTTGTATGAATAAATATTATCCAACAATACAAGTCACATCCTCACTAGAAGTTTTTTTTTGATAGACACTTTATTTGGGCATGGAAATATACTTTGAGAAATACTTTTGCTTGTAAGGCTTGCCTTAGAAGGGTGTACATTGTAGTATACCCATTTCTATTGATGCCTGTTTTGTCCCATATTGCCTGCACATTTTGCACTTTGATAAGGTTTTTTATCTTCTCTGAAACTCAGCTTCAACAACAATTCTAATACACTTTCCTATGGGTGAGTCTATAGCAGAAGTGATTTCCTTACTGTTTATACAACTATTCATCAGCTTGAATTGGTCTTGTGGTTTTGGTGAAGCACCTATGTCTTGAGTAAATGACCTACACAATGAAAGATTCCATTACAAGTCTTCATTAAAACATATAAAAGTAAAACAAACACTCACCTTGTTGCATATATACATCCTTTGCATGCTTCGTCACATATTGAAATAGCTTCAAAGGATGACAATGCTCTTTTCCTATATCTCATCGTCTCTTTCAACTGATGGAGATTGACATTTAACTTTGAAATTGTGATTTCCTTTGCTTCCATATCCTGTTCAAAATCTACAAGTTTTTTTTGTAAAGATATGATTGTGCTTTCTAAAGTGACCACCCTCATATGATGGAGTTGATATTGTTGGAACCAATACTTAGTAGTAGCATGTTAATGTGTAGATAATCACTTGCAGTAACCTAATAGTCCAACTTCACCCACACCAATGAACTAAAGTAAAGCTGAGAGGTTATGGAATGTTGGATGGTAAGAAGATATTCGATCAAGAGGATATAGTGAACCATGAGTCCAAAGATCAATACTTTTTTCTCCAACTACACGATGTTCATTTTGAGAATTGACATCATTGTTGCATTGTGTATTTGGAGCAAACTCTCTAGGCACATGAACAGGCATACTTGTTGATCCAGGAGCATGAGGACATTCTATTGTGAAGCTTGTGATACATCTCAACGCCATCTTTGCTAATGACCAAGAATATAAAAAAAAAGTGTAAAACTAGTTGGAAGGGACTGTAAAGCATATGTTTTGCTCAGAAAATGTGTTTTCTTGTATGTGTATGGGTTAAAGTGTATTTTTCCACTATGTATGGTTGAAAATGATGAAATTTGAAAAAAGTCATTTTTCGGGGGAAGCATGGTCATGGATTTGATGATGTGGCATTTACTTTTGGAAGGATCTTGAAAATTATACTTTTTCTTAAAGAAACTTAAAAAAATGGGCCCCAAAAAGTGACTCATGACATATATATTAAAAAATGCACCCTCTTGAGTTAATATACACTGAAAATGAGACTTTAAAAAAGTCATTTTTTTATTCAATACATGCATGAGTTTGATGATGTGGAAAGTAGATTCTCTTGCTCTCTCTTTAGAAGAAGAAAGAGAGAGGCCTAGTAAAGCCTAAAAGAAGCCTACTCTAGCCTACTAAAAAGTGCCCAATTAAATGCACTTTATCCCCTTAAACAAGAACAAAATTAAGCTTATCCCTAAAAATTAGGGACCCTTACAAGGCCCATGCAGGGTTCATTTTTTCCCCTAATATCTCCAAGTGATAAAGGGTAGGCTCTATAGTGGAAAGTTGAACCAAACCTCATCGCTATAGGCAACACATTGCTTCCATTATCTTCCTTTCAAGTACTTTCTATGATATCAGAGGTAGCACCAAAGCTAGGAAGAATCACTTGTGAATGAATTCAACCAAATGAAGAAAAAACCAAGGCAAAAAATCATAGGCTTTGTTACCAAATTTAGGAGTTTTCTTATTAGTTTGCTTCAATTGGAGAGTTGATTGAGGATGAAGCCATTAAGAGGACGATCCTAAATGGCATTAAGAATGATAGGTAGTGGCAATCATTCATGACTACCTATGAACTCATCATGGATGTGCAAACACTTGACTTCAACATATTTCTTGGACAAATCCTCAACCAAAAGGCCAATGAAAACATTAAAGAAGGTAAATCTAAAATAGATTTTATATAAATAAGAAGGACAAAAAGAACGAAGGGAAGAAGGAGGATGATGATGAAGAAGAAGTTTCCCAAGGCAACTATGCATGCAAAAGCAAATCGAAGGGAAAGGAGAAAGGAGCAAAGCAAGATAAGTCTAAAGGACAAGAAGGTCATGCTTGTACCATCTATAACAAGTCTAACCACATGAGTCAAAATTGTTGGTTCAATGAAAGAACATAGAAAGGAGGAGTTAGAAGTGGATCTGGAAATACAAGAGGCAGAGGTGGCAAAACTAGATCAGCAACAATAGAAACAATACTAGAACATATTATAACAACTACTTAGAGGATCAATCTCATGAAGACTCATTACTTCTAATGAGCTTGAGCCATAAAGAAGGTAGAGAAGATGCACATTTGTTCTATATAGATTTTGGTTGTTCAAACCATGTTGTCGGCAATATTTTTATTCTATAAGACTTGGAGAAACCTAAGCTTAGGCATGAGGTACACATAGGAGATGATACCAAGCACGATGTGGAAAGGATCAAAAACATCAAAGCATCCAATGGTAGAACAAACATTCTGAGTAAGGTGCTCTATGTACCCACTATTATCAAAGACCTAGTAAGCATAGGCTAGATTGT
The DNA here is from genome assembly GCA_020310875.1 of Ceratopteris richardii. NCBI lineage: Eukaryota > Viridiplantae > Streptophyta > Polypodiopsida > Polypodiales > Pteridaceae > Ceratopteris > Ceratopteris richardii. Next base: position 98,796,115 of record CM035418.1, read on the forward strand.
AGAAAAATGCTTCTAGGTTAGGTTCACCCAGCATGGGGCATATGCGGGAGATCCATATCAAGGCTTCAAAAGGATAACAAGAGGTGATAAACATGGTAGGCTCTCCACATTTGAAGTGGGGGAGACCAAAAATGTTGATCTATACAATTTTGTGTCACAAACACTAAGTGAGCTAGAAGTGCGGCATAAGAGGCTTGCTCATATGAATAAATGCAAGATACAGGTATCAAGAGAGAGGTTACTACTAGATACTATGCTCAATAGAATGTCATTGTTAAAAGGAGGAACAAAACCCTAGTTTGGATAGCTAGGAGGATGCTTGAAGAAAAGACGTGACCATACTACATATGGGTAGAAGCAATATCTATTGTAGCATATCTTGTCAGTAGACTACCATCCAAATCACTTCAAGGTATGAATCCCTATGAAGCTTGGAATTGTAGAAAGCCAAGCCTAGGACATTGAAAAGTCTTTGGTTGTTTAGCATATGTACATGTAGCTTCACAAATAAGAGGGAAATTGGATAAAAGAGCAGCCAAGGCTGTGTTCATTGGATATGATTCAACAAAAATGGGCTACAAATTTCACAATCCAAATACAAAGCAACACACTACAAGTAGAGATGTTGTATTTGAAGAACACAGCTCATGGTATGAAGAAGACAAGCAAAAGATTAAGCTACCCTATGGTCTTGATATGAATTGAAGCGAGAAGTTCTTTCTAGTAGGGTTGCAAGGAATTGCAATCCCACACTCATGAAACATATGTCTCCCAAACAAGTGTCACTTTGAGAAACGGTGAGCATCCTCACAACCATGCACACCCAAATGCTAAGCCTACAGACAAGCAATACCAATACCATGCACACAAGAACGTGAGTGAAGCTAGATGACACCTTCATCCTATTCCCAATAGTGACCATAAGGCATTGTCCAAGAGGCTAACAATAGAATTGTATCTCCTTATATAGGAATGAAGAGGGGATACATAAAGAACATTTCGTTAAAAGATTACATGTGCTAAAATGAAAAAAGAGATACTTTAAGGTAGTGGGAATTCAAAAAAGAGTATTTGTAGAGAGAGAGAGAGAGAGATAAAGCTCTTGTACGTATACGAGAAAGATCTCAAATCTAAGAATATAAAAAATGAATGCTTGTTATGAAAAGAAGTGTGTAACTCCTAAGGGATGATTTCATGTGGAATTATCCAAGGAATACGAAGAAAGTTCCTATAAGGGAACTCATATACAAAGGAATTTCGGGAACCATCCAAGGCTCCACATCTTCTCGTGTGTTCCCATCATAGACAACCACCTCCATCCTCCAAGCAGTCCAAAAATTTCAAATCTTAGTAAATTTTATTGATTACGATATTACAGCTCTTGGAGTAGGCATGGAGCTTAGTTGTCTTGATTATGATGGATTGATTGAATGCAAATTAACCTCAAACTTGACATGATGGATTGACGAGCAAGCTCTTAGAAAGAGTGCTCATACTCTTCCTTCCACTCAAAATTCTTTAGTAGTGCATATATTTGTTGGGCATTAGTTGCACACATATTTATGAACCATTTGTACTAACCACAATGTTCCATAAAGTCTTGGACTCCTTTTGATTGGATGGCATTCAAAGCTTTGTGATTGCTCTAAAAGTTTTCTCTTATGTAGATATGCCATTCTTTGATATCATGTGCCTAAGTTTCTTTCCTTAATAGCCCATAAATATACATTTGTTTGGATCTAGACAAACTTTTTATAAGTGAGATGAGTCAAAGATATTTCCAAGGTCCGGTACCTGATCACTTTTTGTATTAAAACACACATATAAACCATTTAGGTACACCTTCAAGCATTTTCAATGAATTTCTTTGAAGACATGGCGTATAAGCCTTTAGAATGTGTCTGGGGCATTTGTAAGTCCAAATGGTATCACATGAAAGGCATAAATGCCCTATTCTATCACAAAGGTTGTTTTACGTTGATCCCTTAGTGCTATGAGCACTTGAATAGAACTAGAGAACCCATCTAGGAACCTATAAACTTCCTTGTCCACTACTCTTTTGAAAAGATGATTTGCAATAGGGATGGTATAATTGTCTTGTTTAGTGACAACATTTACTTTCTTTAGGTTGAATCAAACTTGAAATTTTCTATTCTTCTTAGGTACTACCACTATAGCTAAGACCCATTTAGAGTGTTCAATTTCTTAAATGAAATCGGTGGCCAAAACTTCGTGCATTTCTTCCTTGATCTTGGTAGAGTAGGCCTCTTGATAGGTATATGGTCTCTATTTAGGTAGTTGTGCATCTGATGCCATACAGATTTGATGTAGATAAATACCTATATAAATTGCTTTTAGTTCCTTATATGTCCAAATGAAGAACTCTTTGTACTCTATAAGTCTTGAACGATATTTTCTTTCTGGGAACTAGATAGATCATTAGTAATGTAAGAACATCATTCCTCCTTTTTAGTGTCTTCTTGATTATCAAATCATTCCCTTGTATTCGACCTCTTTTAGGCATAGCTATGATCACCTTGCATTCTTCTACCTCATATTTTTTTGAAGTGGTCAAGAACCTCAAACTAGGTGTTGTGATTTTACTTACTCCTAGGCACACTAGTTTGATCATTCTCAACTTCACAGTACTGAACTTGGAAGATTTCTCATATGAAACCTTGCATGATTATTCTCCCCATATCTTGGAAATATTCTTCTTAAAAATAATAAGGTCTTTCCATATTAATTCTTTGACGATCACTCTCATTTGTTGCAATGTCATAGTGTGTGTCATTCTTCTCCTCAATGGGCTTAATTAACTAGGAATGGGATCAGATTCTATGGGATCATCAACTACACTCACCATGAATAAGTCCAAGTCATAACCATCTTCATCATAGGGGATGTGTGAGTGCTTGTTCACTAACTTCTATCTGTCTTGCCTTGTTAAAGTTTCATATACAAGAGAACCAATCAAAGACATGTAGGTAAGTGGATCTTCTAAAGGTTCACCATCTTCAACACCGTACTTCATGTTGGGTTCCATTAGATTATTCATACTCTTGCAATGCTCCATGCCATATTTCTTCAACAAATCTGAAATATACTTCCTCTGTAGAAGATATACACCATCTTCTTTCTGCAAAACTTTGATTCCAAGAATGTAGGTGAATTCTCCTAAATCTAAAATTTTTAATTTAGATTCAAGCTCTGGTTTGATCCTAGATATTTCAACTTCATCATTTTGTATTATTATCAAATCATCCACATAAATTGAGACATAAAAAATCAATGATTCTTCAACTTTAACATACAAAGAAGTGTCTACATTTGAATACCTATATCCTTGTTTTCAAAAAAAATTACCAATCTAAAATTCCAAGCCCTTGTAGCCTATTTAAGACAATATAATGATTTCAAGGGTTTACATACATGTGTAGGCTTCTTGGAATCTTCATAATTAGTTGATTGCTCCATGTGCACATCTTCTTTTATATCACCATTGAGAAATGCATTTTTTATATCTAATTGATAAAGATTCCATATCTTGATTGCAGAAACACTTATCAATGTCCGTATTGTTGATATATCCTATTGATCATTGTATAGCCTGCATAATCTACAACTTCAACTTTATAAGTATATAATCTATTTAGTTTTTGCCCTCTTATAACAAAAGTCCCATTTTTCTTCTAATAAGTCTACCACTAATTATTATCAGAATCCACTGTCACTCCATTGTCCTCCATCTATCCAATGGAAATCGAATTCCTTGTAATAGTAGGAACAAACAAAACATCTCTGAGAGTTACATGTTCATTAAGTGGACAATCACCAATATATACTACTTCATGCTCAGTGCTATCTCCTATAGAAATTGGGACTCTTAAAATTGGCTTGTGTAAGTTCACAAAAAAAAAAAATCATATTATGCATCATGTGGTTTGAGCAACAACTATCTACATACAAAGTTTTTTATTTATCTTCCACTTGTGTGTTTTTGTACACATAGCCATAAGAATGCTTTGCTTTTGTGTTTGAGCCTCCTCTTGCACTACCTTGTTGTTTTGATTCATGTGATCTTGTTCTCTCCCTCTTTGTCATCCTCTAAAACCACCTCTTCTATTTGGGTTGGAGAAGCAATCCCTAGAACATTGACCAACTTTACCACAACAATTACAACTAAATTTACCTTACTACTTTCATTGATTTTGTTGACCTTGTTGTATTGTAGTTCCTCCTCTAGTAGCATTAAAGCTTCCTCTTCCTCTTGCATTGTTGTTGAATCTTACTCCTCCTATCCAATTTCCTCTACCTCTTGCTCTATTTGATGAAGTATAAAGAGCTCGCCCTTGAGTACCTCTTTGCAAATGATAAGAATTGCCACCTACTATGTTGATTTCTTCAATCATCATGAGAATTTCTAAGTCTTCAAAGGATGGTCGATTCTCTTGGGTCATGATAGATGTAATAAAAAAATTCCATCTTTCATCTTTATATCCTCAATAGGAGATGCATCAGTAGAGGCTTATGCTATAATAAGAGATTTTACCTCAAAACTATAATAATTAGCTACTTGTTGTGTCTTCTTTCTCACTCTTATCAACTCATCAATAAGTTTTGTTTGCCTTGCTCTATTGGTAGTTGAAAATAACCTTTCTAGAGATTCCCAAACTTCTCTACTAGTATGTAATCCTCTTATATGTCCAAGCTGATGGAGAGTGTTAATCTCCAAAAGAACAAGTTGCACTTGAACTTAGAACTCCTCTATATCAAGAACAACTTCAGACTCCACTTAATTTTAGAAAACAATCACCAAATTATCAGAATTTTGGCTAACTGTTAAAACTGAAATTTCCTGGAAAGTCTGCTGCAGATTAATCACTCATTGACTAATCAATCTTGTAAAGTTTTTAATAAAACTTTGTACAATACTTCGGCTTGAGGTTGGGCAACCTTTCCAAGTTAAATTTCTCAAAATGATTGAGTACACATTGAGAAATGTGTGAAACACTTTACCTATGTCTGAAACATCTTCTCTGCAATGGCGACTTTGATACCTGCAACTTCTTAGCTATAGTTCTCCCAATGTCGAATCCGTTTGATCAAGATCTTTTAGCCATAGATGGCTTACCTTTCAACTTAGATTTTGAGCCCTCACTTGTGTAAAACTTTACACTGTGCACTGAGCAATGTTCATTTCTCTGAACATGAAATCTGCGCCAATTTTTCGACTCTCAGAACATCTTCACATATGAATGTTCCTAAACTAAATTCTCTCAGCCTGATTGCAATTAGCCTCTCAAATCTTAGTCATAGATGGATTAGCTATTGACTTAGATACGTGCAAAAGGATTTCTCAAAAGATTAAACACAGAAGGAGAGTGGGAGAAAAGATCGAGGCGCCATTTCTGAACTTTTCACTTATCTATTTTCTTCATACATTTGATGGATGTTTTGTACAATGTCCATCTACTAACTCATCTCAACTCTCTTCTCTATGTCTCACTTCTCAAACTATTTATATGCAAATATATACAAGCTTATGACTAATCATAAGTGTGAGTCAACTATATCTGAACTAATGTACATATGTATACATAGCTTTGAATTTCTGAGTATGTCCTTCCTTCAAACTTCTGAATTTGTTCTCTTCTTAATCTCTTGACTTCATTTCTTCATAATCCTTCAATTGATGATTGACATGCACCAACACAAGCATATTATTGAATATTTTTGTGATATAATAAACATAATTCTTTTGTCTCTTTTGATCCATTCTTGCACTCTTGTTCGATGTGCTCGTGTAGGAACTTTTGGTAATACTGGCTTCACTTTTGTACCTATTATGAATCCATAAAGACATTTAGACATGAGATAAGAATCCATTCAAAATTTCCACATGGGATAATTTCTCCCATCTGATAACTTTTAATAGATGCACTCAAATATGCCATGTTGAATTGTTGTAAACAAAGACCATAATTCAATAAGCTTTATGAAAGATTTGCTAGAAAAATAGCTTTAATACCACAATGTTACATTTACAAACGTGTAAACATCAAAGTGCACAACTAGAAGTAATGAGACTTCCCAATATCTTTAAAAGCTCTAACATATCCTGCCAAACCTCAAAGATCAAACTTGCCTGCAAAATTGTTAAGATCTGTTACAACAACATATGCATTATTGTCTGACTTGAAGATTGAAGTATAATAGATGAAAAACTCCAAAGATAATGCAAAATTATGATATAGAATGAGATTATGAGAGATAATAAAAAATCTCCAAGTTAAAACACTAAAAAAGATCTCATAGTGGTTGAGACACAAAAGCTTTGCAACACAAGAAGAACCATTCAATTTGGCCACCTACACTAAGAAAACCACTCTTTTTCTTGAGAGTCTATCAACAAAAGCGCCTAGATTTTCTAAAAATAGACACCTCTCCTTTCCTTCCTACCTTTATCTAATTTTTCTAAATTCAAACATGTACACCTCCATATAATCTTTTTAGTAACTAACAAGATCCACAAGCCTAAAAACAACTTTAGAGTTTGTATTTATGTAATATTATAGCCTCTTCTATCATATCAATTGAAGAAGTACTAGACTTCAAAATTGGAGTAGACTCTGTTAGTGGTGCAAAGACTTGGATGGAATTACCCAAGTCATCTTGAATTCTTATAAAATTATACGATCCTACAAGGTGTTTGGGCACAATAATAGGCTGCAATTTGTGATTCAACATTATTCTCTCCATCAAGAAAATGATCAATTAATTTCATTGTTGAAGGGAGGTTCCGTAGCATGCACTATGTTGTGTACTATTTGTAGCATTGAGTGGTGAGTCTTAAGTCCTCGTTTCTTGAAGCTTAAAATCATAACAAAGGTGTCATGTCTAACTATTGTTTTGGAAAAATTAGTAATAAAGTCTTTTGAGAGTTGGTCTATGATTCAAAAATTTTGTGTGCTTAGTGGTTGGAACTAGGCTAGCACTTTTCCTTTCAAGGTAAGTTCAAATGTTTCATACTTGGTAAAGAAATCATGGACTTATTCTACATGAAAACCTTGTATGAACTCAAACTCATGTGCATGCAAGTCAACTTGACCTTCATAAACATATCCCATACATTTGGTGCTAAGAATTTAAGGTTAATAGATAACCATAAGGCAAGCTCGAGCATAATATTGAATGTCCAAAGGTTTTTTAAGGCTCCCAACAGTCATTGAATTCTACGAGCTTATCCGAGTCAGGAAGTTGAAGCACCAAAACTTAGGGTAAATGGAAGGCCACTCAATGAGGAACATGAAGAGTCACCTTGGAAAGTGAAGAATCACGTGAGGTGTATCCCATGGTTGAATCAACATTTATGGACTAATCTACTCATCCCCAAAAGAACAAGAGCACCCCATGCTATAGGAGAGTCACATCTATTTCAAGATACCCTAAAGAGTCTATTTTTTCTCCATACTCTCTCTAGATTAGGTTCCTTTTTAGATAATTTATTTTGTTGAAGTTGTTTCATGTGCTTATTGACATCTAATATTTTTAGCCTTACACTTGTAAATCTAATCAAGTTTCATTTGTTTGGACAAAATTTTTTCTTCATTGTCTACATGAATCAAGAGATCTAGGTAATTCTCTATTTGTGTGTCAACTTTATTCACTATATGTAACAAGTAGTCTTTATTGTAGAGACTATTTGGCAGTGATCAAATTAAGCATGCTATAACCCATTAAAAATCTACAAAATTCTACTATGTACAAATGTTCATATCCATATGAGGCATGAGTTAAAAGAATATTTCATTCTCGATTCAATACATTAGAAAAAAATAGATCCTAGGAAGATCCATGAAATTTTGTTGTATATAGGAAGTGTACAAGTATTTCACCAATTGTATGAAAGCATGAAAAGCATATAAAACAAGTAAATGGGATTGTTAAATCAATAATGAGAGGTTAAGGAAGGAGTAAGAAACCTACATTGTGAAAGCAAGGGAGATCAATTTACAATCTCGACTTCAAGGCTACAAAGGAGCAAGCTAAAGAGGTTCCAAATCAATATCTCCTCCATGAAGGCACTCTCTCACATAGTGATAATGCACCTCAATATGTCTGGTTCATGCATGAAACACTAGGTTTAGTGCAACAACCAATGCACTCTGACTATCAGTGAGAATATGTGTAGCTGCATTAATCTGCATGCACCGATCCATCAATAGGCATTCGAGCCATATACACTCTGTTGTAGTTGTGAAAACTTCTTTGTATTCACCTTCACAACTTGATGTCACCACTGTAGGTTGCTTCTTACTCAACCAAGATATGCATGAGTCTCCAAGGAAAAAGAAACTACCATTAGTGGACACACGAGTATCATAACAACCAGCCCAATCACTATCTGTAAAAGCATGCAAGCATGGCTGAATATCTCTTCCATAAAAGATAAATAAGCTCAAAGTTCCTTTGAGATATAGTACATCAAAAGACCAAGATAAGTGACATCAAAATTATGCCACAAATCAGCCATAAGAATGTCAAGTTTTTCATAACATGATCCAATCAAGAGTATGTCATCAACATAAAGAACAAGCATTGTAAGATCTGCCCCATCTTCGTGTACATAGAGTGTGCTTCCAATTGGACTACATGTGAAGCCAAGAGCAATCAAGTGCTTATGGATTTTGTCATACCATGCACGTGGAGCTTGCTTGAGACCATACAAGGCTTTATGCAAGCGACAAACCATATACTCTTTCCCTTTCATGGCAAATCCAAGAGGCTGCTTCACATAGACACTTCTTGCAAATAACCATTCAAGATTTTATGTCCAAATAATGTACTTTCCAACCTCAATGGGTAGCCAGTGCAACCATGATACAAATGGTAGTCATGCATTAAGTAGGTGCAAAAGTTTCCTCATAGTCAATGCCATATTTTTGCGTATATCCTTTGGCAACCAATCTAACTTTGTAGCGATTAATGCTACCATCAGACTTTCTCTTAATCTTGTGAACCCACTTCATACCAATGGCATTTTCTCCTTTTGGCAATTCACATAACTCCCATGTACCATTCCTATGTATGGAATCCATTTCTTCTTGCACAGCACTTATCCAATGTGGATCGTTACATGCATCTCCAAAAGAAAGTGGCTATTCATTACATGTTGTTGAGAATAATCTACAAAATTACTTGATGTATCGTGAGAGCTTCATATTGTTCTACCAACTAAAGGTGCACTCAATTTGCTCTCCGGCAAAGTTTACTTCAACCTATTTGGCATACGCACCCTTGATAGATATGCATTCATTATGTAACACATCATCAATATCTATATCATGTGTGGGCTGAATTTCATTCTAATTTTCAGCCATATTTTGACGCAAATGTTCAGACATATGTGGCTGAAAGTTTCTAGCAATTTCGACAATTTTTGGTTGAAAACTTTCAGCCATGTTTTGCTAGAAATTCTCTATATTTTTAGCTCTATTTTGCTTGAACTTTTTAGCCCTTTGACCCTCAGATGGCTGTCTTCATGGCCATAGTCAAGCAAACCATTTTGGAACAAAGCCATGGGTGTATTGAACACACCTTGTGAGCTAATGGTTGGATGTTTTTTGCATTCAAGTAGAGGGAAAACTAAATTTTTAGCAAATACCACATTTTGACTCATAATAATTGTGTTAGTCAATGGATGGTACAAACAAAATCCCTTACTTCCAGCACTATAATGAACAAATATACATTTTTTTGCCTTGTCATCAAGTTTGTGATGTTGTTGTGATGGCATAAGAGCATATGCCAAACAACAAACACACGCATATGACTAACCATACGCTTATGTCCATTCCAAGCCTCATAAGGAGTGATGATTGTCAATGCTTTTGTAGGGCAGTGATTCAACACATAGTTTGCACACATAACAACTTACATCCAAAACTTGTCAGGAAGATGCTTTCCTTTAACCATGCATCATGCCATTTTAAGGAGAGTTGACAACACATGCCCAAAAATCTTCAGCCATGATAGCTTCATAATTCTTTGCATGTACTGAATTGTCAACAATAGACATGCTAGATTCCTTCTTCTTTTCATTGTGCTTAGCAAACTTTCTACACTCATCAATAATATGACCAGCCTTTGGCAATATTTCATCTCTTTGTCTTTTGCAAATCAGCATCATTAGAGAAATAAGTGGAAGAGGAAGGTTGAGGCTTATTTTTGTTGGGTACAGTTATGAAAGTAAAGGTTATCGTCTGTATCATCCACAAACTAAATGCATTTTGGCCAATCGTGATGTTGTTTTTGTGGAAGATGCTATTCAACCATTGCTTTCATGTACTAAGGAGACATCTGTTAGCTCCAAAGACATGTATGATACTTTGGTGCCTCTTTTTATAGGTGGATAGTCTAGTTCTAGTCCTAATGAGGCAACTTTTCAAACTTTGCAGGTTTCATGTGATGATGTAGATCATTCCATTTCTAATGCAGATTTACATGAGGCACTTATTGATGAGAGAGCTGATATTGAGCAGGCAAAAACTATGCCAAAATGGCTGGTGCAAACTTTGCGGGACAACAAATTAGATGCACTTCTCTCATATCGTACTCGTCTAGACTCTCATTGTGCTTCTTTTGCATCATATTGCTATGCTAGGGCTGCGTCTAGTCTCTGTGATGAGAATGAGCCTATTTGGTTTGATGAAGCATAAAATTCAAAAAATTGAATGGCAGGTATGCAATCTGAATATGATGCTATCATGAAAAATGGTACCTAGTCTTTATGTGACTTGCCTCCTGGCAAGAAGGCCATTGGCACTAAGTGGGTATACAAGCTAAAGCATAAACATGATGGTGTAGTTGACAGGTATAAGGCTAGGCTTGTTGCAAAGGGTTATGCACAGAAAAGAGGCACTGATTTTGATGAAACCTTTGGTCCTACTTGCCGAATGACTAATGTTCATAGCATATGTGCACTTGCAGCTCATCATGGTTGGAATGTACATCAATTGGACATTAAAATAGCATTTCTTAATGGTGACTTGCATGAAGAAGAGTATGTTTTTCAGCCCCATGGCTTTGTGCAAAAAGGGCATGAAAACTAGGTGTGCATGTTAAAGAAGGCATTATATGTTTTAAAGCAAGCACCATGTGCTTGGTATGAAAAGAAACATGCCTATCTGATTGCACATGGTTTTGAGAACACTCCAACTGAAAGCACCTTATATTTTAAGCGTGCTAATGATGTACTTCTGATCATTGTGTTGATGACATGCTACTCACTGGTCCTCATGAGAGGCATATTGCTGATTTTAAGGCTGATTTGCATGCCACATTTGAGATGTCTGATTTGTGGCATTTGCATCACTATTTGGGCATTTCACTTTTTACATTTACACATGTAAATGTTCCTACTCACAATTCTCTCAGCATAATTACAATTAGATTCTCAAAACTTGTACAGAGGTCACTCAATTATAGAATTAGACTTGTACAAAAGCATTCCTCAAGAGGATAAGCACACAAGAAGCATTGAGCAAAAGATCGAGGTGCAATTTTTTAGATTCTCTTCTATTATGATAAAGTATAGATCTGATGAATGATTTCCTTCTTCTTACTCTCTAAGTCTTGTAATGACCTCTAATTCATGTCATACATCATCTCCTCTATTCATAATACATCTATATCATGTATATATAGATGTTTACATCCCCACTCATAAAAGATACAAAGTTTCTATGAACTAATTTCAAAATTAGAGTACATGTATATACAAGCCTGCAACTTCTGACCATGCACTAAACTTCAAGCCTCTTATGTTGATCTTTGCTTCATTCTTTGACTTCAAATCTTTGTCCAAATCATCAATTGATGGTTGTCCTGCGCCAACATTTTTTGCATGTAAATAGGGGATCCATGTATTAGAAAAAAAACATTTGCAGAATAGATCTTTATATTGTAACAATCAACTATGCATATCTTCTGAGTATCCATTGAAACTTCAAATATTATGTGATTGTCATGATGCACCTTGTATGAAGCGAGATATTAGAAAATATGTTAGTGAATGTTTAAAGTTCCAATGCGTGAAATATGAGTCTAAAAGAATGCCTAGAATGCTACAATGTTTGGATGTTCCAAATGAGAACTTGGAATGTATCTCTATGGACTTCATCATTCAATTGTCTATGAATAGAAGTAAACACAATACCATATTTTTGGTAGTTGACCGATTTATGAAGATGGCACACTTCTTTCCTATGAATAAGACTTATACTCCCTTGAATGTTGCAAAACTATTTGTAAAATAAGTGTTTCAATTACATGAAATGCCTAAAACCATAATTTCTAATAGAGACTCTATGTTCACATCAAACTTTTAGAAAGCAACATTTAAATCGATTGGCACTGAATTTCATACAATTATTGCTTTCCATCCACAAGTAGATGGGGAAATGGAGAGGGTTAATCAGGTACTTGAAGATGTGTTGCATATGTATGTGAATTAAAAGCAAGATAATTGGAGTGAATATTTTCACTTAGTCAAGTTTGCATATAATAGTGCATGGCATGCATATATAAAAATGACTCTGTTTGAGGTTGTGTATGGTTATAACTGTTTGACTCCACCTTCTTTTCCAAAATTTTCAAATAAAATAGAAGTATCCAAAGAAATGCTTGAGAAGATCGATGAAGATCTTGGAAAAAATAAGCAACACATAAAAGAAGTTGAGATAAGATAAAATAAATTCTATGATTTGAAGAGAAGAATACTTGAATTTCAAACAAATGACATAGTATTTCTTCAGGATAATCTTCAATGATCTAACTTGTTGCTAGCAAAGGATCATAGACTTTATCCATGATATACCGGTCATTTTAAAGTTTTGAAAAAGATTGGATCTCTTACTTATTTGTTGGAATTGCATGAACATTTAAATGTGCATCCTATATTTCACATTAACTTAAAACGATATGTACCTAATGTTGCTCATATTTCACATGAAAAATATAAGCTCAAACTGTAAGAAAATAACACAGCAGAATAGACCACTAGTGAAAGTTGAGAGAAAAACATGGATAAAGATAGATGCAAATGCAAAGATAGAGAACTCAAATTCTCATATTTCCAAGCATAATGCAATTACAATGATGGTGTTGTCGACCCATGTGCTCCCAATGTGGAGCTTACATGGTGGTCTAGACAGACTCTAGATGAAGGGTTTACTAGTATAGAATGCTATATAAAGCTCAACCTAGGCCATGCTTATATAGCTTTTACAAGTGGAGTTGGTATAGATAAACATATTCAAGAGATATAAAATAGTTGGAAAAATATACGATCTGACAATATCTCCATGATCAGAAGTCCTACCATCTCGGCCCTACGGGCTAGGGAGATAGGCCCCTTGGACCCTGTAGAAGGGGGAAAGCCCCCCTCTGCACTCCCTCCATTAAGGTTATATGGGGAAACCTTGTAACATCGTAAGGTATTTATTTCTGCCTTGAATGGCAACCCAATGGCTCAGAAGTTTATGCTCTACCAAACCTAATGGCTAGGCTCACAAAGATCATCTATAACCATCAACAGTCACACATAGAACTCATCTAACTTAGAAGTTAGGGCTCCAAAAAATGTGCAGGCTCTCACAATGGCTTCTCCTCATAATGGAGGCCTTACAACTTAGATTACCATGGATCATTTTTGGTCACTTGAGGGTGGAGTATTGAGCATATCTATTACCCCCCCTTAATGTCCACCCTGTGATGAACTACCTCCTTGGTCCAATCCCAAGCTTTGGAAAGTTTCAAAGAAGTTGCTCTCTCCCAAGAGCCTTAGTGAAGATGTCTCCTCCATTTTCTTCAATTTGGGCAATAGCTTATCTCCATGAACTTTTCCTCAATCAACTCACGCACATAGTGATACTGAATTTCTATGTGCTTGGTACGTGCATGGAAAACAGGATTCTTGGTGATGGCCAATGCAACTTTGGTTATCACACCAACTCTATGGCCTCCTATCCTTGTATTCCTATGTGCCATTAGGATCCTTCTCAACTATACTGCATCACATGTTGCAACACATGCAGCTTTGTACCCAATTTCAATAGAAGATAATGCTATTGTTAGTTTCTTGTTACTGATCCAATAGAAAATTCTTGATCGTAAAGAAAAGCAATATCGAGGAACTCATTTTTTGGTATCAATATCTCCTACCCAATCTGAGTCATAGTATCCGACTAAATATGATCCTTCTTCATAAAGCATACCATAATTAGTGGTTCCTTTCACATACTTGAGTATCCTAATGATTGCCTTCCAATGAGTTTGGCAAGGCTTATTAGAGAATCTGCTTACAGCTCCAAAAACATAAGAGATTTTTTTCTACTATTGCACAAGTAGATGAGGCTTCCAACGTATTTCTTGTATCTTCCAATCTCCACTGAAGGTGAAGTATCTTCAATAGATAATTTTGTGTTGATCTCCATAGGTGTAGAAATTTCCTTGCAATCCTCCATGTTGAATGCCTTCAAAATCATTCTTGCATAATTTTGTTGAGAGATGATAATCTTGCCTAGTTCTTGCCAAAATTCAAGGCCCAAATAATGGATTAAGCCGAAGTCGATCATTTCAAATTTTGAATTAAAGGTATCTTTTGTTTGTTGAAGAAGAGCATCCTTATTTCCTGTAATCACAAGGTCATTTACATAGATTACAAGCACAATTGTCTTCCCTCCTATATTTATAACATACAAGTTAGAATCAAAAGCACATCAATTGAAACCTAGATCCAAGAGATATTTATTTATCCACTAGTACCATGCTCTAGGGGCTTGTTTCAGACCATATAATTCCTTCTTTACATTACATACCTTTTTCTCTAAATATAGAGCCTTAAACCCTAGTGGATGAGACACATATACCACCTCCTTGAGGTCTCCATTTAGGAACGTTGATTTGACATCCATCTGAATTTCTACCTAGGCACTGCCTTTCTGAAAAGGTCTGCAATATTCTCCAATGTGGGTAGATATGCCAAAACTGATCTCTCTAGTAGACAACCTCTCCTTGACACAATGATAGTGCACCTCAATATGCTTAGTATGAGCATGGAACACAGGGTTCCTTGCAATGGCCAATGTGCTTTGATTGTCAGTGAAGATGGTGATGGTAGAAGACTAACAAACACCCAAGTCAGCCATAAGGCATTTGAGCCACACAAACTCAATAGTCACTATGATAATTGCCCTATACTCAACCTCACAACTAGAAGTGACCGCAATAGGTTGCTTCTTGCTCAACCAAGATATGCATAAGCTACCAAGCATGAAGTGAAAACCACTCATGGAAACACGAGTGTCAAAGCAACCAACCCAATAAGAATCCAAAAAAGTGTGTAAATCTACTACTAGTGATCCCCCTTATGATAAAACAACCAAGTAGCGAAGTACCACTTAAGTAGAAAAAGATGCACGTAACTACCTGCCAATGCTTGACACCTGGGTGATGCATAAACCTGCGCATCTATGAGATAGAAAATTGACTATATGGTCGAGTAATGCATAAGTAAATAAAGCATCTAATAGCTAGCTAATAGAGAACATCATCAAATGCACATCTAGCATCGTGAAGACTCAAACATAGAACTATTTCCATAGGAGTTGCAATCCTAAAGGCCAACACACTGCAATAATGTGTCAAATAGTTTTTTGACACAAATCTATTCCCCCATCAACCTGCATGAACTGAATGCCCAAATAATAGTACAAATGCCCCAAATTTGACATCTCAAATGAGGCATGCAAATCAACCTTAAAATCAACAAATGCTTCTCATTAGGACCAATGATTGGCATGTCATCAACATAGATAACAATGATCAGAAGAACATCATTTGCATGCTTAACATATAAGGTGCTCTTAGTTGGACTATTCTCAAAAACCGTGTACAATCAAGTAGGCATGTATCTTTTCATATCAAGCATGTGATGCTTGCTTCAAACCATATAATCCCTTTTGCAACTTGCACACTTTTTTTTCATGCCCTTTCTACACAAAACCATGGGGATGAAAAACATACACTTCTTCATGCAAATCACCCTTCAAAAATGCAGTTTTAATGTCCAACTAATGTATGTTCCCACCATGATGAGCTTCAATTGCACAAATGCTAGGAACAGTAGTCAATTGGCATGTAGGTGCAAATATCTCATCAAAATCAATGCCTCTTTCTTGAGCATAACCTTTTGCAACAAGCCTAGCCTTATAGTTGTCAACTATTCCATTAAGCTTATGCTTTAGCTTGTATACCCACTTAGTGCCAATGGCCTTCTTGCAATGAGGCAAGTCACATTATGACCAGGTACCATTGTTTATAATAGCATCCTATTCTAATTCCATAACAGACATCCAATTTTCAAAATTTTATGCTTCATCAAACAAAATAGACTCATTCTCATCACAAAGACTAAACGCAACCATAGCATAGCAATTTGATGCAAAACAAGCATTATGAGAGCTTGAACGAGTACGATATGATAGAGGTGCATCTAATTCCTATCTCCCAAAGTCTATAACAGCCATTTAGGCATAGTTTTTGCTTCCTCTATATCAGCTCTCTCATCAACAAGTGCATCATGTAAATCTGTATTAGAAATGGAATGATCTGCATCATCATGTGGAACATGTAAAGGCTCAAAAAATTGCCTCATTTGGACTAGCACTAGATTATGTACTAGTAAAAAGATGCAGCAAAGTGTCATACACATCTTTTGAGCTAATTGATGTCTCCTTAGTACATGAACGTAATGGGTGAATTGCATCTTCCACAAAAACAACATCACACCTAACCAAAATGCATTTATTATGTGGATGATATAGATGATAGCATTTGCTTTCCAAATTATACCCAAAAAAATACATTTCACTGCTTTATCATCCAATTTCCTGTGTTGTTGTTCATGCACTAATGCATATGCGAGACAACCAAATACACATAGGTGAGCAATAGATGGCTTGCAACCATGACAAGCCTCATATGAAGTGATAGACTAGAATGCTTTAATGGGAGACTTATTAAGTACATATGCTACACACATAATAGCCTCAAGCTAGAAACTATGTGGTAAAGCCTGACTGTTGACCATACACCTCGCCATCTCCATGAGTGACCTATTCTTCATTTAGCAACTCCATTCTATTGAGGTGTATATGGCACTGTATACTGATGTTTTATCCCACATTCAACCATAAATGCATTAAAATCAAAAGACATATATCCTCCCCTCCCTCGATCAGAATGGAGGGTGCCCATTTTACACGCTGATGGATTTTTAGCCAGAACCAAAAATTTTTTGAAGCACATAAATTCTTCAGACTTTTCTTTCAATGGATATACCCATGCATCCCTGGAAAAATCATCAATGAAAGTCACGAAGTAAAGATAGTTCCCAATAGAAGGTGTTTGCATAAGACCACAAACATTAGTGTGAACAAGCTGCAATTTCTAAGTAGCTCATATTGAACCATCTTTTGGGAAGGAGGAATGTTGCATTTTCCCCAAAATATAGCCTTCAAAGACATGTACATAAAATGCCAAAAGCAATAATAATGTCGCTATTTGAAAGATCATAAACTCTACATATGTCATCAATAAATTTCACAACCAAGCCAATCTTGGCTAATGCTGAAACTGATAACTAGTTTTTCTTGATCACTAGAACAAATAAAGCATCTGACAATGTAAAAGAACTACCATCAATAATAGTCAAAATGATCTTACCAACTCCCATATCAGGATAAGAGGATTTGTTGGCACATGTGACAATATTCCCTATAGGGTCAAGCTCAAGCAAAGTGAAGAAACTACGTTCCAAGGTAATACGTTTAGTTGTCCAAGTATCAAAGTACCAAACATCTCAATCTACTACAAACATACACTGTTCATGAGAAGATGGGACATAACTGCAAACAGTAGTAAATACCCATTTTAAAGACTCTAATTTGGCAGTAGAGGCTTCTACAACAACCATTCCAGCCTCTTTTTACTTTGCCTCTTTTGTAGTGAGTTTTGGACAACTCTTTATGACATGATCATTTCCTTTACAGTAGTTGCAAAATAATTTTTTCTTTTCTATTTTCTTCTCATCTCTATCATTCTTCTTTGATTGTGCAAAATTAGTAGATTTTTTCTTACATAATGGACCTGTTCTACCTAGATTGATCTTCTTGGAACAAAACAGAGGCTAACTCCTCAAATGTTAAGGTGTTTGGATTGCCTTTCATCATCAATCAAAGAGTAGAAGCAAAATTCTGATATGAATCTAGAAGACCATTTAGAACAAGTCTATACAAGTGAACTATGAGGCAAGACTTCATTAGTAAAAATCAACTGCTCCTTCAAATCTTTGAGCTTTGTCAAATAAAATATCCATGGAATCTCCTTCATTCATGTGCTCATTCTCCAAGTGTTTTTGAAGGTAAGCAATGCTACCCTCATTCCTTGCCTAGTATAAAGTGGTAAGTGTATCTCAAGCATCCTTTGTTGTTTTGTAGGAGGGAATGTGAGCAATAATGGAACATTTGACAGACAAGGCCATCAATGCATGTGCTTGAGCATCTTTGCCATCCCAACAAAGTTGCTTTGCAGTAGGTGCAGTAGGAACCGTGGCACAAATAGGAACCAGAAGAATATCATCATCTTCAATGCTATCTGCATCACCTTCAATAACTATATTTGTAGGTGTAATAGGACGATTTTCAACACCCTGCACAATATGCTAGAGTCTTTTTGCAACCAATACATGATGCATCATATAAGCCCATAATGGATAATTGGTACCATCCAACTTATCCATAATAGCGAAAATATGGAATACATCAATGCTTTCAGCCATGGCCACTAACTAAAAGACCCTGATGCAAAAAAAATGATTGTATCTCAAAAAGTTGAACAAAACTACCTTGTCAATTTCTACTAAACTTGTATCAGGCATAAGCACTATGATAGTGGATTCAAAGGCCAAATTGAGCTCAAATTGTGATTTTGACACTACATAATGAAGCTATTTTTAACTCCTAATCACTCTCAGTATGCTCATCAATTTTTATGCGATTCAGACTATGATTAGAGAGGTGTCAATGACACACAAAATGAAGTGGCAACCTACTCTGATACCAATCGTTGGATTTTGAGGTTTATGGAAGCATGCAAATAGCACAAGAAAAAAAAAGAACCTTGGAGCATAACACACAATACTAAATTTATTAACAAGAGAATGTACAAAGATATTTGACCCATTATGGTTATAGGAATATATACAAGCTAGGGGAAAATACCTCCAAAAGAGGGGAAAACGTGCCTCACTAGTCCTAGTGTGTCCACACACATCACTATTGGTGCAATATATCCCAAGCCTACATACTTGATGACTACACATAAGGTTGATGTATTAGCATATCCCTTGAGAAGCTTCATATGTACAACCTCTTGTAACTTTGAGTTTAATTACCCATTGTAAAAGGTCCATAAACCCATGAGGAGTTACGAAGCATCTATCTGTATCATTTGTTAGTTGAATTCAAGAGAGAATCAATCCTCTACTTTGGGATTACTTTTAGGTGGAGATTTGAATTCAAATTCAAATCCTTGGCTCCAACACAAAGCTATAAAAATTGAAAAGAAAATCCCGCATGTATCTCGAGGTTGAGAGATCATTTCCATGTACCTTCATTGAGAAGATGAGCTCATAGCATAGCTCACTCATTTCTCACTCATTGAGCAATGCCTTATTGCCAATGAGTTTGTAATTTTACATGATTTAGTCAATACATGTTCATTACTTCCTACTCTAATATCTGTGTCACACTCTATCAGAATAGTAATTTTGTCTAAGTTGGTTCTCACTGTATACTGCATCATTTTTGCATAATTTAAAGCATGACATTGTTAGCATACTGTCTACTTTACTCTTACAGAGTTTCATCCACAATCTTTCACTCGATAGTCAGTTATTAATCAAACATTTCTCACTCATCTGTGACTATCAAGGCCCGTAGATGTCCGGATATATGTTCAACTTGCTAAACATATTTCTATGCATATAGTTTATCATCTTAGATGATTCCACTCATGAATGGTAGCTTGTTAAGCTAATTGAAGTTTCCCGAAAAGGAATTTTACTAATTGTTGTTGAACTCAAAGAATTGAGTAAAACACTGAGCAGGTGTCTCAACCAAAATAGCAAGTTTTGTGCATTGGATCATATACCTACCTATCTATTTTGGTTCTATCATTTGTGCATCATCCTCCAAGAAATATATATGATCATTTATGCTTATTATCTAGTCAAAGAGGCCCACAACACTCTTTAGTCATTACTTATAGCAAGTGTGAAGTAGGTTTTAGCTACGCCAACTCATCTCTTGTGATTATCCACCATCTCCTCCAACAGTGTTATCAGAGCAAGCACAATCAAGATAGGAGATGGTTTTCCATCTTTCATTGACAAATTTGAACGGAACAACTACTCAGCATGGTCCTTAAGGATGCAAGCATACCTTCAAGGGAGAAGCTTATATGGATACATCTCAAGAGATGAAGACATGCCAATCTTCAGAAGCAAGAATCAACCAACAAGGGAAGAGCAAGAGAGGCTAACCACATGGTGTACAAAGGATGCTCTTCGAAGGTCATACTTACTAAACTCAATCTCTGATTTCTTGTTACCACATGTTAAAAATTATAAGACCTCCCAAGAGACTTGGGAAGTGCTTTCATCATACTTCTCCTCCAACACAAGAGCTAGGAAGAATTGGTTGTGGATGGAATTCACAACTCTCAAGAAGCAATCAAAGCAAGGAGTGTCAGACTATGTAACAAAAATGAAGGATGTTGCAGAACAACTTGCAAGCATTGGAGAAGAGATAGACGAAGAGCACATGGTGAGGCAGATCATCAATGGGATTAAAGCTGATGACAAGTGGAAATCCTTCACCACTGCAATGGATCTCTACATGGATATGCAGATACCTGATCTCAACACTTTGATGGGACAACTCTTCACCCGTGGTGACCACTAAAGAGGTAACCAATCTTTTGCCCTTTATACAGACAAGAATAAAGCTAAGGATAAAGGTAAAAATAAGAAATAGGATGAAGAGGCTAGTACCTCTCAAGCCAATTATGCAGGACGACGAAGAGGTACTAGAGGTAGGGGCAGGCAACTTATGTGGTCTCAACAACCACACTACTGAAGAATGCTACAAAAATAAAAGTAATCAAAGGGGAAGAGACTTACATAGAGGAAGCTATGGACAAACAAGAGGCAGGTACAAGAATGGTAGAGGCAAGTACTACCACAACTTCAATCAAAGCTACAACAACAACAACTATCAAGAAGGCTTTAGAGGAAGAAGGGACTTCAATTACTACACTGAAGATCAAGAGGATTCTCTGCTCATTATGAACATGAAATCCAAGCAAGGTAAAGATGATGAGCATCTCTTTTACATTGACTCAGGTTGTTCAAATCATGTGGCAGGGAATGTAGTACTCTTATCTGATCTTGAAGAACTAAAGGAAAAACATGAGGTACAAACAGGTGATGACACCAAGCATTCAAACAAGCAAATTGGAAATGTTAATACATCAGATGGTAGTATGAACCTTTTGAGCAAAGTTCTCTATGTGCCTACCATAACCAAAAATTTAGTTAGTGTTGGGCAGATTGTAGAGAAAGGTCTACAGGTCAGGTTCACAAAGCATGGAGCATATGTGGAAGACCCCGAACAAGGATTCAAATGGATAGCCAAAGGTGAGGTCATGTAGATTGTTTACTTTTGAAATTGAAGACACAAAGAACATAGTGCTATTCAGTTATAGGGATCAAACCTTATTTGATTTGGAAATATGGCATAAGAGGCTAGGGCACATAGGAGAGAGAATTTTGAAGAAAACTTGCAAGGATCAAAGTGTGCTTGGGATTCCTAATGTGACCAAGCAGCACATGATTTACAAATCTGGAGCTTGCCAATTTGGCAAAGCTCATAGGCAACCATTCAATAGGAAAGGATACATCCATAAAGATTATTTGGAGCTTGTACACACTGATGTGTGGGGTCCTAGCAAAGATCCATCCATCTCACGTTCAAGGTACTATGTCTCTTTCATTGATGTCTACAGTAGGTGGACAATTCTCTATTTCATGAAGCATAAGGATGAGGTGTTTTCATGTTTCAAGAAGTATTTGGCACTAGTTGAAAACCAAATAGGAAGGAGCTTGAAGAGAATCAGGTATGATGGAGGTGGTGAGTATTTTGCACATGAGTTTGATCTATTTCTATAGGACAGAGGCATAAAGAGGGAAGTAACAACCAGGTATACTCATGAACTGAATGGAATGGTAAAGAGAAGGAACAGTTAATTGTTGAGGCAGCTAGGTCTATGTTAAATGAGGAGAAAATACTTGATTAATTATGGATTGAAGCTATTTCTACAGCTACCTATTTGATTAATAGGCTTCCATCCAAGTCATTGGATGGTACAACACCATATAAAGCTTGGAATGGCTAGATACCCTCATTGGATCATTGCCAGATATTTGGGTGCATTGCCTATGCACACATCCCATCACAAATGAGAGGGAAACTTGACCCTAAGGCTGAGAAATGCATATTCATTGGGTATGATCGGAATCAAAAGGGATATAGACTTTATAATCCCACTAACAAGGCATTCATAGTTAGTAGGAATGTAATCTTTGATGATAATAATTCTTGGTTTGAAGATGATTGCAAGAAAGTCAAATTACCATATCATTTGGAAAATGATTTTCCATTCCTAACTCAAGAAGACCAACACCAAGCAGAGGATATCAACTTAGAAGACGGGGAGCATATTGACTTCAAAGCTCGGAAGTCAAGGAGCAAGTGCAAACACAAGCAACTAGAGGATCTACTCGAGTCTTCCAATCAACCTTTAAGGAGGTCACAAAGAGAAAGTAAGAAGCCCATAAGGTATGCATATGATATGTCCTTAGTCACATAGCACTTTGTGTACATCACAAAAGATTCAATGGCAGAGGAGCCTTCTTTATTTGAATAGGCTAAGAAGAAGAAAGAATGGATAGAAGCCATGTAGGAAGAAGTGGAAGCATTACAGGAAAACCACACTTGGGACCTAATTCCCAAGGAACCAGATATGAAGGTAAATGGTTCAAGGTGTATATATAAAGTTAAAAAGAACTTTGATGGTTGTATAAACAGGTACAAGGCAAGATTAGTGGCAAAGGGATTTCCCCAAACACATGGAGTAGATTATGAAGAAACATTTTCACCTTTGGCAAAGATGCCAACAATCAGGGTATTGGTAAGTCTTGCTGCATCCAAATATTGGAATTTATATCAGTTAGATGTCAAGAATGCATTTTTAAATGGTTGGATATTAGAAGAAGTATATATGGCACAACCACCGGGTTTTGAAGATGAAGAAAAAGCAAGGTATGTATGCAAGCTTAGAAAAGCACTCTATGGTCTAAAGCAAACTCATAGAGCTTGGAACCATAGATTTCTTACCTATTTGTAGCATCAGGGCTTTGTAGCAAGCAAGGCAAACTCTTCTTTATTTGTGAAGAAGAATAAATCAAAGGTCATCTATTTGTGTGTCTATATAGATGATATGATTATTACAGGTAATGATTCTGATGGTATCAAGCATGTCAAGGCTCAACAGATGAGGGAATTCAAAATCACTGATCTACAGTTGTTAACCTATTTCCTTGGCTTAGAACTTCTATATACAAATTTCGGGTATATTCATCACACAAAGAAAGTACATAAATGATATGTCGATAAAGTTTAAGATGGAGAACACTAAAGTTGCAGGTATTCCTATGGATATCAATCATAAGTTAAGTTCACATGAAGGTGAACTACTTGAGGATATTATAGGTTACCAATAGCTTGTGGGTAGTCTTAATTATGCTACTTTGACCAGAGTAGATATTGCATATGCTATGAGTACATTGAGTCAATTCATGCATGTACAAAGGAAGCCACACATGGAAGCTGCAAAGAGGGTACTTAAGTATCTAAAGGGTACAATGAATGAGGGATTATTTTATCCCTTCACTTTTGACATTGATATAAAGTTATATTCTGATGTCGATTGTGCTAGCTCCAAGGATGACAAGAGGAGCACTTCCGGGTACCTATCGTTTGGAGGTTCCAAACTCATATCATGGTCATCCAAGAAGCAACCAACTATGGCCTTATCAACCACAAAAACCGAGTATGGAGGCTTAGCTAATGCAAATCAGGAAGCTATGTGGCTTAAGCAATTGTATGCAGAGTCGGAGATACATTCCTACACTCCAATTATGTTTGGAGATAATACTAGCTCACTTCATTTGGCTACTAATCCTACGTACCATGCCAAGACTAAGCGCATTGAAGTGCACTATCATTATGTTAGGAGAAATTTCTAAGCAAGGATATTCAATTAGCATATGTATCAACTTATTTAAAATGTGCAAATTTACTCACCAACGCATTGCATGGAAAAAAGATGAATAGGTTCACATTAAGCCCAAGTCTACATACTTGATGACTACACATAAGCTTGATGTATTAGCATATCACTTGAAGCTTCATATGTACAACCTCTTGTAACTTTGAGTTTAATTACCCATTGTAAAAGGTCAATAAAGCTAGGAGGAGCTAGGAAGCATCTATCTCATATCATTTTTTAGTTGAAGTCTAGAGAGAATCAATCCTATACTATGGGATTAATTTTTGTGGAGATTTGAATTCAAATTCAAATCCTTGGCTCCAAAACACAGCTATAAAAGGTTAGAAGGAAATCCCGTGTATATCTCAAGGTTGAGAGATCATTTCCATGTACCTTCATTGAGAAGAGGAGCTCATACCATAGCTTACTCATTCCTCACTCATTGAGCAATGCCTTATTGCCAATGACTTTGTAATTTTACATGATTTAGTTAATACATGTTCATTACTTCCTACTCTTATATCTCTGTCACACTTTATCAGAACACGGATTTTGTCTGAGCTGGTTCTCATTGTATATTGCATCCTTTTGCATGATTTAAAGCATGAAATATTCAACATATTGTCTACTTTACTGCTATAGAGTTTCATCCATAATGGTTCACCCATTGTCAGTTTATCATTTTAGATGATTCCACTCATGAATGGTAGCTTGTTAAGCTAATTGAAGTTCCCTAAAAGAAATTTTACTAATTGCTACTATACTCAAAGAATTGAGTAAAACACTAAGCAAGTGTCTCAACCAAAATAGCAACTTTTGTGCATTGGATCATATAGCTACCTATCTGTTTTGATTCTATCATTTTTGCATCATCTTCCAAGCAACATATATGATCATTTATGCTTATTAGCTAGTCAAAGAGGCCCACAACACTCTCCAGTCATTACTTATAGCAGGCGTGAAGCAGGTTTTAGCTACACCAACTCATCTCTTGTGATTATCCACCATCTTCTCCAACAGTGGTATCAGAGCAAGCACAATAAAGATGGGAGATGGCTTTCCATCCTTCATCAAAAAATTGGATAGGAACAACTACTCATCATGGTTCCTAAGGATGCAAGCATACCTTCAACGAAGAAGCTTATATGGATACATCTGAGGAGATGAAGACATGCCGATCTTCAGGAGCAAGAATCAACGAACAAGGGAAGAGCAAGAGAGGCTACCCACATTGTGTGCAAATCATCAATGGAATTAAAGCTGATGACAAGTGGGAATCCTTCAACACTACAATGGATCTCTACATGGATATGCAGATACCTGATTTCAACACTTTGATGGGATAACTCTTTGCCCATGAAGCAAAGCTCAACAGAAATGTGACAACTCAAGAGGTAACCAATCTTCTGCCCTTTATACAAATAAGAACAAGGCTAAGGATAAAGGTAAAATTAAGAAACAGAGGCTAGTACCTCTCAAGCCAATTATGCAAGAAGAGGAAGAGGTACTAGAGGTAGGGGCAGAGGAGGTAACCAAGGTAGGGGGAGACCCTACAATAGTTCTCCATGCATATCTTGTAGTCTCAACAACCACACTATTGAAGAATGCTATAAAAATAAAAGGAAGCCAAGGGGAAGAGGCTTCTATACAAGAAGCTATGGAAAAACAAGAGGCAAGTACAAGAATTGTGGAGGCAACTACTACCACAACTTCACTCAAAACTACAACAACAACAACTATCAAGAAGGCTTTAGAGGAAGAAGGGACTTCACTAACTACAATGAACATCAAGAGAAATATCTGTCATTATGAACATGACATCCAAGCAAGGTAGAGATGATGAGGATCTCTTTTACATTGACTCAGGTTGTTCAAATCATGTGGCAGGGAATGTAGAACTCTTATCTAATCTTGAAGAACCAAATGGAATGCATGAGGTACAAACAGGTGATGACACCAAGCATTCAGTCAAGAAAATTGGAAATGTTAAGACATTAGATGGTAGTATTAACCTATATGTGCCTACCATAACCAAAAATTTAATTACTGTTGGGTAGATTGTAGAGAAAGGTCTACAGGTTAGGTTCACAAAGCATGGAGCATATGTGGAAGACCCCCAACAAGGATTCAAAAGGATAGCCAAAGGTGAGAAGTTAGGTGGATTGTTTACTTTTGAAATTGAAGACACAAAGAACATAGCACTATTCAGTTATAGAGACCAAACCCTATCTGAGTTAGAAATATGGCACAAGAGGCTAGGGCACATAGGAGAGAGAACAATGAAGCAAACTTGCAGGGATCAAAGTGAGCTTGGGATTCCTAATGTGACCAAGCAGCACATGATTTATAAATGTGGAGCTTGCCAATTTGGCAAAGCTCATAGGCAACCATTCAACAGGAAAGGACACATCCATGAAGATTATTTGGAGCTTGTACACACTGATGTGTGGGGTCCTAGCAAAGATCCATCCATCTTAGGTTCAAGGTACTATGTCTCTTTTATTGATGATTACAATAGATGGACAATTCTCTATTTCATCAAGCATAAAGATGAGGTGTTTCCATGTTTCAAGAAGTATTTGGCACTAATTGAAAACGAAACAGAAAGGAGCTTAAAGAGAATCACATCTAATGGAGGTGGTGGGTACTTTTCACATGAGTTTGATCTACTTCTACAGGATAGATGCATAAAGAGGGAAGTAACAACCAGGTATACTCCTAAACTAAATGGAGTGGTAGAGAAAAGGAACAGGTTAATTGTTGAGGCAGCTAGGTCTATGTTAAATGAGAAAAAATTACCTAATTATTTATGGCCAGAGGCTGTTTCTATAGCCACCTATTAGTTAACAAACTTCCATCCAAGTCATTGGATGGTAGGAAACCATATGAAGCTTGGAATGGTAGGAGGCCCTCATTGGATCATTGCAAGATATTTGGGTGCATTGCCTATGCACACATCCCATCACAAATCAGAGGGAAACTCTACCCTAAGGCTAAGAAATGCATATTCATTGGGTATGATCAGAATCAAAAGGGATGTAGACTTTATAATCCCACTAACAACGCATTCATAGTTATTAGGGATGTAGTCTTTGATGAGAATAATTATTGGTTTGGAGATGATCGCAGGAAATTCAAATATGATTTGATAAATGATTTCCCAACCCTAACTCAAGAAGACCAACACCAAACAGAGGACATCAACTCAGAAGATGAGGATCATATTGACTTCAAAGCTTCGAAATCAAGAAGCAAATGCAAAAACAAGCAACTAGAGGATTTAATCGAGTCTTCCAATCAAGCTTTAAGGAGGTCACAAAGAGAAAGGAAGAAGCCCAAAGGTATGGATATTATACATCCTTAGTTACAAATCACTATGTGTACATTACTAAAGATTCAATGGCAGAGGAGCCTTCTTCATTTGAAGATGCTAAGAAGAAGAAACAATGGATAGATGACATGCATGAAGAAGTGGAAGCATTGTAGGAAAACCACACTTGGGACCTAGTTCCCAAGAAACCATCAGAGGTCCAAATCCGTGTTTTTGTAACTTCTTGGCATGTTGCTTTAAGGTGTACACCAAGACTAAGTCTCTCTCTATAAGTCCTTTGTCTTTTATATGTGCATCATAATATGCCTTTTGTCTTCTCTTGGCTGCATAGATTCTTGCCACCGCTTGTACCCTAGTTTCATGTAACTTCGCAATTTGGTCTAGTTGTTGGGATAACTCATGTCCGTTCCATTCATATTGTTGGGCTACTCTCAATGTTGGGATTAAAAAATCAATTAGCAAAGTTGCATTCTGTTCGTACACTAAATTGAATGGGGTAGTTCCAATGGCAATCTTGTATGCTACTCGGAAGGCCCAAATTGCATGATGCAATTGTTTGTCCCAATCAGACCTCCCATTATTGACAATCTTTGTCAATACTGTACATAATACCTTGTTGGAACTTTCCGCTTGTCCATTGGCTTGGGGATGGTATGGGGCTGATTTTTTATGGATCACAAAAAATTCATTCATTAGGGATTCTATTACTTCATTAAGGAAATGCGTTCCTCGGTCACTCACAATCTCAATTGGTAATCCGAAACGGGTGAATATATGCTCAAAAAGGAACTTAGTAGTGGTTTGAGCATCGTTCTTTCTCGTAGCTTTTGCTTCTATCCATTTGGTCAAGTAATCTGTGGCTACTATGATGTACTCAGCATGTGATCCTTTGGCTGGTGGGTTGATGGGCCCTATGAAGTCAATACCCCATTTGGAGAATGCTCTCGCACACAGCATAGGTCTTAATGGCATGTCATCTCTCCGAATTGGGTATTTAGCTTGTTGGCATGTTTCACAACTTCGCACATATGTTTCAGTGTCCATATGTGAAGTTGGCCACCACAAGCCTGCAAAGAGAATCATTTTAGTTGTTCTGTCGGCTGAAAAATGACCTCCTGCTGCACCGGCATGTGCCATCTCTAATATGGGCAAATATTCTCCCTCATGAACACATAATCGTAATTGGTTGTCTTTTCCTCTTCTAAACAAGTTTCTTCCTATGAGAACATAGTCTTTGCTCATCTCCTCTAAGGATCCTTTTCTAGCCAAGCTAACTCCTTCCTCATGCTCTCTTGTCTTTAGGAATTTCACTAATGTTTTGCTCCAATTGGGTGCTATGGTTGAGAAAGGTATGGACATATGATCCTCTGGGATTGTCTCCTGGCATTCTGCACAATTACTTACATAATCATGGACATCCTTGGGTATGTCAAGCCAGTACACTCCTAATCTTTTTAATTCTTGGATGGTTCCATGAATCCCTTGATGTGTTCTCCATTTGTTCACATGTGCTTGTTCGATTTCTTTTGTTCATCCTCCTCGACACATCTTAGCAAAACTCCATTGGGTTCCTTATAGTACACGCTTCCAACAATAATGTGCAAATTTCTCGATTGGAGAATTTCCTTTTTGCTAACCTTATTGATTGAGTGTTGTGGGCCATGGGTGAGTATAGGAATTAATTTCTCCGCCCACTTTGGACAAACTTCCAGATTAAACAAATACGTGTCTGGCAGATCATCGGGTACTCCGCTTGGTGGTTCTCCGCGTATTAACCTAGAAAGGTGGTCTGCTCTTACATGCATATTTCCTTTTTTTACTACCACTTCAAAGTCAAACTCCATTAATAGTAAGAACCATCTTACTAATCTTCCCGTGTTACAAGGTTTATTGACTAAGTACAGTAAAGCCTGATGGTCTATGAAGAACTTGAATTTGTTGGCTAAAAGATAGTGTGTAAATTTCTTCACTGCGTAGACCATTCCTAATCCTTCTCGTTCAGTAGTGGTATAATTCCTTTCAGCTTGATTCAGTTGTCTACTCGCATAGGCAATTGGATGATCTAGCTTTCCTTCATCAGCTGGTTGGGCTAAGATACATCTTATTGCATAATTAGAGGCATCAACATGAATATGAAAAGGCTTGTTCCAATTTGGCATTTTCAGAATCGGGGCTATGCTAAGTCTCTTTTTTAACTCATTGAATGCTTTCTCGCACTCTTCTATCCAAGTGAATTGAGTTAAGAGGCCATACAAGGGTTTGCCGATTATGGCATACATGTGGATAAATCGACGATAATATCCACAATGTCCCATAAATGCTTGTACTTTCTTCGCATTCTTAGGTCTTGGTAGCTCTAAGATGACCTTAATCTTGTCCTCATCCGTGGATATTCCATTTCTGGAGACTATGTATCCTAGGATCTTTCCTTGTCTCACCATGAAGACACATTTTTCTAGGTTTAGGCAAACTCGATACTCGCGGCATTTATTAAATATTTTTGTCAACTCGAGAATATGATCGCGTCTTTGATTCGAGTATGTACATAGGTCATCTACATACACTTCCATGCTCTTTTTCAGGAATTCCTTGAAAACATGACACATCAATCGTTGGAAAGTAGCAGGTGCATTAGTGAGTCCAAAAGGCATCACCCTGAAAGCATAGACTCCCCATTCGGTCGCGAACGCGGTCTTATGTTGATCCTCAGTAGCAATAGCTACTTGGTTGTATCCGGAGAATCCATCTAAGAAGCTATAGAATTCCTTTCCTGCTACTCTTTCCAATAGATGGTCCGTGATGGGTAATGGGTAGCTATCATGTATGGTGGCGGCAATGACTTTTTTCAAGTTAATGCACACCCTCAATTTTCCATTTTTCTTAGGCACAACTACTAATGGCAATACCCACTTGGTGTGTTCTATCTCGTATATGAATCCTGCTGCTAATAGTTTGTCTATTTCTTCCTTAATTTTAGCAGCGTAGACCTCGTTATATGTATATGGGCGTTGTTTTGATGGTTTTGCATCTGCCGTCATTGGTATCCTATGAGAACAAATCGAAGGTTCCACACCCTTGAGATCCTTATATGTCCATGCGAACACGTCTCGATATTCTTGGATCAGTTGTATGAGTTCCTCTTCCTCCTCTACTGATACATCTTTGCCTATATATGTGCATCGTTCTTCTCCGTCTTCCACTGTTACTATAATTTTTTTTGTTTGTTCTTTGTTGTCGTACGCTTCTCCGTCTCTAGCCTCTCGTTTAGGCATTTGAATGGCTACCTTTCTCTCTTCTACTTCGTATCTTTTGAAATGTTCAGGAACTTCAAAACGATCTGGGTCTGGTTCTGTCTTACTCATGTCGGTTTCTTGTTTTTGTGCTCTAGGAGCTGCTTCTATTGCTAAGATAATTGTCGGTTCTTGTTTCGCTTTGGTTCGAATGGTGTCTAGATAGCTCTCTTCTGAATCAAATTCGGGTTCCATTTCGATACTCTCATATTCCTCCTTCCACTCTTTTTCCAAGATTTCCCCTTCTTCCACTTCTTGAAGGACAACCAAATAAATATTTACATCATAGCCTTCCTCTTCTGTGCACTCGTTCATTGTCAAGACTTCCTCATTTACACACACGTCTAAGGTTGCTAGGATTTCCATCCATCCATGCAGTTCAAAGGTCTCATCTGGAAAGATTTGAGGTATGTACCTTGGGTCCTCCACAGGTCTGTAGTTAGGATGTCCGATAGGCCACATTTGTCCTTTACTGTCCTCTTTCTTGGCTTCTTTGCACATCCATAACTGAGCGTCCTCGTGCATCCATGATTGATCACTTGATCCAGCACTGTGAATGGATAGGTCATCTTCCTCCTTGTGTATGGGATTCCATTGTAGTGGAGGAACATCTCTATAGGAAAAGGTGTGCAAGTTTATTTTAGTGGTATTTCCTTGATGTTGTAGGTACAATGAATCTCTTCCCCAATCTTGTACTACCCGCATTTGTCTCATAAAGGGTCGTCCTAATATCATCTTGTAATTATTAGCCTTTTCAAATTTACAAATGGCTAATGTGTGTTCAAATTCAACCCCACAGGTAGTCAATTTGACTCTTTCCAGTATTCCTAAGGGTTTCTCCACATGACCGTCTGCTAATTGGAGTTTCATGCATGTGGGTCGTAAGGAAGGTTTTCCCCATTTCTCCCAGATCTCCTTGGTGGCAATTCCTACCCCGGCTCGCGTGTCTAGGATAGCCCTGGTCATGTACCCATTGTAAGTGACAGGTAGACACGTATTACCTTCGTCTCCTTCACTAAACTCTCCCACTTTATCAACTGGGATTTGTATTTTAGAAGTGTTTTCTTTTCCCTTAACTTCTTCCTCTTCCTTTTCTTGCCCTAATTCCATTTGGCTTGCTATTTGCTTCCATAAATGCGGCTTAATTCAAAGTAGTTCTTCCACGGTCAGTTTGCATTGTACTTTTGTCTTCTTTAGTTCCGTTAGATTGTGTGAACTCTTTTCTGAGTTTTCTTTTCCTTTTCCATGTAATGTGGGTGCTCGTATTATCATGGATTCCTTTTCGTATTCTCCCATGTAATTAGGCAATGTTGAAATGCTCTGGGTTTCTTCTCTATTTCTGTCGAATCTTGATATTTCTTCGTATACTTCTTCTAGATTGGGGTTGGGTTGATAGACTGCCACATCTATTTCCTCAAAAGGAGGCTTTGATACTCCATTTTTCTTCCATTGTTCTTCTCGGATTCTATTCCATAACTCCTTTGGCCATTCTGCCTCTAAGTCCGGTATGGTTGACAGTGGTTCATCTTGGGTTCTAGTTCGCTCGCGCTTGTCATCCTTCCCTCTAAGTCCGGTATGGTTGACAGTGGTTCATCTTGGGTTCTAGTTCGCTCGCGCTTGTCTAGTTTGACATATTGCAAGCCTCTCTTGTTCTAATTCCCCTTGTGGGTAAAGTTTTTCATGTTGCTCTACATTCGGTTCAGTCTTAATTCTAGCTTGGCAGGCCTTCAGCCACATGTCTAGATCGTCGGATTTTGGTTCAGCTAGAATGGATTCCGGTTTCTCTACTTCTTGAATAGGTGGAATGGGTACTCCCTTTTGAATTTCCTGTTTTTCTTGTTCTTTCATACTTTTGGTTTGTTTCTTATTATCTTGACTTTTGTTTTTCATCCATTTGTCTTTGAGTTTTTCTCTTCTTTCCTTCCATTTCTATGCTTTAATGTTTTGGGTGTTCTCACATGGGTCCTTCGAATCTTCCATCATTCGGTTTTTGAGACTTTCCTTCCTAGTGTCTTCTTTTTCCCGATCTAGTTGGTTTCCTTTTCCTTCTTTCATTTGAGCTCGCACGATGGCCTTTAAAGGCACGGTGTATTCCTTATCACTTCCAGATCCTTCTATTACTTCAATTACGTTGATCGGTGCAGTATCTTGGACTTTGGTTGGATTCTTAGAACAGTCCCTGAAAAGATGTTCCTTTCCGCAATCATTGCAATATCCTTCCCAAGTCCTAGGGGGTGGTGGATTATAAGGCCGAGGACATTCTCTAATAAAATGGTCTCCTCCACATCTATAACAAGGTCCTCTCGGCACAGGTGGTCTAATGGGTGGTCTCATGGGTGGTTGTGCTTTAGGTGCAGTATACATCAAAGTTGCTACCTCCGTTCCATAAGCCTGATCATAACCATCATATCCGGAGTAAGCCGAATCATATGCTGATTCATACTCTAACATGTTGGCTTCATAGGGATAATAATCTCCTGAGGTTAGCTCATATCCAGGATTTGCTGATTCTATAGTGATCGTCGTCGATGCTGGCACTATGGCTCTTTCCAAATTTTCTTTTGGCTGAGCATACTTCACAGGTACCACTTGTTGAGGTTGTGACAGTTGTGGCCCTAACACTGGTTGGGGTGGTGGATATGGTGCTTGTTCATAAGGTCTCAGTGCTCCTGTTGGTGTTGGATGGGGGTTGTATATGGGCATCTCTCTACCTGGCTCTCTAGGTGGATACCCGTATGGTCGATACTGTGGTGGCTGTAAGGGGCGTGACTGTCTATTGAATGGAAAGTTTTCTGTAGTGTGGTTGGTGTATTTTTGTTCTATGTGGCAGTACAGGGCAGTCCCTTGCTGGAGCGGTCTGTTGTAAGGATATGTCTGATGTGCGCCAGCTCCTCCTATTGCACACATGTGTGTGGGGTGATCTTCTCCACATAGACTACATCTCCGTAACACGGGCATTCTTAACACTGGGTGTTGGTAAGTTCTTTGTCCCTGAACTCCTAGTTTCTTTGCGAATAAATCCGCTAATTCTTCCATATTACTGGAGTTGGATGTAATGGTACTCCGAGAGTCTTCTGATTTAGTGGGGCTAGTCATGCTCTTGAGGTCCTCAACTAGATTGTCTTCTAAATCAATGCATTCTTGAAGACACTCACTTAGGGTTTGTAGCCTCTTCACGTAAACTAGCGTTCGTAGGGTTCCGTTCATGAGTCCGTCCAAAAATAATGAAATCATTTTCTACTGAGTGGGTCTCTCAACAACTGGGCATCTATCCACATACTGATTGAATCTCCGGGCAGCTGTCTTCACTGTTTCATTAGGCTTTTGTTTAAAACTATGGATTAAAGATGCACAATTGTGTTTAATCCCTCTCTTAGTGAATTCCCCAATGAATTCTTGAAAAAATTGCTCCATGTTTCCAAACTGATTAGGATCTAACGGCTGGAACCAAGTGAGAGTCGTTCCTGTGAGGGTGAGTCCAAAAGACTCATACTGCACAAAGAAGTCGTCTACTTGTTCTGCCCTTAGTACTTGTTTAAATTCAGCAATGTGATCGTAGGGTTCTCCTAATCCATCGTAATGATTTCTTACACACTTGGCCACTTGGATAGGTCTCAGTCTTCTCATTGGTTCTGGCGGTCTAGGCATTACAGGAAAGACCGGGACAGCTGGTCTAACTAGAGGTATTCCAGGCTGCCCTCCTACTGGTGGTCGTGGTCTCACTGGTGGTCCGTATTGATTCCCTACTCCTGGGTGGGCCTGATGGTTTGTTTTCACTCTTAAAGTCGCAAATTGTACATGAGTACTATTAGTCGGCCGTCGGATTGGGACAGATGTAATGGAAATCGTGGCAGAACACGCGCGAAAGGTGGTTACACACCTATTTGTACTTTCTATATAAAGTAATGAAAAGAAGCGCTCAGCGAGAGAGAGGGCAATGTAATTTTGGCCTATTGTCGTGTTATCACCAGACTGTTCGTCTGGTTGTCTGTCTGAGTGTTGAGGTAGTGTTCGTTTTGCATAACCTCTGTGTTCTACATTCTTGTTCATATCTGGTTTTGTCTATCATTCTTGTTGCCTGCCGACGATCTTGTTTCTGTTGATAACTTTCATAATGTTCGGAAGATAACTATACTATCAGTCTGAATGTTACTGTGTAACAATTGGAGTTCTCAGAGTATCTTGGCGATTCTCTACGTAGACTAACGGTACTGTGTGTGTCTGTATTTGTTACCTAGTGAACTCCGTTGAGATTGTGAGTTCCATTACTGTTGTCTAAGTAAGTTGTTTATGCATCTCTGTTGGATTGTGCTCACGCACTTTGTATTACGACTTCTTGAACATTTTTGGCATTTGGTACGTTGGTTGAGCTAAGATTGTGACGGTAAATTCTCAGTATGGCAATTCGATAGAGTTCTCAGCATTATTACAGTGCTGAGTGTGAACAGTACCTTTGGGAACTAAGTACAGGGCCTCTGTTTTTACAGACCCCTTCCACTCCCAAGAACCCACTTAGGTCGGTTAAACGCACTTCTGATAGTTAGAACGAAGCGTTTAACATCTAACACTTAACAGTACGGTTTGGAACACTCCATTGGCTAGTTTGTTCTGACGTGGTGTGTTCTGTCTCTTGTTGATTTCCAAAGGGGTTTTGCGAGGTAGTTGCGTGATCTCTCTGGGGAAATACAGGCAAACCCATGTATTTCAGACGAGCTCTGTCCAAAGCATTAACCAACCAATATCTTCTCTGATTTTTGTCTAGATATGTGATTCTAGTTTCGTCTTCTAGATCCTTCAGTTCATAAAATGTCATAGGGCTTTCTTCTCTTCCTGGAGTCGGTAAGTCTGTTCGAAGTAATACATCTGACCCATGAATTATATAGACTTCCAATAGGTAATCATCTTGAGGTATCAAGTCTCCTCTCAAGACTCATGTTACTTGGGATCTACCTCAAGGGCTCATCACTAGTTCCTCAGGGTTGGTTCTTCCTGGGTTTTCTTGTTCCAATAACTCTCCCCTTTCATTGATCATCTCAGGAAATTCTGTCACTATGTATATGTGGCCTATTTTGTCCATATATGCTCCTCCGTCGTACTTAACAACAGGTCTAGGCACGATTGTGGCAGCCATAGAGGTTACCAACCTAGCCACTGATCTATTTAAGCCATCCAGGTAGATGGGAATCTCCTCAGCATTAGTAGACACATACTGTAAGGAGGTACGGTACTCTCCCTCTACTGTGGTCATGAAGTTTCTACTTGGAGCTGGACCATGCATGTCTTTTGAGGCCATTGGTATCTCCTCCTCGGAATCACTAGAGGTATCTGAATAGACAGAATGGTGACTCGCCTGAGTGGTACTCCCTACAGATGATATGACACTTCTTCGGCTACTTAGCACTCTCCCTGACCTCAAGTTCATTCACCCTCCTGAGGCTCTCTAGGTCTCCAAAACTCTCCTTGAGTGGCTCTTCAAATGCCTTAAGTTTGTCCTGCCAAATGCTACAAAAGCTCTGGACGATACCACTTCTAGGCGATACTGCACTAGGTGATACTTCCTTGGCCACGATACGATACCAGATATCTAGGCGATATGATACTATCATAGTCAGCGATACGATACCACATTTGGTCACGATACGATACCTAATGCTTGGCCGATACGATACTTGATGCACCCGACGATACGATACTGAACTAACTCAATGATACGATACTAGAGTTTCCTACGATACGATATTGATTCCCTCACACGATACGATACCACAACAACTCACGATACGATACCTAGGAGCAAGGCGACATGATACTCCTACTGATCACGATACGATACTGACTTTCCTGACGATACGATACCTTAGGGGTCCTCACGATACGATACTGAATCTGTCAGGCGATACGATACTGCTGCTGATCACGATATGATACTGGTATGGTATCGCGATACTAAACTAGGACCTGGCACGATACGATACTTCAGGGGTTGGCGATAGGATACCAAAATCTGGGACGATACGATACCAACGGTCCTCACGATACGACACTGAAAATCTAGACGATACGATACCAACGGTCCTCACGATACGACACTGAAAATCTAGACGATATGATACCACTCGAAAAGGGCCGATACGATACCAACTTGGTATCGTGATATGAATCCTGACAATGATACGATACGATACTAGGGTTGGGCGTGATACGATACCAATGCAAGTGGCGATACGATACCACCCACTTGCACCGATACGATACTTATTATGGTATCGCGATACTAGGTGTGACTTGAGACGATACGATTCCATGGTGGCACCCGATACGATACCACGGGGTAAAGTGAGATTGCGATACCAACTTGGCGATACAATACCAGAAGTGGTATCGCTATACCAAGATTGGTAACCGACGATATGATACTTCGGCGAGTATTGCCATACAAGGGAATTTTTGGTATCGCGATACCAAAAACTCAACCGATCGTGATACTCAAGCCAAAATACCTCCAAAATTCAAAATTTTTGCACCCCCTTTCTCTTCTCTCACCCCTCTTCACTCCTAACACACTGTCTCTTTCAAGAAAGTTCAAAAAACAAACTGTCCTCCCCCCTGCGATACCGAATGTGCACTTAATCACGTGTTGGTGCACTTTTAGTGTGTTTTTGCCAAGGAATTCTTATTGAATCTTACCTTTGTGGTGTCCTGATTGCAACTTGAGCTCAATACTTAGTCTTGTCAGCCTGTAACGTGCGATACCACTCTCACGATACCGGTCGTTGCTCGCACACGATACCAAAAAGCAGGAAAGTATCAAATGAGTTCAATTTTTTTGGTTTTTATACTTTTTGTGGCAGAAACTGAATTTTACTAATTTTGGCAAATTTTTTGGGTTTTTTGGTGATCTTGGCCTACTCCTACTTCACTTCTCTTCTCCTCTCCTCTCCTTCTGACCTAACCCTAACTCCTCCTTCTCTCCCTTCCTACTAACTCTAAACCTAAAAACTCATTACACACACCTCTGGGATGTGAAGTAACAAGTGCTGAAGTGATTGACTACTTGCCATGGAACGAGTTCACTTCTACAAGTACGATTCCATCACACTCGATCTATAACCATCACGAAGGCACCTTGGCTGAGTGTTCCCCGACAACGGCGCCAAAAACATGTGTACTTAAGTCAAGAAGACTCAAGGACTTGTGCCAAAGAGACTAAACCTCATTTGCAACACAAGTGCATATAGTGGGAAATTGACACACGCTTATATGTCAATCCGATTAAATGACCTAACCAAGTGTATGAAGACATGTGCACACATGATGGAAAATGAAGTGGTTCAGCTGATATGCATGAGAAAAGACTAATCCACCTCTCAAACTCACTGAAAGACTAAAAGTGTCTGCCGTGATACCAATTACAGCAGTTTTTAGTAAATCAAGGATTTCTCTCAGCTCCAAGCTCCGAATATAGTCAATAGGGTACTCCTTTCGAAGCTCTCGACGAGACGCATCTATTGGAAGTAGTTTCACTCGATTCTGACAACCTTGCTTCAAGTTATGACGAAAATAGTGAATGGCGGGAAGCACCCACACTCACGCCACAACTCCTATAAGCTCACACACACACTATAGTAGCTCAAAAACAGTGGCGAGGGGTAGAAAATATTCCTACACACACATTCCAAGCATTACACATACATACAAGATCAGAGAGAAGATGGAAATCTCTAGGAAAGAGGCAAATTCGAGATTCAAGAGCTCCTTCTTCACAATGGCAAAAAGTCTCTACAAAGAGTCACAAAGTGACTTATATACATGTGCCCTAAGTTTGTTCCTTTCACACAAGAGACCGGCACTTTATTCCAAAAAAGTGAATTTCCTACTAATTTACAAGGGATATTTTACAACAAGTTGGGATTATACAACTAGAGGACTCCTCTAGTGCATTTACATGGCTTTGTGGGAATTCTCTAAGACCTCGAAGAAGAACAATTATGCCCATCAATTTGAAAATTTTGGGGCTCTTCTCTTGTGCTTCTTTACTCTGCAACAAGGGGTCATCTACTTGTGTGTCTATGTAGATGATATCATTATTACATGTAATGATTTTGATGGTATCAAGCAGGTCAAGACTCAACTGATGAAGGAATTTAAAATTAGTGATCAAAGGTTGTTAACCTATTTCCTTGGCTTAGAACTTGTGTATACAGATTCATGTATATTCATCACACAAAGAAAGTACATTGTGGGCAACCCCAATAAGCTAACACTCAACACTTAGCAGGGTTGCCCACATACATAGATGATATCTTGGTAAAGTTTAATATGGAGAACACTAAAGTTGCAGGTATTCCTATGGAGATCAATCATAACTTAAGTTCACATGAAGGTGAACCACTTGAGGATATTACAGGTTACCAACAACTTGTGGGTAGTCTTAATTATGCTACTTTGACAAGAGTAGATATTGCATATGTTGTGAGTACACTGAGTCAATTCATGCATGTATAAAGGAAGCTAGACATGGAAGCTTCAAAGAGGTTACTTAAGTATCTAAAGGGTACAATGAATGAGGGAATATTCTATCCCTCCACTTCTGACATAGATATAAAGTTATATTATGATGGAGATTAGGCTGGCTCCATGGATGATAGGAGGAGCACTTAAGGGTACCTATCTTTTGCAGGTTCAAAAATCCTATCATGGTCATCCAAGAAGCAACAGACTGTGGACTTATGTTCCACAAAGCAGAGTATAGAGGCTTGGTTAATGCAACTCAGGAAGCTATGTGGCTTAAGCAATTGTATGCAGATTTTGAGATACATTCCTACACTCCAATTATCTTTGGAGATAATACTAGCTCATGTCATTTGGTTGTTAATCCAATGTACCATGCTAGGACTAAGCACATTGAAGTGCACTATCATTATATTAGAAAGAAATTTCTAGGAAAGGATATTTAGTTAGCATATGTATCAACTTATTTGCAATGTGCAAATTTACTCACCAAAGCATTGGATAGAACAAAGATGAACATGTTCAAATTGATGATTGGACTGCAAGAGATCAAGGAGCAATGAGGATCAAGCATGTTAGGCTTGAGGAGGAGATGTTGGTGAAATTAAGCCCAATCCTACATACTTGATGACTACACAAAAGCTTGATGTATTAGCATATCACTTCAGAACCTTCATATGTACAACCTCTTGTAACTTTGAGTTTAATTACCCATTGTAAAAGGTCAATAAACCCACAACAAGTTAGGAAGCATCTATCTCATATCATTTGTTAGTTGAAGTCAAGAGAGAATCAATCCTATACTTTAGGATTACTTTTAGGTGGAGATTTGAATTCAAATTGGAATCCTTGGCTCCAACACAAAGCTATAAAAGTTGAGAAGAAAATATTGCGTGTATCTTGAGGTTGAGAGATCATTTCCATGTACCGTCATTGAGAAGAGAAGCTCATACCATATCACACTCATTCCTCACTCATTGAGCAATGCCTTATTGCCAATGACTTTGTAATTGTACATGATTTAGTCAATACATGTTCATTAGTTCCTACTCTCATATCTCTATCACACTCTATCAGAATAATGATTTTGCCTGAGCTAGTTCTCACTGTATACTGCATCATTTTGCATGATTTAAAGCATGAAATCTTCAGCATATTGTCTACTTTACTCATACAGAGTTTCATCCATAATGGTTCACTCGATTGTCAATTATTAATCAAATATTGCTCACTCGTCTCTGACTTTCAAGGCCCATAAAATTCAGGATATATGTTCAACTTGCTAAACATAATTCTCTACATATAGTTTATCAATTTAGATGATTCCACTTACGAATGGTAGCTTGTTAAGATAACTGAAGTTCCCCAAAAGGAATTTTACTACTTGCTACTGCACTCAAAGAATTGAGTAAAACACTCAGCAAGTGTCTCAACCAAAATAGCAAGTTTTGTGCATTGGATCATATAACTACCTATCCCTTTTGGTTCTATCATTTGTGCATCATCTTCCAAGCAACATATATGATCATTTATGCTTATTAGCTAATCAAAGAGGCCCACAACACTCTCCGATCATTACTTATAGCACGTGTGAAGCATGTTTTAGCTACACCAACTCATCTCTTGTGATTATCCACCATCTCCCCCAACAGTGGTATCAGAGCAAGCACAATCACGATGGAGATGGCTTTCCATCCTTCATTGACAAATTGGACAAGAACAACTATTCAACATGGTCCCTAAGGATGTAAGCATACCTTCAAGGGAGAAGCTTATATGGATATATCTCGGGAGATGAAGACATGCCAATCTTCAGAAGCAAGAATTGACCAACAAGGGAAGAGCAAGAGAGGCTAACCACATGGTGTGCAAAGGATGCTCTTGCAAGGTCATACTTACTAAACTCAATCTCAGATTTCTTGTTACCACATGCTAGAAATTGTAAGACCTTCCAAGAGACTTGGGAAGTGCTTTCATCATACTTTTGCTCCAACACAAGAGCTAGGAAGAATCAGTTGTGAATGGAATTCACAACTCTCAAGAAGCAATCAAAGCAAGGAGTGGCTGACTATGTAACAAAAATGAAGTATGTTGCAGAACAACTTGCAAGCATTGGAGAAGAGATAGAGTACGATCACATAGTGAGGCAAATCATCAATGGGATTAAAGCTGATCACAAGTGGGAATCCTTCACCACTACAATGGATCTCTACATGGATATGCAGATACTTGATATCAACACTTTGATGGAGAACTCTTCACCCATGAAGCAAAGCTCAACAAAAATGGTGACAACTCTAGAGGTAACCAATCTTTTTCCCTTTATACAGATAATAATAAAGGGAAGGATAAAGGTAAAAGTAAGAAACAGGATGAGGAGTCTAGTACCTCTCAAGCCAATTATACAGAAAGAGGAAGAGGTACTAGAGATAGGGGTAGAGGAGGTAAGCAAGGTAGGGGGAGACCCTACAATAGTTTACCATGCAGCTTATGTGGTCTCCACAACCACACTACTAAAGAATACTACAAAAATAAAAGGAATCAAAGGGGAAGAGGCTTCCATAGAGGAAGCTATGGACAAACAAGAGGTAGGTACAAGAATGGTGAAGGCAACTACTACCACAACTCAAATCAAAGCTACAACGACAACAATTGTCAAGAAGGCTTTAGAGGAAGAAGGGACTTCAATAACTACACTGAGGATCAAGAGACTTCTGTGTTCATTACGAAAATGACATCCAAGAAAGGTAAAGATGATGAGCATCTCTTTTACATTGACTCAGGTTGTTCAAATCATGTGGTAGGGAATGTAGCACTCTTATCTGATCTTGAAGAACCAAAGGGAAAGCATGAGGAACAAATGGGTGATGACTCCAAGCATTCATTCAAGCAAATTGGAAATGTTAAGAAATTTGATGGTAGTATCAACCTTTTGAGCAAATTTCTATATGTGCCTACCATAACCAAAAATTTAATTAGTGTTGGGCAGATTGCATAGAAAGGTGTACAGGTCAAGTTCACAAAGCATGGAGCGTATGTGGAAGAGCCCCAACAAGGATTGAAAAGGATAGCCAAAGGTGAGAAGTCAAGTAGATTGTTTACTTTTGAAGTTTAGGACACAAAGAACATAGCACTATTGAGTTATAGAGACCAAACCCTACCTAAGTTGGAAATGTGGCACAAGAGGCTAGGGCACATAGGAGAGAGAACTCTGAAGCAAATTTGCAGGGATCAAAGTGTGCTTGGGATTCCTAATGTGACCAAGTAGCACATCATTTAATAGGCAACCATTCAATAGGAAAAGATACATCCATGAAGATTATTTGGAGCTTGTACACACTGATGTGTGGGGTCCTAGAAAAGATCCATCCATCTCAAATTTAAGGTACTATGTATCTTTTGTTCATGATTATAGTAGGTGGACAATTCTCTATTTCATCAAGCATAAGGATGGGGTGTTTTCATGTTTCAAGAAGTATTTGGCACTAGTTGAAAACCAAACACGAAGCATCTTGAAGAGAATGAGGTCTGATGGGGGTGGTGAGTACTTTTCACATGCATTTGATCCATTTCTACAGGAAAGAGACATATAGAGGGAAGTAAAATCCATGTATACTGCTGAACTGAATGGAGTGCCAGAGAGAAGGAACATGTTAATTGTTGAGGCAGCTAGATCTATGTCAAATCAGAAAAGATTACCTAATTATTTATGGGCAGAGGTTGTTTCTACAACTAGCTAGTTGTGTTAACAGGCTTCCATCCAAGTAATTGGATGGTATGACATCATATGAAGCTTGGAATGGTAGGAGACCCTCATTAGATCATTGCAAGATATTTGAGTGCATTGCCTATGCACACATCCCATCACAAATCAGAGGGAAACTTGACCCTAAGGCTGAGAAATGCATATCCATTGGGTACGATCACAATGAAAAGGGATATAGACTTTATAATCCCAATAACAAGGCATTCATAGTTAGTAGGGATGTAATCTTTGATGAAAATAATTCTATTGCAAGAAAGTCAAATTACCATATGATTTGGAAAATGATTTTCCAACCTTAACTCAAGAAGACCAACACCAAGCAGAGGATACCAACTCAAAAGATGAGGAGCATATTGACTTCAAAGCTTGGAAGTCAAGAAGCAAGTGCAAACACAAGCAACTAGAGGATCTATGCAAGTCTTCCAATCAAGATTTAAGGATGTCACAAAGAGAAAGTAAGAAGCCCATAAGGTATGGATATGATACATCCTTAGTCACAAAGCACTCTGTGTACATCACTAAATATTCAATGGCAGAGGAGTCTTCTCCATTTGAAGAGGTTAAGAGGAAGAAAGAACGGATAGAATCCATGGAGGGAAGTAACAACCAGGTATACTCCTGAACTGAATGGAGTGTTAGAGAGAAGGAATAGGTTAATTGTTGAGGTAGCTAGGTCTATGTTAAATGAGAAAAAATTACCTAATTATTTATGGGTAGAGGTTGTTTCTACAGCTACCTATTTGGTGAACA
This sequence comes from Ceratopteris richardii, assembly GCA_020310875.1. NCBI lineage: Eukaryota > Viridiplantae > Streptophyta > Polypodiopsida > Polypodiales > Pteridaceae > Ceratopteris > Ceratopteris richardii. Next base: position 98,840,279 of record CM035418.1, read on the forward strand.
AGCTTCCATCCAATTCATTGGATGGTATGAAACCATATAAAGCTTGGCTGGTAGGATACCCTCATTGGATCATTGCAAGATATTTGGGTGCATTGCCTATGCACACATCCATCACAAATCAAAGGGAAACTTGACCCGAAGGCTGAGAAATGCATATTCATTGGGTATGATCAGAATCAAAAGGGATATAGACTTTATAATTAATGGTGAAAATATTCAAGCCTTCACATTTGGCTACGCATGGAAGAAAATATGTGAAACTACTTATTGAAGCATGTGAACCATTGCTTGTAACCATTTGATCATTTACCATTTGCAAAAGGTTAAATCGTTGAGAATCTTTCAAGATCCTTGTATCTCGTGGAGGTAGGAAGCATATTATCTACGAGCTTCAAATGAGAGAATAACTCCTAATTTAGGGGAGTCCCTTTTTAGTGGGAGCCAAACTTGAATTCAAATTCAAACTTGGAAGAAGATTGTTATAAAAAGACTTTGCAAAGTCGTGCGGCCTTGTGGCCTCAACTTGGAGCTCATTTCTTGAACATATGTAGAGGTTGAGTAGCTTACACCATAGCTTACTCATCCCACTATCATTGAGCATCATTTCAATGCCAATGACCTTGTATAATCATGTGCTATAATACATATACTTCATTGAGTATCTCTATCTACTTCTCTGTTATGACTACTCAGATCAATGATGTTTGTTTGATCATATCTCAGTGAGTTCCCAATCATTTTGCATGCTCTATAGCTTGTTGAAACCATCTTAAAGTCTGTTTTACGCTATTAAAATTTCAAAGCTTTTGGTTCAGCTATTTGGGAGAAATTGCCATCGAAGTGCTCACTGGTCATCAACTATTTAGTCCCTAAAAAGTCAGGGGTAAGCATTGGATTGCTAAATTCATTTCTCATAGTATAGTTCATCATTTTAGATGATTCCACTTGTAATCATTAGCTATCTAAGCTAGTTTGATTCCCTCAAAAGGAATTTAATCAATTGTTACTATATTGTGAGCACGGAGCAAAAGAACAAGCATGTGTATAGACCAAAATAGCAAGTTTTGTGAGACTAGCTATTTGTGAAGTAGTGTGTTTTGGTTCAATTGTTTCAAGCATCTACTCGAAAGTATATAGGTACTTTCTTGGTGTCATTTGCAAGCTAAAATGACCTACTATCAAAATCTGAAGTGATTTAGGGCATGTACAAAAGCAAGTTTTAGCAGTACCACCACACTTCCTTGAGGTATCCATCCATCTCTTCCAACAATGGTATCAGAGAAAATTGAGTTAAAATGGGAGATGGTTTCCCTTCTTTTATTGATAAATTGGATAGGAATAACTATCCAACATGGTCCTTGAGGATGAAGACATATCTACAAGGAAGGAGTCTGTATGGATACATATCAAGAGATGAGGAGATGCCTATATTCAAAAGTGAAGATCAACCTACAAGAGAGGAGCTAGAAAGACTCAACTCATGGTGTGCCAAAGATGCTTTAGCAAGGTCATATCTACTTAACTCTATTTATGACTTCCTCCTTCCTCACATCAGGAATTGTAAAACTTCCCAAGAGACTTGGGATACATTATCTTCATATTTTTCTTCCAATACAAGAGCTAGAAACAATCAATTGTGGATTGAGTGTACTACTCAAAGGAAGCAACCTAAGCAGAATGTTTCAGAGTACGTGACCAAGGTAAAAGATGTGGCTGATCACTTGGCCAGCATAGGAGATGAGATTGAAGAGGAGCAAATAGTGAGACAAATAATCAATGGCATCAAGGCAAATGATAAGTGCGAAGCTTTCACAACTGTTATGGATCTTTATATGGACATGCAAATCCCAGATCTTACCACACTCATGGGACAACTCTTTACCCATGAATCCAAGCTCAACAAAAATGGTGAACCATCAAGAGATATCAATTCTTATGCCCTGTATACAAACAAAGGAAAGTCTAAGGATAAAGGAAAGAGCAAAAAGGTTGAAGATGAAGGTACTACTTCTCAAGCTAACTATGCAGGGAGAGGTAGGAATTCAAGAGGAAGGGGCAAAGGAGGTAAGCAAGGTAGGGTGTATAGACCCAAATAACAAGTTTTGTGAGACTAGCTATTTGTGAAGTAGTCAGTTTTGGTTTAATTGTTTCAAGCATCTACTCCAAAGTACATAGGTACTTTCTTGGTGTCATTTGCAAGCTAAAAGGGCCTACTATCAAAATGTGAAGTGATTTAGTGTAGGTACAAAGCAGGTTTTAGTAGTACCACCTCAGTTCCTTGAGGTATCCATCCATCTCTTCCAAAAATAATCCCACTAACAAGGCATTCATAGTTAGTAGAGATGTAATCTTTGATGAGAATGATTCTGGGTTTGAAGACGATTGCAGGAAAGTCAAATTACCATATTATTTGGAAAATGATTTTTCCAACCCCAACTCAAGAAGACCAACACCAAGCAGAGGATATCAACTCAGAAGATACGGAGCATATTGACTTCAAAGCTTGTAAGTCAAGAAGCAAGTGCAAACACAAGCAATTAGAGGATCTATCTGAGTCTTCTAATCAAGCTTTAAGGAGGTCACAAAGAGAAAATAAGAAGCCCATAAGGTATGTATATGATACATCCTTAGTCACAAAGCACCCTATGTACATCACTAAAGATTCAATGGCAAAGGAGCCTTCTTCATTTGAAGATGTTGATACATAAAACACCACAATAAATGAATTAATGTGACACTAGAACACCTCTACGGTCACCATTAACTCATTGCCACTCAAAAATTTGAGAAATGATAGCCAAAACCAAGAACTTTACTTCTTCAGATTTTTCCAATCACTAAAATGACATACCTTCAGTATTTTGCTAATTTATCTTAGCTCAAATCTATTTCTCCAAGATCTTTTAATGAATGAAACTAGAAGAGTAGAGCTTTCCAACAAGCTATCATATGCAAGAAACAGATCTCTAGAACTCAAGTTATGGCCTTCACAAGATGACCCTATATGACTTGCCAAAACTGGAAATTTTTCCTTCTTTAGTAATTCTGAGTGTCTAAAAATGAAAATTCGATGTCTAGCATCGACTTGCAACCAAAAGTCGATGCCTGGCATTGACTTTCAGCTTTTTTAGCCACTTTTTCAGCGCCAGAATTACCCCCTTGAACACACACATGAACAAGACCACTTTTATGTGGGAAGTCGATGCCAGGCATCGACTTTATGCTGAAACTCGATGCCAGGCATCGAGTCGCTCCACAAAACTCATGTTTTTAAGAAGTTCTAGAAGTACATAACACTCAGAGAATAAAACAAGGACTTATCAACACAAACTCGATGCCAGGCATCGACTTGCTTGGAAAACTTCAACTTTTGAAATCATTTCACACAAGACAAACTCTGGAGATGGAAGAAGAAGACTTATACACAGAAATTAATAAACTCTTTCCATAACTATGAAAACTCAGAAATGCACAGGTGCTTTCTCACGCAAAGAAGCCCGACTATTCTCAGTCATACAAAATGAGTTCTAACTCACTCTCTCATTTTCTTCCTCTTCGCGTTAGTTGATACAAACTAACTTATATAGATTTTCTCATTCTCGTGACCTTTTAAAAAACTTATAGAACTAAAGTGTACTAACTTTACAAATATAATACATGTGAATTTGTCCCTTCACATAGGCATGTGATTTTCTTCTAAATCTTTGACCTTCAAAGATATGTCCAATTAGTGAGTGTTTCTCCAACAGAAGAGGCTAAGAAGAAGAAAGAATGGATAGAAGCCATGCATGAAGAAGTGGAAGCATTGCAGGAAAACCACACTTGGGACCTAGTTCCCAAGAAACCAGATATGAAGGTAATTGGTTCAAGGTGGATATATAAAGTTTAAAAGAACTCTGATGGTTCTATAAATAGGTACAAGGCACGATCAGTGGCAAAGGTATTTGCCCAAACACATGGAGTATATTATGAAGAAACATTTTCACATGTGGTAAAGATGCCAACAATCAGGGTATTGGTAAGTTTTGTTGCATCCAAAAATTGGAATTTATATCAGTTAGATGTCAAGAATGCATTTTTAAATGGTTGGATATCAAAAGAGGTATATATGGCGCAACCACCATGTTTTGAAGATGAAGAAAAAGCAGGGTATGTATGCAAGCTTAAAAAAGCACTCTATGATCTAAAGCTAGCTCCTAGAGCTTGGAACCATAGACTTGTTACCTATTTGTAGGATCAAGGCTTTGTAGCAAGCAAGGTAGACTCTTCTTTATTTGTGAAGAATAAATCAGAGGTCATCTACTTGTGTGCCTATGTAGATGATATCATTATTACAGGTAATGATTCTGATGGTATCAAGCAGGTCAAGGCTCAACTGATGAAGGAATTCAAAATCAGTGATCTGGGGTTGTTAACCTATTTTCTTGGCTTAGAACTTGTGTATACAGATTCAGGTATATTCATCACACAAAGAAAGAACATAAATGATATGTACTATTGTACTCAGAGAATTGAGTAAAATAGTCAGCAGGTGTCTCAACCAAAATAGCAAGTTTTGTGCATTGGATCATATACCTACCTATATATTTTGGTTCTATCGTTTGTGCATCATCTTCCAAGCAACATATATGATCATTTATGCTTATTTAGTGAAAGAGGCCCACAACACTCTCTAGTCATTACTTATAGCAGGTTGAAGCAGGTTTTAGCTATACCAACTCATCTCTTGTGATTATCCACCATTGCCTCCAACAATCAATTTCTAAATATATCAACACTCACCACCTCCACTTGTCTTGAATTTCTTCATCTTATTCCCTATTTCAATTTCAACAAGCTGGAGCCATTCTTTAAACTTACCAAAAGATTGAACTTGATCACAAAGAAAGTACATCCACATCTTCCTACTATAGTCATCGACAAGTAATACGGAGCAAGAAGATCCACCCAATGTCTCTATAGGCATTTTTCTGCACATGTTAGCATGTACCAACTCTAGAGGATAGCTTGCCCTCTTCTTGCTTTCTTGTGGAAATGTCTTCCTCTATTGCTTGCACATCATGCAAGCTGCAGATGGTTCCTTCATTTCTACAATCGATTGTAAGTGGGCAACCATACTCCGGTGATGCATCTCCTTCAGTATAGGGTATCCAATGTGGCCAAATCTCTCATGCCATAGCTTAATTAAGCCCACACTTGCAAAAGCACACAACTCCTTAGAACAATCCCAACAATGTTGTTGTTACTATCCATAATCTTAGCTCCTATCTTACTAAAAGATACTTGAAGACCTTGATTAGTTATATAAGCTACTCAAAGGACTTTTCATTTGATTTGTGGAACATACAACACATTTGAAAGCTTTTTGACATCCCCATTAGAGTTAATGAAAGAAATTGTATCTTCACCCTCTAAAGGGCATCTTGCATTGTTACATACCTTTATTCTGATGGGCTCCTTTAGAGGTTGTACAGAACTATGAAGGTCTTTTCTACTCATCATGTGACAAGATGCACCACTGTCCAACACCCATGAGTCATCCATTCCTGAATCTTCAGTCCAGGAGCATACCTCCTCTATCGTAACAACAAACTCAAGATTTGTTTCTGATATGTTGGCAGATTCCTTTCCCTTGCCACCTTTTGAAGAGCCATTCTTCTATTTTTCCTTCATGATGCAATATTCTTGGATTCTATGTCCTTTCTTCTTGCAGTGGAAACAATCTCCCTTGAAATTTTATTCGTCATTCTTCTTTTTGTCTCCATCTTTTGAAGAGACCTCTTTGCCTCCTTTGGCATTTGTTGTGAATGCACCGTCTCCTTTCTTGCCACCACTCCTTTCCGTTAGCCGCAACTCCTGCTCCATGAGTAACACACTGAATTCTTCAAAAGCTAGTGGTTTTTATGTACAACTTATGTACTTTCCAACTTCAATGGGCAGCCAATGCAACCACGATACGAATGGTAGTCATACATGAAGAAGGTGCAAAAGTTTCCCCATAGTCAATTCCATATTGTTGTGCATATCCTTTGGCAACCAATCTAGCTTTGTAGTTATCAATGCTACCATCAGACTTTCTCTTAATCTTGTAAACCCACTTCATACAATTGGAATTTTTCCATTTTTGCAAGTCACCCACTTCCAGGTACCATTCCTATGTATGGAATCCATATTTTATTGCATAACACTAATCCATTTTGGATTGTCAGGTGCATCCTCAAATGTAATTGGCTCTTCATTATATGCTCTTGCAATAAGAGAATAATCCACAAAATTACTGGATGCATGGCGAGAACTTGATCTTTTTCTACCAACTAAAGGTGCACTCAATTTGCTATCATGCAAAGTTTGTTTCAGCCACTTTGGCATAGTTTGTGCACCCTTGATAGACATGCATTCATTATGCAATACATCATCAACATGCACATCATGCATGGGCTGAATTTCATGCTCATTGTCAGCCATATTTTGACACAAATGTTCAGCCATATGTGGCTGGAAATTCCCACCAGTTTTGATAATTTTTGGCTAAAAATTTTCAGCTATGTTTGCTGGAAAATCTCTTCATTTTCAGCTCTATTTTGCTCAAATTTTTTAGCCCTTTGTGCCTTAGTTGGCTAGTCTACATGGCCATGGTCAAGTACACCATTTTGGAACAAAGGCATGAGTGTATTAAACACATCTTGTGAGCTAACTGTTGGCTATTTTTTGCATTCAATTAGAGGGAAAACTAAATTTTCAAGAAATACCACATCTCGACTCACAATAATTGTATTCATCAATGGATGGTACAAACCATATCCCTTACTTTCAGCACTATAACAAAGAAATATACATTTCTTCACCTTGTCATCAAGTTTATGATGTTGTGACGGAAAAAGAGCATATGCCAAACAACCAAACATGCACATATGACTAATCACAGGCTTATGTCCATTCCAAGCCTCATAAAGAGTGATGACTCTCAATGCTTTTGTAGGGTAGGGATTCAACACATAGTTTGCACACATGACCGCTTCCATCCAAAACTTATCAGGAAGGTGCTTTCCTTTAACGATACTCAACAACACCTTTTTGTTGAGGTGTATATGGCACTGTATATTGGTGTGAAATACCTCTTTCATAAAGAAAAACATTAAACTCATGTGACATGTATTCACCACCATGATCCATCTCTCGAGTCAAAATCTTGTTTGAAGAAAAATTTTCAATCATAGCTAAAAAAGCTTTGGAGTAAAAAAACACCTCATTCTTTGCTTTCATAGGATACACCCATGTATGATAAGTAGCATCATCACTGATGGTAACAAAATATACATGATTCCCAAAAGATGGAGTCTTGATACATCACTATGAACAAACTACAATTTTCTTGTAGTATGTGTATGACTATCTTTTGAAAAAGAAGCAGGATGCATTTTTTCAAGAATGAAAACTTCACATGCATGCTTTTTGATGGACTCAAGTGTTTGCAAACCAATAACCATGTCCTTCTTTTGCAACTAAAGCAAACTATTGAAGTTCAAGTGACCAAAACAAGCATGCCAAAGATCCATTTTAGCCATAGAAAAAGTATGAGCAACCAAGGCATATCGATATGATACAAAACATTACATAATGTAACGAACATCATGATAATATCATCATTGCTAAAATCATGAACCATACACTTATCATCAACAAATTGTATGTGAAGTCCAACTTTGGCACTCAATGGAATTGAAATTAATTTCTTCTTGATACCAAGCACATACAATGCATTCTTCAAGAGAATCATACCTTCATTTTGTTGATGTGTGAAACATCACAAGAAATGAATTAATGTGACACTAGAACACCTCTATGGTCACCATTAACTTAATGCTTCTCCAAACTTTGAGAAAAGATTGCTTAAACTGAAAACTTTGTTTCTATAGAAATTTCTAGTCACTATAATGACATACCTTCATTCTTTTGCTTATTTCTCTTAGCACAGATATTAATTCTCCAAGATCTCTTGGTGATGAAAGAGGAAGAGTGGAGATTTCTAATAAGCTATTATTTGCAAGAAACGGATCTCTAGAACTCAAGTCAATGCCAGCCATTGACTTGGTGCTTTTTCATTCACTTTTTCGGTGCCACAAATACCCCCTTGAACACAGATATAAAGAAAACCCCTTTTATGATAGAAGTCGATGCTAGGCATCGACTTTATGCTGAAACTGGATGCTAGGGATTGAGTTGCTCCACAAATCTCATCTTTTCAAGGAGATTTAGCAGTATATAAAAGTCATACACGAAAACAAGGACTTATCAGTTTAGATTCCATGTTAGGCATCAACTTCTCGCATAAAACTCAACCTTTCACCATATGTTTGATGCCAGGCATCAACTTGCTTGAAAAAATTGAACTTTTGAAATTATTACACAACAAACAAAGCATGGATATGGATGAGAGAATTTCATACATAGAACTTTAACTAGTTCTTGTCATAGCTATGAAAAACTCAGAATTTTATAAGTGCTTTGTTGCAGAGAAAAGAGGAGTCACAAAAGGGGAGCCCCAAAATTTTCAAATTAATGGGCATACTTTTCTTCTTCAAAATCCTAAAAAATTCTCTCAAAGTTATGTAAATGCACTAGAGGAGTCCTCTAGATGCATAAGCCTAGCTCTTTGTAACATATTTCTTGTAAAATAGTAGGAATACCATTAAAGTGCCGATCATTTGTGTGAAAGGACCATTTTTAGGGCACATGTATATAAGTCACTTTGTGACTCTTTGTAAAGACTTTTTGCCATTGTGAAGAAGGAGAGCCAAAATTTCAAATTTGCTTCTTTCTTGCAGATTTTCATCTTCTCTATGATCTTTTGTGTGTGTGTGTGTGAAACTTGGAATGTGTGTGTAGGAATGTTGTCTACCCCTCCCCATCACTTTTGAACTATTGTAGTGTGTGTGTGTGAGCAAGTACGAGTTGTGGAGTGAGTGAAGGTGTTTCCCGCGATTCACTATTTTGGCCATAACTTGAAGAGTGTTTGTCTATTCAAGTGAGAATAGGACCAATAGATGCGTCTCATCAAGAGCTTCAAAACAAACCTGCTATTGTCCATATTCGGAGTTCGAAGCTGGGAGAAACATTCGAGTTTGTATTTGCTATTGTAAGTGGTATCGTGGCAGAGACTTTTAGAGATTAAGTGAGTTGGAGAGATAGTTTAGTCTTTTCTCATGCATTTTCTCAGAAGTGGTATCGTCTGCAAATTGCGATCAATATCGTCAGTGTGATATCGCACTAGGCGAGCTAAAGAAAGGAGCTAGGAGCACAAATTTGGATTGAGACACTCTAGAAGGTAAGCCACATGAGTTTTGGGTTACAAAAATCAGTTCATAACCACCACCACATGTGATTAAAGTCATTTCCAGTATCGCGGGGTGGGACAGAGAGATTTCAGAGGTTCTTTGAGTGAGAGAGAGGGTCAGGAGTGAAGAGGAGTGAGAGAGAAACATTGGGGTGCAAACTTTCTCACCGAGTATCGTATCATCGCATACCACTTGAGGTATCGCGATATCACTTTTTGGTATCGTATCGTCGAGTTGGTATCGCGATCGTGATCTGCCAGTGGTATCGTATTGCAGTCCACTCGGTATCGTATCATCCCGGTTATGGTATTGTATCGTTAACTGAGCGGTATCGTATCGCGCATGATACTAGTATCGTATCGTGTACCCAGTATTGTATCGTTGAATCTTTTGGTATCGTATCGTGATAAATTTTAGTGTTGTATCATCCCAACCAGTATTGTATCATGCGGGTTTGTGGTATTGTATCGTGACCTATACCGATATCACATCGTGAGGAATTTGAGTATCGTATCGCGCAAAACTCCGACATCGTATCGTGTAGAGTTGCGGTATCATATCGTGACTTGTATCAGTATCGTATCGCGAGTGTTCTTAGTATCGTATCATGCCTTCAAGTGGTATCGTATTGCCTGAGCCAGACAATATCGTATCGTGAGGAGCACTAGTATCGTATCATGCACATAGTCGTATAGTTTGCGAGAATTTTGGTATCGTATCACTGATTGTACAAAGTATCGTATCGTTAGCTTCAGAGGTATTGTATCACGGAAAAACCTGGTATCATATCGTCTCAAACCCTGGTATCGTATCATCGACAAACTGGTATCACCGAGTGTAGTATTGCCAGAGTGGTATCACCCATAACATTTTGTGTCTTTTTAAGGGCAAAATTTGAGGAAATTAAGGAGCTAATTAGGGGATAGTTGGGACCCTAAATAGCCACAGGAGGGTGGATAAACTTGAGGTCATGAAGGGTGCTAAGTAGTCGGAGAAGTGTTATTTCATTGGTAGGAAGTGCCACTCAGGCAAGTCACCGCTCTATCTATTCTGACACCTCTAGTGACTCAGAGGAGGAGATACCCATGGCTTCAAAAGACATGCAAGGTCTTGCTCCCAAGAGAAAATTCTTGTCCGCGGTGGAGGGGGAATACCGTACCTCTCTGTAATATGTGTCCACTAATTCCTAGGAGATTCCCACCTACCTGGATGATTTAAATAGATCAGTAGCCAGGATGATAACTTCCACTGATTCCACAATTGTGCCTAGACCAGTAGTCAAGTATGAAGGAGGAGCGTACATGGATAAGTTGGGTCACATCTACGCAGTGATAGAATACCCAGATCTTATTAATGAGAGAGGAGGGTTGGAAGAACAAGGAAATTTAGGAAGACCGGACCCTAAAGAGTTGGTAACTACACCCAGAGGCAAATCAGTAGTAACTCGAGTCTTGAGAGGGGATTTGATACCTCAAGATGATTACTTACTGGAGATCTACTTGATCCATGGATCAAATTTACTGTTACAAACTGACTCACCTACACATGGACAAGAGGAAAGTCCAATTACCTTCTATCAGTTAAAAGATCCTGAAGATGAGTCTAGAGTCACATACCTAGACAAGAACCAAAGAAGGTATTTGCTTGTTGATGCCATTGATAGGGCTCAATTGAAGTATATGGGGTTGCCTATATTCCCTCAGCGAGATCAGGCAACCACCTCTCAGAATCCCTTCGGGACACAACAAGAGTCGGAGCATACAATGTCGGGACAGACAACCCATCGGAGTGTTCCAAACCGAACCCATGTGCAATTCACAATACCAGGACTACAATCACATAACCAAACTCACCCGGGACTAGGCAACCAATACCGGCCACAAGTGAGGCTAAGACCACCACTAGGAGTGTAGCCTGGAATGCCTCCAATCAGACCAATAATTCTTGTAATGCCTAGACAACTAGAGCCCATAAGAAGATTAAGACCAATTCAAGTGGATAAGTGTATGAGAAACTATTATGATGGGATGGGAGAACCTTACGACCACATAGCTGAATTTAAACAAGTTCTAAGAGTTGAACAAGTGGATGATTTCTTTGTGGAGTATGAGTCCTTTGGACTCATGCTCACAGGAACGGCTTTGACCTGGTTCCAGCCACTAGATCCCAACCAATTGGAGATATTGACCAATTCTTTCAAGAATTCATAGGGGAATTCACTAAGAGAGGGATTAAACAAAATTCTTCATCTTTAATCCATGGCTTCAAACAGAACCCAAATGAAACTATGAAAACAGCTGCACGAAGATTCAATCAATATGTTGATAGATGCCCAGTAGCGGAAAGATCCACGCAGTAAAAAATGATATCATTATTCTTGGACAGACTGACGAACGGAACTTTGAGAACTTTAGTCTATGTGAAGAGGCTGCAGATGTTGAGTGAATGTCTTCAAGAGTGTATTGACCTAGAGGAGAACCTAGCAGATGATCTCAAAAGTACACCCAGTCCTACAAAATCAGAAGACACTAGAAGTACAGTGACTTCCAACTCTAGTAACATAGAAGAGTTAGAAGAATTGGTAGCCAAGAAGTTAGGAGTCCATGGACAGTGGAACTACTAGCATCCACCAATGAGAGTACCCATGTTACGAAGATGCAGCCTATGTGGAGGAGATCACCCCACTCACATGTGTGCAAGAGGAGGAACAGGTTTGCCTCAAGTTTACCCTTACAATAGGCAATCACATCAAGGAACAGCTCTGTATTTACATATAGAACAAAAATACATGAATCATACCACTGAGAATTGCCCATTTAATAGGCAGACACGACCTTTAAATCAACCTCAGTATCGGCCATATGGATACCCACCTAGAGAGCCAGGCAGGGAGATTCCCAAGTATAATCCCTATCTAAGACCACCACAAGCACCTAGACCATATGAGCAGGTATAATTTGGAAACCCTCAGTCAGTGTTAGGACCACAACCTCCCCTTCCTCAACACATCGTACCTGTCAAATATGCTCAACTAGAGGAAAACTTAGAAAGAGCCATAGTGCTAACATCACCAATAGCCAGCACAGAATCAACGAACCCAGGATATGAGCAAAACCAAGGAGATTACTATTCCTATGATGCCAGTGTAATGGAGTATGATCAAGCTTATGACCCGCAATACTATGGATATGAGGATATGAAAATGCCTATGGACCAGAGTTGGCGACTCTAATGTACGCCACACCTAAAGCACCAACACACGTAAGACCACCCATCAGACCACCTATGCCAAAAGGACCGTGCTATAGATGCGGAGGAGATCACTTTATCAAAGAATGCACTCGGCCATACAACCCACCACCCCCTAGGGCATGGGAAGGGTATTGTAATGATTGTGGAAAGGAACATCTCTTTAGAGATTGCCCAAAAAATCCCAATAAGGCACATGACATTGCACGTGTTAATGTGATAGAAGTAATAGAAGCATCAGGAAGTGACAAGAAATACACAATGCCATTGAAGGCCATTACACAAGCACAAACGAAAGAACAAGAAAGAAAACGAGCAGACCCTGAGTAAGAAAAGAGTAAAATCATAGAACACAGACTACAAGTAGTGGAAGATTCAGAGGATCCACGTGAGAGTACCCAAACAACAAAAAGCCAAAAGTGGAAGGATAGAAGAGAAAAACTTAAGGAAAAATGGAGGAAGAATAAACTTAAGGAAGACAAGAAGGAAACACAAGGCAAAAAGAAATGTGAGGAACCCGAAAGGCAGGAAGAAATTCCTATTACACCACAGAGACTAGAGCCAGACAAGCCAGGATCAATTCTAGCCGACCCAAAACCGGACGATTTAGAAATGTTGTTGAAAGCCTACCAAGCTAGAATCAAGAATGGACCTAATGTAGAGCAGCATGAAAAGCTTTACCCACAAGGGGACGTAGAAAAGGAGAGGCTAGCGACACGTAAAAAGCTCATAGAGGTAGCTCAGGCCACCCTAGAGAAGACTATACCAGCCCTCCTTGAAACGAGAATATCAGAGGATAAATACAATGATTGTATTAAAACCAAGGATCAGAAACCAAAAGAGAAGGATGATAAGCCAGAACTACTGAAAACCCAAGACAAACCTATGTCCACACTCCCAGATTTAGATGCTCATTGGCCAAAAGAGTTGTGGACTAGAATTTGACAAGATCAATGGAAAAGGAATGGAGTTGCAAAACCTCCTTTTGAGGAGTTAGATGTGGAAGATTATCAACCAATACCAAACATGGAAGAAATATATCAAGAAGTTTCTAGGCTAGACCGTAACAGGGAGGAAGCCCAGAGCAATTCTACCCTACCTAACTACATGGGAGAATATGAGAAGGAATCCCTAATCTTCAATGCTCCCACAATACGAGGAAAAGAAAAGGAGCCTTCATGTAAGAACTCACATAATCTAACAAAACTCAAGAAAACCAAAGTACAATGCCAATTGACTGTGGAGGAATTACTTCGTAATAAACCACAATTATGGGAAAAATTAGCGGAACAATTGGAGCTAGAGCAGGAGAAGAACGAGAAGGCAAGGAAAATGAAAACCCATCTAACATACAAATCCCTATGGACAAGGTTGGAGAATTTAGTGAACGAGATGAGGGCAACACTTGTCTACCTATCACGTACAATGGATACATGACCAAGGCCATCCTAGACACAGGAGCAGGAGTAGGTATTGCCACCAAAGAGATTTGGGAGAAATGGGGAAAGCCAACCCTATGACCAACTCGTATGAAGCTTCAATTAGCAGATGGCCATGTTGAGAAACCATTGGGAATATTGGAAAGGATCAAATTAACCACCTGGGGAGTTGAATTTCAGCATACTTTAGCTATCTGTCAATTTGGAAAGGCAAACAATTATGAAATGATATTAGGACAACCTTTCATGAGACAACTAAGGGTAGTACAAGATTGGGGACAAGACTCATTATACCTTCAACACCAAGGAAACACTACCAAGATGAATTTACATACCTTTGCATACAAAGATGTACCCCCACTACAATGGAACCCCATACATAAGGAAGAAGATGATTTGTCTATCCATAGTGATGGGTCAAGTGATCAATCATGGATGCATGAGGATGCCCAATTATGGATGTGCAAAGAAGCAAAGAAAGAGGAGAAAAACCTACAGTCATGGCCCTTAGGGCATCAAAATTATCGGCCCATAGAGGACCCAATGTACATGCCTCAAGTTTTCCCTGATGAAGCATTCAAACCGCACGGTTGGATGGAGATCCTAGCAACCTTGGATGTATGTGTTAATGAAGAAGTCTTGACCATGAATGAATGTGTGGACGAAGAAGGCTACGACGTAAACTTGTACGTGGTAGTCCTTCAAGAGGTAGAAGCAGGAGAAATATTAGAAAAGGAATGGAAAGAAGAATACGAGAGCATAGAAATGGAACCAGAATTTGATTCGGAGGAACATTACCTAGAAACCATTCAAGCTGAAGAGAAATATGGAACAACCAAAGTGTTAGCAATAGAAGCTGCCCCTATAGTACCAAATCAGGAGGAAAGCGTGAGTAAGACCAAACCAACCCCTGAACCTTTTGAAGTTCCAGAACACTTCAAAAGATATGAAATAGAAGAAAGAAAAATAGCTATTCAGATGCCTAAGAGAGAGGCAAAAGAAGGAGAGGCATATGACAACAAATAACAAACGAAAAAAATCATAGTAATCGTAGAAGATGGAGAAGAAAGATATACATACATAGGAAAGGATGTGTCAGTAGAGGAGGAGGAAGAATTGATACGATTGACTTGAAAATATAGAGATGTATTTGCTTGGACCTATAAGGATCTCAAGGGTGTGGAACCCTCCATTTGTTCTCATAGAATACCAATGACTCCGAAGGCAAACCATCAAAACAACACCCTTACACGTACAACGAGGTTTATGCCACAAAAATAGAAGAAGAAATAGACAAGCTATTAGCGGTTGGATTCATTGACAAGATAGAACATATTGAATGGGTGTCACCATTAGTGGTTGTGCCCAAAAAGAACGGAAAACTAAGAGTATGAATTAATCTAACAAAAGTCAATGCAGCCACAATCCGTGATAGTTACCCATTACCTATCACTGATCACCTTTTGGAAAGAGTGGCAGGAAAAGAAGTCTATAGCTTCTTGGATGGATTCTTTGGATACAACCAAGTAGCTATTGCTACTGAGGACCAACATAAGACCACATTTGCGAATGAATGGGGGGTCTATGCTTTCAGAGTGATGCCTTTTGGATTCACTAATGCCCCAGCTACTTTCCAAAGATTGATGTGTCACGTTTTCAAAGAATTCCTGAAGAAGAGTATGGAAGCATATGTAGACGACCTATGTACGTATTCAAATCGGAGACAAGAACACATTCCGGAATTACGAAAAATATTTGATAAATATCAACAATATAGAGTATGCCTAAATCGTGAGAAGTGCGTCTTTATGGTAAGACAAGGAAAAATCCTAGGACACATCATATCTAGGAACGGAATATCTACTGATGAAGACAAGATCAAAGTAATTCTAGAACTCCCTAGACCAAACAATGCAGAAGAAGTGCAATCATTTATGGGTCATTGTGGATACTACCATCGATTTATCCACATGTACGCTATAATTGTCAAACCTTTGTATGGATTGTTGACTCAATTCACATGGACTCACGAATGCAAGAAGGCATTCAATGAGCTAAAAATGTTGGATGGTGATATACTCCCTAATTACATAAGTGGTTGTCGAGTAAAACACTACATGGAGCCATTGACGGACCAAATGTTAGCACAACTTGTAGGTGCACAAAATAGAAAACGAGAGGAAGAGCGGATTAGAGAGGAGGCAAGGCAAGAAGCCCTAGAACGTATTAAGAAATGGAAAGAATGGATAAGGCAAAAGGATGAATGGTATCTACAAGGAGAAGAGCCTATACCCATGGCCAACTATCAAGTTTACAAGTCCAATGCAGTTTCAATACCAACATATCCCAACCATATTTAAACCTAGGTATCGGAACGATAGAGTACCAGCTAATAGATGCCTTGATAGACTCAGGCGCAACACTCAGTTGCATTCGAAGAACGGTCATCACGCGTCTTCAAACAAATATAATGCCGGCTAAAGCACTCATGATAAGCATTGGAGGTCAAGTCATTAAATGCATTGGGGAAGCTACAATATCCCTCCGCCTAGGAAATTCCACTATGGAACAATGAGTTCTCGTATGTAAAGGCGAGGATCTAATAGAGCACCTGATCCTAGGGCAAGATTAGATCATCAAAAATCAAGTGAGCATTCACCTGGCCCAAGGGTACATCTCAACCAAAATAGGGCACAAGGAAATGTTTAGCCTATTAGGAGAGAAACCCTCTCATAGACAAGATATCATCATGAGAGAGAAACAAATCCTAAAAAAGGACATAGCAAATGACTCCATCACAAACCAACGAGAAGAAGGACCGACCAAAGAAAGGAATTCAAGTCCCAATGCACCCATGGAGAAAGTGGATTCATCCTACATGAATGGTGGAACAAAGAAAAACGGTGAGCACAATTCTCTTAAAGACATCTACAACAAAGGAAAATCGTCAACATGGAAGTCCACTGTCAGATTCTCGCAATCAGGAGGTGCTAATCTACAATGGATTCGCAAGGATCGAGTAAAGGAATCAGAGAATTCAAAACCAATACCAATCATTCATCATAGGGAAACAAGGGAGAACAAAGGATCCTCTTCGTTACAATTGGGACCGCACAGACTTCTGAGAATATGGCTTCCAAAGTCATTAGTAGAAGCCCAAAAAACACGACAACAAATATGTATTCCGAAGAAGGTCAGACAGAGGGCACATCAAGAGATAGACAAGCAAGAAGAAACAGTATACTGACAAAGCAAGACCATAATGCCAAACAAGACTAACTAAAGGTACCGGAAAAGCAGGACCCCAACCACTCACACTTCAAAAAAGAAAGAGGAAACACATGGAGCACGACAAAATGAAGAGAAGAGGAAGCCTCTAACTTCAACTATAAAATGGATATGGAAACCAAAGAAGCAGCAGGAATCAAGACAACAGAACCAACAAGATTCCATTTGCCCACATGAAGTATCAAATGCACCTAAAGTATGCATGATAGGGCCACATTACGAGGCCATGCATTCGGCACATGACGCACGTAACAAAATTCGTGGTGCACATTTCCAACTTGGGAATAGGTCATAGATTCGACTTCCATAGGAATGGACCTACTATGTACATACATAATTTAGCTTCGGCTACACTAATTCTTGTTTTCTTTCAAGAGAAAAAAATGAAAAAATATGTGGTAAGAGATCTTACTTATGCAAGCAAGGGTAACGGAGTGATGCAATGAACGAAATGTCACTA
Source organism: Ceratopteris richardii (assembly GCA_020310875.1). Taxonomy (NCBI): domain Eukaryota; kingdom Viridiplantae; phylum Streptophyta; class Polypodiopsida; order Polypodiales; family Pteridaceae; genus Ceratopteris; species Ceratopteris richardii. The sequence goes on from CM035418.1 coordinate 98,858,050, forward strand.
CAACACACATCACTAAAGACTTGCTTTCAATAGGAAGCTAATGCTCTTTTCATTACAAGTGCAAATGGCTTCTAAGGACTCTGAAGCGACCATTCAAGAGGAAGTGCTGGAATTCCCTCTACAAAGCATGACTAAAGCAAAAGGTCACTAGTTTAGGGAAGATCAACCGGTAGGGGATTATTTATTCCTAGTCACAATTAAAATCATGTACACTAACCATCAGTTCCCCATAATGTCCCAAGACTTCAAGGTAGTGCATGAACTTCCATCAACATTGGACATCATGAAGAAAGCTAGTATCCATAAATACTTTGAATTACCTATATACAAACCAGATATCTAGCATTGCACACAGGTAATGAACACCTTGCAGCCAGCATTGCATGATACATTGGTGTCAGAAGCTAGAGTACTGGATGCACTAGGTGAATGGGTCATTATACAATTTACCCACGACCTAATTAAGGAAGCTTTTGGATGGGAAAAGGATGGGAACACCATTTTAAAAGAGGCAAGTCGAGGAGCAAAGACCAGGACATTCACTGATATAAACCGCATTGATATTGAAGAAGAAGTGAGACTCATCCATCAGCACTTTTGTTTTCCCAATATGCATAGGTACACTGCTCCACAAAAGATCATTGTGCAAATGGTGTCACATGCAATCAAACAAATTGGGAATCAAATCAACATGACTCCATACATTCAAGAATGGCTATTCGAGGCAAAGAAGTAGTGGAATCATGAGAAGTTCTTAAATGGAAGTGTGGCCTTAAGCATATTGATATATCATGCTTTAAACATTAGAGAACATTTGAAAGAGATGTCTTCATCTGAAGCGATGGCCAAGTATGCCAAGATTGTGATTGTTCCCAGAAAGAAGAAAGGAGTCAAAATCATAGAGGTATCGAAAACGAGCTCCCAACGTAGAATGAGAATAACCAAAAGGCTAAGGGAAATGATGCAGGCAGAAGCAAAAGCTCCAGTTTCAAAGAAAGCACATGTACTTCCAAGGACGAGACTTGAAGACAATTGACCTATTACAGAAGAAGAATTGACTAGAGCAGTGGAAGCTACCCATCAGTACATAGAGGGATAGGTAAACCTCTCAGTGCAAGGGCACCACTACCAACAAGCCCACCAAGATTCGGAACAAAGAAAGAGGCTGACCAAGGTCCACAGATACAGAGAATTGGGTTTGGTGAATTCTAGTTCATCATCAGATGCACAAGAAGAACCAGAAACCTCCATGTTGAATGTGGATATTGGAAGTGATTCCAAGGATGATGGACAGTGGGAGGAATTAAATCAAGTGAACAAAATACACATTTTTGAACTTCATCGACATTAATCAGGGATTAGATGCCCTCATTTTTTATCTATCAACTATACCTAGCCGATTAATGCTCATGGCCATCTACTCAAGGCTAATGTTTTTGCCAAGTACTTACATGCATAAATTCGAGTAGGCATTTTTCACAGGATTTTTTGAAATGGATTCAGAATTTTTTGTAAAAATGTTTTCAAATCTTAATGCAAGACTGGTGGCCTATGAATTAAGTTTGTTTGCAGATCATAGACAAGCACGAGATGATGGGGTAAAGTCGACCCAATGGAAGGAATTAATGCTATGTCAAGCCAATTTGCTTAATCAACGAGAGCAGAAAGTCATCCAAACATACTCATGTCGCCACAAAAAGCCTGTCGGGGACAACAGAGTTCAGGAGGAGGGACGTGTGGAAGGGGAATCGAGCAAAAAGAGAACAAGAGGAAGAAGAGATCAAAGAACAAAACTACTCAGTCAAGAACAAAGATTATAAAGAAAAAGAACAACCCTCTTCCCAAAGCCCCGTAGGGGCACGCATCAGGCGACAACACCAAAGAACCTGGTCCTGAGGATTGGAATTAAAGAAAGATAACAACCACGAAATTTCATGGGAGGTTGCACACAGCTTCCTCATCCACCAAGAGCAAGTGGTGAAGCGAAAGAAGCAGGGAAGGGAGACAGCACAAGAAGGATTCTTCATCGGATAAGATAACCAATTGTCTGAAAGGTCCTAGCTTCCTCCTTGTGCATTGGATGCATGTTGTGGAAAGAAATGAATCAGGTCCTAGAAGATGACAAAGAAGATTCAAAAACAGGGCCTTTGAAATGTAATGCTGACTTAAAAGAGAGTAAAGGTCAACAACGTAAGGTGTGCGCCAGAAAAGAAGTAAACAGGCTCCAAGCAATACAATAGGATCAGATGTGTGAAGACAAAGACATATCAGAAGACCAAAAATTAGAAAGAGGCAGAGGCTGAGAAGTTGAAGAGAGTGACTAAGAATATCACATTCTTAGCCACTAATGGCGTGTGTGACAGCCCGACTTAATACAGCAACCCAGATTTGTGATATTAGGAATACAAAGGGGCTTATAAAAGCAAAGGGCCAAACTCGGATAAAGTAACAAACTGCCTTATAGTCCTTATTGCTTCTTCGACAATTGGGTGTGTGTATTCAGGAGCCATATATAAGCTACAAATGAAAAGCAAATCCTATCAAAGGGCGACAGAGACAAAGAAGGGGAGAGTGTTGCAAAGAAAAGAGGAGGCACAAAAGGGGAGCCCCAAAATTTTCAAATTAATTTTCAAAATCCTAAAAAATTCCCTCAAAGTTATGTAAATCCACTAGAGGAGTCCTCTAGATGCATAAGCCCAACTCTTTGTAACATATTTCTCATAAAATAGTAGGAGATTAGAGATGAGTCAATAAAGTGCCGATCATTTGTGTGAAGGGACCATTTTTAGGGCACATGTATATAATTCACTTTGTGACTCTTTGTAAAGACTTTTTGCCATTGTGAAGAAGGAGAGCCAAAATTTCGAATTTGTTTCTGTCCTATAGATTTTCATCTTCTCTATGAACTTTTGTGTGTGTGTGAAGCTTGGAATGTGTGTGTAGGGCTGTTTTCTACCCCTCACCATCACTTTTGAACTATTTTAATGTGTGTGTGAGCAAGTGGGAGTTGTGGAGTGAGTGAAGGTGTTTCTCACCATTCATTGTTTTGGCCATAACTTGAAGAGTAGTTGTCTAATTTGAGTGAAAATACCACCAATAGATGTGTCTCATTGAGAGCTTCGAAATGAACCTACTATTGTCCATATTCTGAGTTCGAAACTAGGAGAAATGTTCAAATTTGTATTTGCTACTGTAAGTGGTATCGCGACAGACACTTTCAGAGATTAAGTGAGTTGGAGAGATAGTTTAGTCTTTTCTCATGCATTTTAGCTGAACCACTTCACTTTCCATCATGTGTGCACATGTCCTCATACACTTGGTTTGGTAGGTTCTTCGGATTGATAATTAAGCATGTGCCAATCCACCACTATACGTACTTGTGTGGCAAATGAGATTTGGTCTCTTTGACACAAGTCCCTAAGGACTCCTGACTTAGGTACACATGCTTTCTCACTCAGAGAAGCCTGACTATACTCAGTCATACAAAATAAACTTTTTTTCATTATAACTCATTGTCTTCCTCTTGGCGTCAGTTGATATAAACTAACTCATATAGTTTTTCTCAATCTTGTGACTTTTAAAAAACTTCTAGAACTAAAGTGAACTAACTTTACAAATAAAATACACTTGTGAATTTGTCCCTTCACATAGGCATGTGGATTTCTTCTAAAGCTTTGACCTTTAAATATATGTCCAATTAGTGATTGTTTCTCCAACAGCTCCCCCTCAATCGCTAATTGACATTCTCTATTTCTTCATATCATCTTCTTTTCTTTTACTCCTCCTATGCTTTTGAATCTGTTGGTCTTCACACCATCCAAGATCTTTGTAATTATATTTGCTATCTGATCCTTTGTAGAAATGTACTCCACTTCAACTTCTTTCTCCATTACCTTTTCTCTTAGGAAATGATAATGTATCTCTATATGTTTTGTTCTTGCATGAAATACTGGATTTGCTGAAAGATAAAGTGAACTCATATTATTTCCATGTATTGTAGGTATACCTTGATCAATGCCCAAGCTTTTGAACAATGTCTGCATCCATATGACCTGCTTAGCTACTTCCACAAGTCCTTTGTGCTCAGCCTCAGTTGATGATAATGCTATAGTATGTTGTTTCTTTGAACACCAACTTCGAAGCTCATCACCAATATATACCATGTAAACATGAGTTGATCTTCTGTCATCTTGATTACCTACCCATTTTGAATCACTATAGGCTCTCAACTTCAAATTTGAAGTAAAAGGATAATATAATCCTTCCTTTATAGTTCCTTTGATATATCTGAGAACTCTTTGATCTGCAATCCAATGTGGGTCCTTTGGACAATGCATGAATTGTGATAAAACTCCTACTACATAACTAAGATCAGTTCTTCTTAGTGTAGCATAAATCAAACTACCCACAAGAGATTGATACTTCCCATATCTTTATATTCTGCACCATCATATTTACTGAGCTTGTGATTAACTTCAAGTGGAGTTGAATCTTCTCTGCAATTTTCCATACCAAACTTCTTCAACAAGTTCAAAAGATACCTTTCTTGTGACACATATATGCCATGATCTGTATAAGTAACTTCCATTCCATTTATCCATGCTTTTGAAGCTGCAATAGCAATGATTGACCTTATAGTTGACATTTTAGCTACAGGACTAAATGCCTCATCATAATCTATGCCATAAGTTTGGGCATAGCCTTTCACCACCAGTCTAGCTTTGTATCTGGCTATACTTCCATCTGCAAGCTTCTTCACTTTATAAACCCATTTATTTCCAATTACTTTCTTACCATTTGGTTTAGGAACAAGTTCCCATGTCTTGTTCTCCTCTACTCCATTGAATTCTTCCTTCATTGCTTCTTCCCGTTCTCCCAATGTCGAACCCGTTTGGTCAAATGCTTTTAGATGTAGATAGCTTATCTTTCAACTTAGATTTTGAGCTATCACATGTGTAAAAATTTACACTATGTGCTGAGAACTGATCATTTCTTTGATCACGAAATCTGCGCCTGTTTCAGAAGACACTTAGAACATTTCACATATGAATGTTCCTATGCAAAATTCTCTCAGCCTGATTACAATTGGACTCTCAAATTCTAGCCATAGATTGATTAACTATGGACTTAGATATGTTCAGAAGGATTTCTCAAAAGATTAACTACAGAAGTAGGAAACATCGAAACATCGGGCGCAAGATTTTTTGATTACTCAGAAAAATTACAATTACTTTGAGGAAGTAACTCAACTAACTTTTCATGTGTCCAATGACACCTTCTACATCTGATTTCTCTTCCTATTCTCTATTCTACATGCCCCGACTTTTTCAAAAACATTTATAGGCAAATATGTACAAACTTATGACTAATCAAAAGTGTAAGTCACCTATATCTGAACTAATGTACATATGTGTACATAGCTTTGAATTTCTGAGTATGTCCTTCCTTCAAACTTCTGAATTTGTTCTTTTCTTAATTTCTTGACTTCATTTCTTCATAAACCTCAAATTGATGATTGGCATGCACCAACAGCTCCCCCTCAATCATTAATTGAGGTTTTTCTCTATCTTCTTAATACCTGCCATATCCTTGAATCTCTGTAGCTTTGGTCCATCTAAACTTTTTGTCATCATATTTGCAAGTTGATCTTTTGTAGGAGTGTGTATGACTTCAATTTCCTTATCAATGACCTTCTCTCTCAGAAAATGATATTGTATTTCAATATGCTTAGTTCTAGCATGAAACACAGGATTAGCTGCCAAGTATAGAGAACTCATATTGTCTCCACAAATAATAGGAGTACTTTGAACAACATCAAAACTCTTCATAAGTGTTTTTAGCCATATTACTTCCTTTGCAGCTTCCACCATACCTTTGTATTCTGCTTCTGTAGATGATAAAGCAATTGTATGTTGCTTCTTAGAACACCATGAAATCAATTTGTCTCCTACATAGCACAAATATCCATGTGTTGATCTTCTATCATCCACATTACCTGCCCAATCTGCATCACTATATATCTTCACTCTTGTATCAGAAGTAAATCCATAGTACAGCCCTTCTTTGAGTGTACCTTTGATGTACCTAAGTACTCTTTGTCCTGCAATCCAATGTTCCTTTCTAGGACAATGCATGAATTGTGAAAGCACACCAACTGCATATGATAAATCAGGCCTTGTTAATGTAGCATAAATCAAGCTACCAACCAAACTTTGATAGAGCTTCATATCTCTGAATTCTTCTCCTCCAAATCTAGACAATTTATGGTTCACTTCCAATGGTGTAGGTGCAACCCTGCAATCTTCCATTTTAAATTTGGTTAGCAAATTTTTAAGATACCTTTCTTGGGTCACATATACTCCATGTTGAGTATATAAAATCTCCATTCCCAAGAAGAATGACAAGTTCTCCAAATCACTGATTTTGAACTCTTTCTCCATCTGCTTCTTGATCATTTGTATTCCTTTATCATCTGTTCCTGTAAGTATTATGTCATCAACATAAATACAAACATAAATGAATCCATCTTCACTTGCTTTGACTAGCAAGCTACTATCTACCTTTGATGCTTGAAATCCAAGATCCTTCAAGAACTTTACAAGCCTATAATTCCATGCCCTTGGGGCCTGCTTTAATCCATACAAAGCTCTCTTGAGCTTACACACATAATTTGGACTCACTTGATCTTTGAACCCATCTGGTTGCTCCATGTAAACTTCATCTGAAATGTAACCATTCAAAAAAGCATTTTTAACATCTAATTGAGATAACTTCCAACCTTTGCAAGCAGCAATTGCTATGAGAGTTCTGATGGTTGTCATTTTTGCCACAGGACTATAAGTCTCATCATAGTCCACTCCATATGTCTGTGCATACCCTTTCACAACAAGTCTAGCTTTGTACCTAGACACACTTCCATCTGCAAATCTTTTTGTTTTATAAACCCACTTACATCCAATAATTTTCTGGCTATTAGGTTTAGGAACCAGATCCCAAGTCTGATTCTCTATCAATGCATCATACTCCTCTTGCATGGCTTCTTCCCAATTTCTTTTGCCTTTGGCTTCATCATATGTAGATGGATCTTCATCTGCTTTTACCAAATAAGCATAATCTTTAGTAGTCAAGAATGAGGTGTCATAGCTATACCTTGTGTGGGTTGCCATTTGTGCCTAGATGACCTCCTAACTTCTGCACTTTTTGAAGTCTCTGGTTCATCACATTCTGAATCAAACCTTGGCCTCTCTTCAACTTCAACTTGTACTTCATTATTCTCATTTTCATCAAGTAATTGAATCTTTGCTTTACCTTTCCTTTGATCCACTACTTCTTCAACATCTGCATGTATATTATATTTACCTGCATGCCAAGTACCTTGCTCATCAAATGTAACATCCTTGGATACAAGGAATTGCTTTGTGGATGGACTCCACAACCTGTATCCCATTTGCTTATCATTATAACCAATGAATACATACTTTTCTGCCTTAGGCTCCAACTTATGCCTCAATTGAGATGGCACATATGCATATGCCAAACATCCAAATATTCTGCAATGATCCAAGGTAGGTCTCTTACCCCACCAAGCTTCATATGGTGTCATACCTTGCAAAGCTTTACAAGGCAATCTATTAACCAAATAAGTAGCTGTATTTACAGCCTCTGCCCACAAATAATTTGGGCAATTCTTCTCTTTCATCATGGACCTTGCAAACTCAACAAGAGTCCTATTTCTCCTTTCTGCTACACCATTTTGTTGAGGAGAGTACCTGCAAGTAACTTCTCTCTTTATACCTGCATTCCACAAGTAATCATTGAATTCATTTGAAAAATACTCTCCCCCTCCATCTGACCTTAGTCTCTTCAATTTTTGACCTGTAATCTTTTCTGCATGTGCATGATAGTGTTTAAATGTATTAAACACTTCTGAATTTTCTTTAATCACATAAATTGTGATCCATCTGGTAGCATCATCAACATATATGACATAATATCTTGAACCATTTATACTAAAGTCCTTTGAAGGACCCCACACATCTGTATGCACCAACTCAAGTCTTTCTGAATACATAAACCCATGCTTGGAATAAGGTTGCTTATGGGCCTTACCTAATTGACATGCCTCACATCTGTATGTCATGTGTTGACCTGCAATGTTAGGCAACCCAAACAGTGAACCATTGTTAATCATTTCTTTAATACCTCTCTCATTGAAATGTCCAAGTCTTTTATGCCAAAGATCCAATTCAGATACCTTCTGCTCTCCATATGTGAACATAGCATGTCCAACATTTCCTTGTACCTTCAATGTGAAGAGCCTTTCTTCTTTCTTTCCTGTAACAACTTGTTTATACCCTTGACTAGGGTCTTCAACATAGACTCCATCATTGGTGAATCTTACCTCATATCCTTTTTCCACAATTTGACCTACACTGATCAAATTCTTTGGAATTGTGGGAACATAAAGAACCTTACTCAGAAGAGTGCTCCCATCTTTAGCCTTGACTGAACCAATTGACTTTACCTTATGCTTTGTATTATCACCTGTCTGAACTATATGGTTAATTGCATTATGATCTAGATCAGTCATCAAAGCAATATTCCCACTTAAATGATTACTACATCCTGAATCAATATAGAACACTCTCATGTCCTCATGTGAGGTTTCACATGTTACATTCATAATGAGAGTCGAATCCTCCTTCTGATCTGATGCATAGTTGTAGTAGGTGTTATTATAGGATTGATTTTGGAAGCTTCTTCCTCCACCTCTTCCAAAAGAATTCCTACCACCTCTACCTCTGAAGTTTCCTCTCTGAAATCTACCACCTCTTGCTCTTTGATTAAAGTTCTGATAATTACCATTGTTCTGATTATTGTGCCAACAATCATGAGATAGATGATTGGTCTTACCACATATCCAACAAGCTCTTGCATTATCTTTGTTGTTTCTGCCTCTTCCTCTACTTCTGCCATTTCCTTTTCCTCTTATGAAATTTGCTTGGTTTGAAGTACCTTCTTCTTCACCTGATTGTTGCTTTCCTTTGTTAGCTTTCTTCTTGTCTTTAGAGTACATTGCATGACCTGCACTCTTATCAACATCTCCTTTGATATCATTCTCAAAAGTTAGCATATGACCTAACAATTGATTCAAATCAGGAGTGAAGTGATCTAATGAAAGTTCTGTAGACAAAATAAAAGGCTTCCACTTCTCATCTCCTCTTAGCCCTGTGAGAATTTGTCTTACCAATTTATCTTCTTCAATATCTTCATCCACTGCACCTAAAGAATCTGCAATGTCCTTCATCTTTGTCACATAATCAGAGATTGATTGTGAGGCCTTCTTCTTGAAAGTAGTAAATTATGCCCATAGTGAAGCCTTCCTTGATTTGGTTGTGTTTTGGAAATGCTCTTCCAAAGCATTCCAAATGTCACATGCACTTTCAAGTCCTCTAATGTGAGGAAGCAAATAGTCATTGACTGCCATGTAGATTATGCTTCTTGCTTGAGCATCCTTCTTCATCCAATTCTTTAGATCTGACAATTCTTCCCTAGTTGGAACACTAGGATCTCTGAACTGAGGCTTCTCTTCTTCACCTGTAATATATGCTATCAAATCTTTGCTCATCAGATGAGCTTCCATTCTCATAGACCAAGCTGGATAGTTCTCTCTATCCAACTTTTCAATTTGGAGACTATCTCCCATCCTTGCTTCACCTGTAGTCTCAAAGCTTTAGCCTTTACAAGAAATAAATGTACCTTAACTTCGAGTGTTGCTTCTTCTGATTCTTTTGATAATCTTTGCGTGTCTCCCTTCAATCTTTCTTCACACTTTATCCTTCTGAACCTTCGAGATGTAGAATTTGTATATCTGCAGCAGTCGGAGTCTTCCTTTCCTTAATTTTGACACAACCTACTCTGATACCACTAATGGAGAGTGTTAATCTCCAAAAGAACAAGCTATCCTTGGTATTAGACCACCTCTAGACCAAGAATAACTTTAGACTCCACGGGATTATGGAAATCCACTATCACATTACCAAGAAACTGATTAACTGTGAAGAAATCACTTCTCTGAAAAGTCTGCTGCAGATTAATCATTCATTGACTAATCATTCATGTAAAGTTTTTTATAAAACTTTGTAGATTGCTTCGCCTTAAGGTTGCGCACCTTCTCCAACTTAAATCTCTGCAAATGATTCAGTATACTTTGAGAAATCACACAAACAATTTACCTATGTGTAAAACACCTTCTCTGCAGTAGCGACTTTGACACCTGCAACTTCTTAGCTATAGTTCTCCCAATGTCGAACCCGTTTGGTCAAATGCTTTTAGATGTAGATAGCTTATCTTTCAACTTAGATTTTGAGCTATCACATGTGTAAAACTTTACACTATGTGCTGAGAACTGATCATTTCTTTGATCACGAAATCTGCGCCTGTTTCAGAAGACACTCAGAACATTTCACATATGAATGTTCCTATGCAAAATTCTCTCAGCCTGATTACAATTGGACTCTCAAATTCTAGCCATAGATTGATTAACTATGGACTTAGATATGTTCAGAAGGATTTCTCAAAAGATTAACTACAGAAGTAGGAAACATCGAAACATCGGGCGCAAGATTTTTTGATTACTCAGAAAAATTACAATTACTTTGAGGAAGTAACTCAACTAACTTTTCATGTGTCCAATGACACCTTCTACATCTGATTTCTCTTCCTATTCTCTATTCTACATGCCCCGACTTTTTCAAAAACATTTATAGGCAAATATGTACAAACTTATGACTAATCAAAAGTGTAAGTCACCTATATCTGAACTAATGTACATATGTGTACATAGCTTTGAATTTCTGAGTATGTCCTTCCTTCAAACTTCTGAATTTGTTCTTTTCTTAATTTCTTGACTTCATTTCTTCATAAACCTCCAATTGATGATTGGCATGCACCAACAAAGTAGTTGAGAAATCAATCTATGATCTTCAACATCTTCATCTATGGATCCAAGATATGTTCGATCGTTCATCTTAGTGACATAATCACTAATAGTTTGAGTTGGCTTCTTCTTGAATGTTGTAAACTCTGACCATAGACTTGCTTTCCTTGCTTTGGTAGTACTTTGGAAATGATATTCCAATGCATTCCAAATATCTTCAGGTGATTCCAATACTCTGATGTGTGGTAGCAAATGATCTGAGATTGTATTGTAGATGTAAGCTTTTGCACTTGCATCCTTCTTCTACCAATGCTTTAAAGCATCCACTTCTTCTTTCTTTGGTCGGATTTCATCTTCAAATACTGGCTTCTCTTCTTCACCTGTTACATATACCATGAGATCCTTACTCATAAGTAACGCTTCCATTCTCATTACCCATGCGAGGTAATTATCTCTGTCGAGTTTGCCAATGGAGATATGATCTACTAGACTCCTTTCCTTTTGCTGCAACCTATGAGCTTAAAGGATAAAGGATAATACCTTTTGAATTTCTTTCTGTATGAAGATACTTTTGAAGTAACCTTCCGATGCCTTGAGTCTTCAAATGCTTTAGCTTTCAAACTTTAATGAAAAATTTTCAAAAACTTCTTATACCTTTGCCTCCTTCTACTCTCTAGAACCTTTCTACTCTGATACCACTTGTTGATATGTGAAAAATCAGAAGAAATGAATTAATGTGACACCAGAACACCTCTATGGTCACCATTAACTCAATGCTTCTCCAAACTTTGAGAAAAAATTGCTTAAACTCAAAACTTTGCTTCTATAGAAATTTCTAGTCACTAAAATGACATGTCTTCACTCTTTTGCTTATTTCTCTTAGCACAAATAACATTTCTCGATAATCTTTTCATGATGAAAGTAGAAGAGTATAGCTTTCCAAGAAGTTATGATTTGCAAGAAGTGGATCTCTAGAACTCAAGTTATGGCCTTCCCAAGATCATCCTATATGACTTGCCAAAACTGGAAATTTTGCCTCTTTTAGTAAAAATGACTGTCTAAAAATGCAGATTCCATGGCTAGCATCGACTTGTAACCAAAAGTTGATGCCAGCCCTCGACTTGGTGCTTTTTTAGCCACTTTCTCAGTGCCAAAAATACCCCCTTGAACACAGATAAAAAGAAAACCCCTCTTATGATAGAAGTTGATGCCAGGCATCGACTTTATGCTGAAACTCGATGCTAGACATCGAGTTGCTTCACACCTCATCTTTTCAAGGAGATTTAGCAGTAGATAAAAGTCAAATATGAAAAAAAGGACTTATGAGCTTAGATTCAATGCCAAGCATCGACTTCCCACATAAAACTCAACCTTTCACCATACATTCGATGACAGGCATCGACATTCTTGAAAAGCTTCAACTTTTGAAATTATGACACAACAAACAAAGAATGGAGATGGAGGAGAGAATCTCATACACAAAACTTTAACTAGTTCTTGTTGTAGCTATGAACAACTCAGAAGTTTACAAGTGCTTTCTCACTCAGAGAATCCCGACTATACTCAATCATACAAAATGAACTTTTTCTCATTCTAACTCATTGTCTTCCTCTTCGCATTAGTTGATATAAACTAACTTATATAGTTTTTCTCAATCTCATGACTTTTGAAAAACTTCTAGAACTAAAGTGAACTAACTTTACAAATATAATACACTTGTGAATTTGTCCCTTCACATAGGCATGTGGATTTCTTCTAAAGCTTTGACCTTCAAATATATGTCCAATAAGTGATTGTTTCTCCAACACATTTGCAGTTGTAAGATCAATTTATCCTACTCCAATGATAGGATAAGGGACATTGTTTGCACACACCATATGTTGTCCTTTGGGTGCATCTTTCAAAGATGCAAAAAACCTTTTGCATGAAGTTATGTGCTTTGAAGCACCACTATCAAAGCACCGATCCGAATCAGCCTCACTCACAACCATACATTTAGAATGCAAAGATGCATCATAATGAGATGTAAGAACACATGCCCAAAAATCTTGAGCCATGTTAGCTTCATCATTCTTCGCATTTGCTGAAATTTTTAGCAATAGACATGTCGGATTCCTTCTTAATCAAGAATTGAGGATGTTGAAGGATTAGGAGGAAAGGAATATGAGAGCTATCTTCTACATATCACATGTAACCTCTAACACAATGATTGTTCATATATCAGAGTTTGATCATGCTAGAGATGTTTGGGAGGCCTTAGAGAAGACATATTCCACTTCCACAAGAAGCAGAAGGATGCATCTTATGAATGTACTCCATTCTTTGAAGAGGGGTAGTGGTCACACCTTGAGGGCGAAGGAGTTGAGGGAGCAATTGGCTTCCATTGGCTACAAAGTAGATGAGGAAGACCTTGTGCAGATTACTCTCAATGGGTTGAGAAGGGAAGACAAGTGGAAACCCCTCATTACTACCATCTTGTATAGAGATCCTCTACCAACTCTTGAGGAGTTGATCCCATACCTAGTGGCAGAAGAGGTTATCGTATAAGACACATCCAAGAAGGATGGTCACTCAGAGGTCATATATGCTAGCAAAGGCAAAGGCAAGAGTGGCAAGAAGGGGAAAGGAGGAAAAAGCAAGTAGAAGCATTCCAAGAAAGAAGATTCAGATTCAAAAGGAGATAGCAAGGCATCACCTTTAAGGAAGGGCAAGAATGGCAAAGGGAAGAACAACCCTCATCAAGGTAAAACTTGTTTTATATATAGTAAGCAGAATCATATTTCTTCAAATTGTTGGTTCAAGGATGACAAATGCAAGAAGAAGAAGAAGCAAGGGAATTATGCTAACAACTCCAAGAAGGATGATGCGATTTCAAGGACACAAAGTGGTACATAGACTTTCGATGCCCCAAACACATGTCATGTATGTTGGAATGTTTTGTTCATATGTAGGTCCCAAGATCAAACATTTCAAGGACACAAAGTGGTACATAGGCTCTCAATGCCCCAAACACATGTCATGTATGGAGGAATGTTTTGTTCATTCAAGGACACACTAGTGATTTCAAGGACACAAAGTGGTACATAGAATTTTGATGCCCCAAACACATGTCATGTATGGAGGAATGTTTTGTTCATATGCAGGTCCCAAGCTCAAACATTTGTGTGGAGATAGGATGTTGAAGCTCAAGGTTAAGGACAAAGCATCGAAGTGCATCAAAGAAGTGGACACACAAGAAGAAGGAGCATGTAGGGAGCTCCAAGAAGTGCATGTCAAATCTTTAGAAGAAATCCCTATAAAAATAGTGATTTTTATCAGTAAAAACCATTGTAAATACCATTTCATATTTTTGTAACTCCATTTTGTTCAAGCCGAGGAGTGCTCAAGCTTGAGGAGTATTAGAAGCATCTTCCTACCAATTTTCATAATTTTTAGACTTTGTTTGAGGCCTCAAATAAGCCCTAGAACCTAATCTTTAACTAGGCCAGACACTAGGTCTGGACAGAGCCAAAACCACTCAAAAAACTATAAAAAGAGCTAGAGAGCTCATTTTTTAGGTTATCTTGTTAAAGATTTGAGCTTTTGTAAGAGAGTTCTTTTGTAATTGAAGACCTTCCATTGTTCCATTCTTTGTTCTTACTTTGTGGGCATGTGTGTGTATGTGTGTGCATGCTTGTGTGCTTTCACTCACGCACTTGTGCCTTCACTTGCTCACGGTCTTCATACCATTCCTCACATCTCCATGGATTGGCATTTATGAGGTGTACCTCCTCACGCTGGTACTTGCCATTGTGCTAGAGTGACACCAAATTTTGCGTCATTTCCGGGGAGAGAGTTTGGAGGACGAGCATGTGATGCTAAGATGTGTATCATGTGCGGTTGAGTTTTGGTATCGCGATACCAGAACTCCAGTGTATCACAATACATCGTGTATTTCCTCCTTGAGGTATCCCCATACATTGAGGTATCGTGTATCGGCAAGTTGAGGTATCATGCACCTTGTGGTATTGTATCGTAATCCACAAACGATATTGTATCATCTGATAGGTATTGTATCGTGTATAACTTGGTATCGTATTGTGCACCTTGTGGTATCGTATCCTGTAGCACAAGTAGTATCATGTCACAGTTGGAGTGGTATCGTATCATGATCACCTAGAAGGTATCGTATCATGAGAAGTATGGTATAGTTCGATGAGTGGTATCGTATCGCAAGCCACCTGTGACATCGTATTCTCACTAAGTGGTATCGTAGCATGAGGTCAAGTGGTATCGTATCATTAGTGTAGAGGTATCGCATCGTTAGACACTTGGTATTGTATCCTGCCTAGATCTCGTGGTATCGTATTGTCTAGAGCAGTATCGTATCATTAGGAGTTGGTATCATCCTTGGTGGTATCGTGTATTGCCTGAGGTGGTATCGTCCAAAGACAATTATCATATTGTGATCATCTAGTATTGTATCGTCAAGCCCAGTATCGTGTATCACCTATTCTGAAGTAATTCTCGAGAGACCTTCTTTCCTATTTTAACCCCAGAACCCTGAATTGGCATAACTTTCTCATAGGAAATCTGTTTGTTATGATTTTGGGTTTGTTCAAAAGCTCGTTACGATAAAAATAATAACTCGAGTTTTTGATATAGTATTTTTAAGTTGAACCTCAGGTGGGACTAGCAAGCAAGGGGTTCCAAAGGATTTTGAGCAATACAAAGGAAACTTTTGGACTTGTAGACAAGGTTTATGAACCTGAGATCAAGTAGACACATACGAAAAGATAGAAAAAGTATCAAATCATCTGAGGCTAGTGTCAACCATACCAAGTCATGGGCTCACAACTTAGTGGTTAACACTACGTGCTCCGTTCAAAGACGAGTGAGTCAGAAATGTCTTTTAACATGGAGAGACTCATGGCTTTTGAAGACATGCATAGTTCAGTACTTAGGGACGGTTTTATGTCTATAGTGGAAGGAGAATATCGGATGTCTCTTCACTAGGTATCCACTAACTTGCAAGGAATACCCATCTACCTTGATGGTCTACATAGGTCAGTAGCAAGGATGATAAACACTACAGAATTAGAAATAGTTCCAAGACTAGCTATCAAGTATGAAGGTGGAGTTTACATGGACAAGATGGGCCAAATCTATGTAGTAACCGAAAACCCTGATCAGATTAATGATAGAAAAGAGTTAGAGGGACAAGGAACTTCTGGGAAAACCAACAGTGGAGATACGATGACTACCCTTAGGGGAAAGTCAGTAATGACTCAAGTATTGCAAGGGGAAATGATACCCCAAGATGACTATCTGATGGATGTGTACTTGGTACATGGATCTGACCTACTCCTATAAACTGATTCACTAACACAAGGAGAAGGCATCAGCCCAAAAACTATATACAAGTTAAGGGATTCAAAAAATCCATATAGAGTTACATACCTAGAGCAAAATCAAAGGAGATATTGGTCTATAGATGAAGTGGATGGGTCGAGATTAAAGTACGTGGGTCTGCCTATATTCCCTCCCTAAGATCGGGCAACTAACTCACAAAACCCATTCCAAACCTAGCAAAGAGCAAAAAATGCAATGTCAAGACAAACGAGCCAATGTAGTATACCCGACAGTCCACAGGTGCAATTCACCATGCTAGGAACTAACCCCCACAACCAAACTAGCCAAGGAATGGGAAATATGAATAGACCTACCTTTAAGGCAAAACCACCGCAAGGTGTAAGAGCTAGAATGCACCTAGTAAAACCCGTTATTCCCATCATAATTTGATCTTGGAGCGAGGAAAAAGACAGAGACCAATCCAAGTGGAAAAATGTATGCAAAATCATTACATGGCACGGGAGAGCCCTATGATCACATTGCAAAATTCAAGCAAGTGTTGTGAACAAATCAAGTAAATGAATTTTTTGTGCAATATGAATCCTTTGGGCTAACCCTCACAGAAATAGCCTTAACCTGGTTTCAATCCTTGGATCCAAATTTCTTTGGCCATATCAAACAATTCTTCCAAGAATTTATTGAGGAATTCACTAAGCGAGGGATTAAGCACAATTCATCATCATTAATACATAGTTTCAAACAAGCTCCTAATGAGATGGTAAAAACTGCAGCAAGAAGATTTAATCAATACGTAGACCAATGCCCGATGACAGAGATACCTTCTTAGCAAAAAATGATATCCCTATTTTTAGAAGGTATAACCAACAGAACATTGAGAATCTTAGTATACGTAAAATAGTTGCAAACCTTGAGTGAGTGTCTTCAAGAGTGCATAGATTTGGAAGACAACTTAGCGGAGGATCTCAAAACCACACAAAATTCTACCAAATCAGAGGATACAAGGAGCAATGAGACTTCTAGTTTGAGTAATGTGGCGGAATTGGCAGAGTTAGTGTCCAAGAAATTGGGAGTACAAGGACAAAGGAAGTACTAGAATCCCCCCCTTGAGAGTGCCAATGTTAAGAAATTGCACACTTGGCGGTGGAGATCATCCATCTCATGTCTGCACCTGAGAAGGATTAGGGTTATCACAAGCTTATCGTTATGATAGACAACCAACTTAGGAGCCTAACAAGTACTCTTACAAGGAGCAGAAGTACACCAACCACAACACCGAAAACTATCCATTTAATAGACAGCCACGACTATTTGTACCACCCCAATATAGGCCATATAGATACCCTCCTAGAGAACAAGGGAGAGAAGTTCCTAGGTATAACCTATATCTAGGACTGTAAGGAGCAACTAGACTGTATGAACATGGAGGATATGGCCAACCTCAACCTGCACTAGGACAACAACCACCCTACCCTTAGAATGTAGCTCCAGTAAAGTACACCCAACTGGAAGAAAACCTAGAAAAATCCCTAGTACTAGTGATATCTTTGACCAATTCTGAAATAGCAGATCAAAGTTTTGATCAGACCCAAGGAGAGTCATACTATTATGAGGCAAGCCTGATGGAATATGACCAGAGCTACAGGAAGCAATACTATGATTATGAGGGACATTAAAACCCTTATGGACCAGAATATGCTAATGCCATGTATATGAATCCTAACCCTAGGCCCCAAGTGAAACAAACGGGACCAGAAGCCCCTAGAGGACCATGTCTTTAGATATTAGGGAAACCATGTCATTCGCGAATGTCACAACCCACCAACTCCGGGACAAGGGAAAAACATCACAATACAAGGCTTTTGTCATGACAACTCTCGAGAGATTGTCCCAGGAATACCTCTAGTGCACCCAAGGTTACACCCATTAACGTAGTAGGCTTAGGAGGGGATTCGAGTTCTAGTAGCAGTAATGTGGCTCCTATAAAGGTCGTTACTAGGGCACAAGCCTTACAACAAGCTAAACCAGTTGAGCAATCAGAGCTAACTGAGTTAGGAGAGCCTAGTAAAAGAAAAACAAGAACATGGAAGGATACTAGGGAGAAGGCCAATCGTAAATGGACCAAAAAGTTATCCGAACTAGAAGAAAGCCTGAAAGATGCAAAAACAAAAATAGAAAATATTGCCTCTCAAAATCCCTCGCATGCCAAAACTCCATCCACACTACCTCATCCCACCCCACCAACCATTTTAAATAGACCACAACCAGGGTATGTTCTTACAGATCCAACCCCAAAAGACTTGGACTTGATGTTCAAGGCATACCAAGCTCGACTTCAAGAAGAGCCAACACCTACAAACCTAGACAAAAGCTACCCTAGAGCAGATTTAGAGATTGAACGGACACAAATGTGCATAAAAATGGCGGAACTAGCTCAAGCTATGTCGAGGCCAATCAATGGTTCAATTAGACAAATTCTATTATATCGGGTTTGCACTTCTAGGGCTTACTAGATAGATTAGAGCAGTTGGTAAATAAACAGCAAGTTTCTTTACCTCCACAGGTTCAACCAATTGTTGAAAGAGAAAGCTCGCCACCAAAGAAAGTCTATGTTCCTAACTCCATAGATGATGGCGAACCTCTTTCGATTCAACAACACTCTCAAAAGTTCTTGTGAGAAGACTGGTGCATTACTCGACCCGATATTGAGTTTGTTGTCTCACAAATGCGAAGGCTTATGCATTGCCCAGGTGTCAAGCATTGGCAAGCGATTAAGCGTATCTTTCACTACTTGAGTGATACCGAACTACTTGGATTGTTTTATACCAAGTGGGGGTCACTATTGACATGTTTACATGCTTTTTTTGACTCTAGCTAGGGTGGTTGCTATGACACTCATGTGTCCACCAATGAATTTTCCTTCATGCTTGCTAGCTCATGCATTTGTTGGTTGAGCAAGAAGAAGCCTATTGTACTTCCAGTTGTGAGGCTGAGTATAGGGCAACTTTCACAATGATTGTTGAGTGTGTGTGGCTCATATGCCTTATGGCCAATTTAGGTGTTTGTTAGTCTTCTACCACCATTATCTTTAGTGACAGTCAGAGCACATTAGCAGTTGCGAGGAACCCTCTATTCCATGCTCATACTAAGCACATTGAGGTGCACTATCATTATGTCAAGGAGAGGTTCTCTGTTGGAGAGATCAGTTTGGCATATGTGCCCACATAAGAGAAGATTGGAGACCTTTTCAGAAAGGCTCTGCCTAGAGAGAGGTTTGAAGCTTTCCTCAAAGCTTTGGGATCTCTTCCTTTTATGGATTGATTCCATATAGCTTGGAACTTTCTTATAAATGAGTGCCAGCTCCTTGTTCATTGCATCAGTCTCAGGGAGGATTTGTTGATTTATTTTGGTAGTGATGTGTGTGAACACACTAGAACCACTAGGGAACTTCCCTCTTTAGGTAGGAGTTTTTTTTGCCCCGGCTTTTATATATGCCTATAAGCCTAACAGATCACTTATCTTTGTACATTCTCTTGGTAATGCATTTAGTATTGTGTGTTATGCTCCAAGCTACTTCTTCTTCTTTGTGTTGTTTGCATGCTTTTGCAGACCTCAAACTCCAACACCATCTATTGAACGTCAAATTTCAATTGATGCTAAGGTTCAATCTTTGATTTCCATCACTCCTTGGGATGGAATCAAGTAAGAACTTGCAAAAATTTCATGGTTGTTGGGAAAGATGGATGGACACCTCAAGAAATGAGTTGGTACTGCTAATCCCTACTTTGTACCTACCCTCTTTCACTTCAGAGTTGTGATGTAGGCCTTTTTAGCTTTCGACTGACACTAAATAAGTGCCTATGTACTTTGGATATGATGCTACAACAATTTGATCAAAACACATAAGTTTGCATCTAGCTAGTGACCAAAAAGTTGCTATTTTGGTCTTGATACCTCTTGGAAGTTTTGTTCAGTACTTACAGTACAGTAGCAATTAGAAAGATTCCTTATGAGGGTATTTAACTGCATTAGAGAGCTAATGATTCCAAGTGGAATTACTTAAAATGATAGACTATACTCTGAGCAATGTCTTTAGCGAGTAGAAGCTTACCCCTGATATCTTAGGAACTCTGTAGTGAATGACAAGTGACCACTTCGAGATGATTTTCTCCCAATTGGCCAAGTGAAACTTCTTCAAACCTTGGTAGCTTGTAGTAGGCTTTGCGCTTGTTCCAAAAGGCTATAGGTCATTCAAAATGATGGAGAGATCAGTGGGATATGAGCAAGACAAGTACACTTTTTTGAGTGACAATGGCAGAGAGAACAACAAAGATGATCAATGATATATTGTATTATATGACAATGTTGTACATGATCATTGGCATAAAGAATAATGCCCAATGATAGTGAGAGGTGTAGGCTATAGTGTGAGCCACACAATCTCTTCAATTGATCAACTATAGGCTCTAGAATGGAGAGGTACTCTACGAGATTTACAACCATCTTTTATAGATGCTTTGCCTCCAAGTTTGAATTCAAATTCAAACTTTGCTTTACCTAAAAGTTCTCCTCTAAGTTAGGAATGATTCTTCTAAGTGTGATTCATAGCTTTTAGTTCTCCAAACTCTAGGAAGAAGATGGGATTCCAATATTCTCTCTAGGATATTTCTTTTACAAGAAATAAATGATCAAATTTTACAAGCAATTGGTCATGTAGTCCTTCAATCATTTGTACATAGCTTCTTCCAATGCCTAGCCAAGTGTGAAGGCTTGGCATTCGCTCCAACAGCTCCTCCTCAAGCCAAACATCTTGGCTTGCTCTTCTTCATCAATCCTCTTGAATGTCCTGCAATCCAATCATATCTTTAAACCTACAAAGTTTAGTACCATCAAGTGCTTTTGTCACTAAATCTGCACATTGCATGTTAGTGGATGGATATGCAAGTTGAATCTCCTTGCTCAATAGCTTCTATCTCACATAGTGGTAGTGAACTTCTATATGTTTGGTCCTAGCATGATAGATGGGATTTGCTACAAGATGTAAAGAACTTGTATTATCACGAAAGATCATTAGTGAGTTAGAATGTAGTCCTAAATCTGCATATAGCAATTTGATCCATATGGCTTCTTGAGTAGCATTGGCTAATCCTCTATATTCTGCCTCTACTGAAGACAAAGCAACAATAGGTTGCTTCTTGCAAGACCATGAAATGGGCTTATCACTTGCAAAAGACAAATATCCAGAGCTACTCCTCCCGTCATCCTTACAACCTGCCCAATCTACATCTGAATAAAGTTTGATGTCCAAATATGGAGTATATGGAAAGTATAATCCTTGATTTTGAGTACCCTTGAGGTACTTCAAAATCCTTTTGGCAACTTCCAAGTGAGGTGCTCTTGGTTTATGCATGAATCGACTTAAAACACGTACTCCATAAGGAATATCAATCCTTGTCAAGGTTGCATGGTTTAGACTCCCAACTATGCTTTGATATCCTGCAATGTCTTCAAGCAAATCACCTTCATGAGCACTCAATTTTTGGTTTACCTCCATAGGAATGCTAGCTACTTTGGCATTCTCCAAGTGGAACTTCTTCAACATTTCTTGCACATACTTCCTTTGAGTGATGTAAATTCCAGAATGAGTATAGATCAATTCAAGTCCAAGAAAATACTTTAGTGACCCTAGATCACTGATTTTGAACTCCATCATTCGGTGCTTGATCTGTTTGATGCCATTGGCATCACTACCTGTAAGTATGATATCATTAACATACACACATAGATATATCACCTCTGAATTAATTCTCTTGACAAATAGAGAAGTATTTGCTTTGCTCATGATGAATCCTTGGTCATGAAGATTTGTAGTCAACCTATGGTTCCATGCCCTAGGTGCTTGCTTCAATCCATCAAGTGCTTTGCTTAGTTTGCACACATAGTTTACCTTGCTTGGGTCCTCAGAGCTAGGACATTGAGCCATGTAAACCTCCTCTAAAATCTAGCCATTAAGAAAAGCATTTTTTACATCCAATTGGTACATATTCCAATTTCTTGATGCAACCACACATACCAATACCCTGATGGTTGGTATTTTGGCCACATGTGAGAAAGTCTCTTCATAATCAACTCCTTGTGTTTGTGCAAAACCCTTAGCCACAAGTCTAGCTTTATACCTGCTTATGGATCCATCTAAGTTTATCTTGACTTTGTAAATCCATCTAGAACCAATTACCTTCATTGATTCCTCCTTGGCACTAGCTCCCAAGTATCATTCTCCTTCAGTGCTTCTATTGCTTCATCCATAGCTTCCTTCCATTCTGCCTTGGTCTTTACCTCTTCATATGAGGTAGATTCCTCACATGATAAATCCTTAGCAAGATAAATAGAGTGCTTAGTGACTAAAGAAGTGTCATACCCATATCTGATTGGCTTCTTGCTCTTCCTTTGTGATCTTCTAATTGCTTGGTTGGATGATTCAGGTATATCTTCCAACCTCTTCATCTTGGCTTTGCCTTATGATTTCCATGCCTTGAATTCTTCTAGGTTGATGATGTGCTCATCATCTGATTTGATGTCTTCAATTTGGCTTGGCTCCTCCTTGGTGAGGCTTGGAAACTCCTCTTCCAAGTCATATGGCAACTTAACCTTCCAGCATTCATTTTCAAACCAAGAATCATTCTCATCAAACACATCTCTACTGACCATAAAACATTTGTTGGATGGATTATAGAACCTGTGTCCTTTCTGATTTAAATCATACCCTGCGAAGATGCACTTGTTTGCCTTAGGGTCCAACTTACCTCTGATTTGTGATGGAATGTGCACATGTGCAACACATCCAAAGATCCTGCAATGATCAAGTGATGGACTTCTACCATGCCATGCTTCATATGGGCTCATCCCATCAAGTGATTTGGATGGAAACCTATTAATAAGATAAGTGGCAGTAGATACAGTCTCTGCCCACAAATAATTAGGTAACCTTTTTTCATTTAGCATTGACCTAGTTGTTTCAACAATCAACCTATTTCTCCTCTCCGCTACCCCATTTTGCTCAGGGATATACCTTGTTGTAATTTCCCTTTTGATACATTTGAGAAGTGCATCAAATTCATTTGAGAAGTACTCACCTTCTCCCACCTACCGAAATCATCAATGAAAGATACATAATACCTTGAGCTAGAAATTGAAGGGTGGTTGGTCCCCACACATCTGTGTGGACAAGTTCCAAGTAATCCTCATGCATGTAGCCATTCTTTGAAAAAGGTAACCTATGTGATTTACCAAACTAACATGCACCGCATTTATAGATCATGTGTTGCATAGATACATTAGGTATCCCGAGCACACATTGATCTCTACATATTTGCTTCAAGGTTCTCTCACCAATATGCCCTAATCTTGTATGCTAAACCTCAAGCTTTGACAATGTTTGATCGTTGTAATTATAAAGTGCAATATTCCTTATATCTTCAAGTTCAAATGTAAATAGTCTACCTGTCTTTTCTCCTTTGGAAATTCTCTTGAATCCATGTTGGGGTTCCTCCACAAATGATCCATATTTGTTGAGCCTAACCTGCAAACCCTTTTCCACAATCTATCCAACACTCATCAAATTCTTGGTGATTGTAGGTACATATAGAGCCCTGCTCAATAGATTTCTATTCTCATCAGAGGTTTTAACATTTCCTACCTTGACCACTGAGTGCTTGGTGACATCACTTGTTTGCACTTGGTGCTTTCCCTTGGGTTTCTCAAGGTCAGAGAGAAGTGCTACATTGTCTGCCACATGGTTTGAACAATCTAAGTCAAAATAGAAGAGGTGTTCATCATTCATACCTTGCTTTGAAGTCATGTTCATAATCAGAAGGGAATCCTCTTGATCCTCTGTGTAATTATTGTAGTCTTTCCTTGATTTGTAGCCTCCTTGGTGGTTGTTGTTGTAATTATTGTTGTAATTGTTGTTGTTGTTGTTGTTGGAGCAAGATAATCAACAATTGATGATTATATGAAGCTTAGGAGTGAAGAATTGAAGAAAAGATTGAAGCCTAAAAGCATGAAGTGAAGTAGAGATTCAGAAAGAGATGGTCTATATACTCATGTATATTAGCTTTGTAAATACTTCACAAATACTTGAAGTAATGACGAATCCACACATATATGTATATACATACACTTGTATATAGTCTTGATATATATGAGAGATGAAGAATAGATGAGATACAAAGGAGTATATCATAAGTTGAATGAGTATCATCCATCAGATGTAAGATGAGTTGAATAGAAGAAGTTTTTTTCTGATAATTGCATGTCAATCTTTTCTCTATTTCTCCTTCTGTGCTTGATCATTTTACGAATCCTTTTGTAGAAGCCTAAGTCCGTAGTTAATGCATCTATGGTTAAGATTTGAGAGGCTTATTGTAATCACCCTGAGAGAATTGTGAGTAGGAACATTTGTATGTGAAGAAGTGATAAGTGTCTTCTGAAATAGGCACAAATTTGATGATCAAAGAATTGAAGATATATGTGTATAGTGTAAATTTCTACACAAATGAGGAGTCAAAATCTAAGTTGGAAGGTAAGACATCTATTTCTAAAAGCATTTCATTAAATGGGTTCTATTTTGTGAGAACCAACTGTTTAAAGTTGCATATGTAAAAGTCGCTTGTAGAAAGTGCCTTTTTCAGACATAGGTTTACTTATTGGAGTAAATCTAAACTTTTGTAAGTTCTTTGAAGAACATTAACTTGGAATAGTTGCGCAAACACTAGAGAGTGTTGTGTCAAATTTTCATAGAAAACTTTAATCATTCCATTAGTCAATGAGTGAATTTGGTGAGGCAGACTTTTCTGAGTGAAGCTAGTTTCCATAGAAAAGTGAAGTGTTCATATTTTGGTAAAAGATTTCAAAATTGGTGAAAGTTTTGAGCTATACTTGACATAGAGGTATTCTAAACTCAAGTGTAGCTTTTCTTTTGGAGATTAATCATCTCCATCAGTGGTATCAAAGTAGGAATCATCAGAATTGAAGAAAAGGAAGACCTCGACTACTATAGATATACAGAATTCAACATTTGAAGACTCAAAAGGACAAAGTGTGAAGGAAAAGCTGAAGGGAGACACACGAGAGCAATCAAAACGATCAGAAGGAGTAAATCTGAAGCTAAGGTATATTCATTGCTCATAAGGTTGAAGATTTGATAGTACAGGTGAAGAAAGGACGGGCGATAGTCTCCAAATTGAAAAGTTGGACAGAGAGAACTATCCAACTTGGTCTATGAGGATGGAAGCTTATCTTATGAGCAAAGATCTAATAGGATATATTACAAGAGAAGAATAAAAGCCAGAGTTTAAAGATCCTAGCATTCCTACTAGGGAAGAGCTTGTAGACTTAAAGGTTTGGATGAAGAAGGATGCTCAAACAAGGAGCATAATCTATATGGCAGTGAATGATCACTTGCTTCCTCACATTAGAGGACTTGAAAGTGCAAGTGATATATGGAATGCTTTGGAGGAGCATTTTTCAGAATACAACAAAGTCAAGGAACGCATCACTATGGGCAGAGTTTACCACATTCAAGAAGAAGGCCTCACAATCAATATCTGATTATGTGACAAAGATGAAAGACATTGTTGATTCTTTAGGTGCAGTTGATGAAGACATTGACGAAGATAAGTTGGTAAGACAAAATCTCATAGGTCTAAGAGGAGATGAGAAGTGGAAGCCTTTCATCTTATCAACTGAACTTTCATTAGATCATTTCACTCCTACTTTGAATCAATTGTTAGGACATATGCTAAACTTTTGAGAATGATATCAAAGGAGATTTTGATAAGAGTGTAGGTCATGCAATGTATTCTAAAGACAAGAAGAAAGCTTTCAAAGGAAAGCAACAATCAGTTGAAGATGAAGGTACTCCAAACCAAACAAACTTCCTAAGAGGAAGGAGAAGTGGTAGAAGTAGAGGAAGAGGTAGAAACATCAAGGATAATGTCAAAGATTGATATGTGGTAAGACTAATCATCTAGCTCATGAATGTTGGCATAACAATCAAAGTGTTAGTAACTTTAATGAGAGTTATAATCAAAGAGGCAGAGGTGGAAGAAATCAGAAAGGAAGTTTCAGAGGTAGAGGTAGTAGAGGATTCTTTGGAAGAAATGGTGGAAGGAACTTTCAAAGCTAGTCCTACAACAATACCTAGTACACTTATGCATCAGATTAGAAGGAGGATTCAACTCTAATCATGAATGCAACATGTGAAGTTTCAAGTGAAGATCAAAGAGTGTTTTACATTGATTCAGGATGCAGCAATCATCTAAGTGGTAACATTGCTTTAATGACTACTTTGGAGAATAAAGTGATTAATCATACAGTTCAAATAGGTGATAATACAAAGCACAAGGTGAAGTATATTGGATTAGTTAAAGCTAAGGATGGAAGTAAAGAAATTGATTAGTGTAGGATAAATTGTGGAAAAAGGATATGAGGTGAGGTTAACTAATGATGGAGTTTATGTTGAAGACCCTAGCCAAGGATATAAGAAAATTGTTACAGGAAAGAAAGAAGGGAGGCTCTTCACATTAAGGGTACAAGGTAATAATGGACATGCCTTGTTTACATATGGAGAGCAAAAGATATCTGAGTTGGATCTTTGGCACAAAAGTCTTGGACTTCAATGAAAGAGGTATCAAAGAGATGATTAATAATGGTCCAGTACTTGGATTACCTAATGTTGCAGGTCAACACATGACATACAGATGTGAAGCATGTCAATTAGGTAAGGCTCATAAGCAATCATATAATAAGCATGGTTTCATGTATTCAGAAAGACTTGAATTGGTACATACAAATGTGTGGGGTCCTTCAAAGGACTTTAGCATTAATGGTTCAAGATATTATGTCATATATGTTGATGATGCTACCAGATGGATCACTATTTATGTGATCAAAGATAAGTTATAAGTGTTTAGTACATTTAAACACTATCATGTATATGCAAAAAGAGTTACAGGAGAAAAGTTGAAGAGATTGAGGTAAGATGGAGGGGGAGAGTATTTTTCAAATGAATTCAGTGATTATTTGTGGAATGTAGGTATAAAGAGAGAAGTTACTTGCAGGTACTCTGTTGGAGCAAGACAATCAACAAATTGTGATTATATAAAGAGTAGAAGTAAAGACATGAAGAGAAGATTGAAGATCAATGTCATGAATTGAAGGAAAGAATCAGATAGTAAAGTTCTTTAATCAAATGTACATTAATTCTTTAAGATACTTCAATATACTTGAAGAAGTTACGAGTTAGGACTTGTATATATATATATATATATATATATATATATATATATATATAAGTACATGCTAGTAGTGATAGAGAGATAGAGAAGAGAGTTGAAAAGAGTTAATTGATGTATATTGTAAATCAGATGTATGAAGAAAACAGATAAGTGAAAATTTCAGATATGGCGCGTGGATCTTCTCTCACATTCTCCTTCTGTGCTTAATCTTTTGAGAAATCCTTTTGCACGTATCTAAGTCCATAGCTAATCTATCTATGACTAGAATTTGAGAGGTTAATTGAAATCAGAGAGAATTTAGTTTAGGAACATTCATATGTGAAGATGTTCTGAGAGTCGTCAAAACTGGCGCAGATTTCATGTTCAGAGAAATGAACATTACTCAGTGCACAGTGTAAAGTTTTACACAAGTGAGGGCTCAAAATCTAAGTTGAAAGGTAAGCCATCTATGGCTAAAAGATCTTGATCAAACGGGATTTAC
Source organism: Ceratopteris richardii (assembly GCA_020310875.1). NCBI lineage: Eukaryota > Viridiplantae > Streptophyta > Polypodiopsida > Polypodiales > Pteridaceae > Ceratopteris > Ceratopteris richardii. The sequence goes on from CM035418.1 coordinate 98,886,116, forward strand.
ATTGGGAGAACCAGTGTTAAGAAATTACAGGTGTTAAGATCGCCATTGCAAAGAAGCTGTTTCAGACATAGGTAAAGTGTTTCACACATTTCTCACACTATACTCAATCATTTTGAGAAACTTAACTTGGAGAAGTTGCGCAATCTTAAGGCGAAGCATTATGCAAAGTTTTATTAAAAACTTTACAGGATTGACTAGTCAATCAGTCATTAATCTGTGGCAGAATTTCCAGGAAATTTCAGGTTTCAACAGTTAGTCAAAATTCTGATAATTTGGTGATTGTTTTCTAAAATTAAGTGGAGTCTGAAGTTGTTCTTGATATAGAGGAGTTATAAGTTCAAGTACAACTTGTTCTTTTGGAGATTAACACTCTCCATCAGTGGTATCAGAGCAGGATGTGTCAAAATTGAAGTGAAGAAGACTCCGACTATTGCAGAAATACAAATCTTTACATCTCGAAGGTGCAAAAGGATAAAGGTTGAAGAAAACTTGAAGGTAGACACATTGAAGCTATCAAAAGGATCAGAAGGAGTAAGATTCGAAGTTAAGGTACATTTATTTCTTGTAAAGGCTAAAGCTTTGAGACTACAGGTGAAGCAAGGATGGGAGATAGTCTCCAAATTGAAAAGTTGGATAGAGAGAACTATCCAGCTTGGTCTATGAGAATGGAAGCTCATCTGATGAGCAAAGATTTGATAGCATATATTACAGGTGAAGAAGAGAAACCTCAGTTCAGAGATCCTAGTGTTCCAACTAGGGAAGAATTGTCAGATCTAAAGAATTGGATGAAGAAGGATGCTCAAGCAAGGAGCATAATCTACATGCCAGTCAATGACTATTTGCTTCCTCACATTAGAGGACTTGAAAGTGCATGTGACATTTGGAATGCTTTGGAAGAGCATTTCCAAAACACAACCAAATCAAGGAAGGCTTCACTATGGGCAGAATTTACTACTTTTAAGAAGAAGGCCTCACAATCAATCTCTGATTATGTGACAAAGATGAAGGACATTGCAGATTCTTTAGGTGCAGTGGATGAAGATATTGAAGAAGATAAATTGGTAAGACAAATTCTCACAGGGCTAAGAGGAGATGAGAAGTGGAAGCCTTTCATTTTGTCTACAGAACTTTCATTAGATCACTTCACTCCTGATTTGAATCAATTGTTAGGTCATATGCTAACTTTTGAGAATGATATCAAAGGAGATGTTGATAAGAGTGCAGGTCATGCAATGTACTCTAAAGACAAGAAGAAAGCTAACAAAGGAAAGCAACAATCAGGTGAAGAAGAAGGTACTTCAAACCAAGCAAATTTCATAAGAGGAAAAGGAAATGGCAGAAGTAGAGGAAGAGGCAGAAACAACAAAGATAATGCAAGAGCTTGTTGGATATGTGGTAAGACCAATCATCTATCTCATGATTGTTGGCACAATAATCAGAACAATGGTAATTATCAGAACTTTAATCAAAGAGCAAGAGGTGGTAGATTTCAGAGAGGAAACTTCAGAGGTAGAGGTGGTAGGAATTCTTTTGGAAGAGGTGGAGGAAGAAGCTTCCAAAATCAATCCTATAATAACACCTACTACAACTATGCATCAGATTAGAAAGAGGATTCGACTCTCATTATGAATGCAACATGTGAAACCTCACATGAGGACATGAGAGTGTTCTATATTGATTCACGATGTAGTAATCATTTAAGTGGAAATATTGCTTTGATGACTGATCTAGATCATAATGCAATTAACCATACAGTTCAGACAGGTGATAATACAAAGCATAAGGTAAAGTCAATTGGTTCAGTCAAGGCTAAAGATGGGAGCACTCTTCTGAGTAAGGTTCTTTATGTTCCCACAATTCCAAAGAATTTGATCAGTGTAGGTCAAATTGTGGAAAAAGGATATGAGGTAAGATTCACCAATGATGGAGTCTATGTTGAAGACCCTAGTCAAGGGTATAAACAGGTTGTTACAGGAAAGAAGGAAGGGAGGCTTTTCACATTGAAGGTACAAGGAAATGTTGGACATGCTATGTTCACATATGGAGAGCAGAAGGTATCTGAATTGGATATTTGGCATAAGAGACTTGGACATTTCAATGAGAGAGGTATTAAAGAAATGATTAATAATAGTTCAGTGCTTGGATTGCCTAACATTGTAGGTCAACACATGACATAGAAATGTGAGGCATGTCAATTAGGTAAGGCTCATAAGCAATCCTATTCCAAGCATGGGTTTATGTATTCAGAAAGACTTGAATTGGTGCATACAGATGTGTGGGGTCCTTCAAAGGACTTTAGTATAAATGGTTCAAGATATTATGTCATATATGTTGATGATGCTACCAGATGGATCACAATTTATGTGATTAAAGCAAGAAGAGTATGATGCATTGATAGAGAATCAGACTTGGGATCTGGTTCCTAAACCTAATAGCCAGAAAATTATTGGATGTAAGTGGGTTTACAAAACAAAAAGATTTGCAGATGGAAATGTGTCTAGGTTCAAAGCTAGACTTGTTGTGAAAGGGTATGCACAGACATATGGAGTGGACTATGATGAGACCTATAGTCCTGTTGCAAAAATGACAACCATCATAACTCTCATAGCAATTGATGCTTGCAAAGGTTGGAAGTTATCTCAAGTAGATGTTAAAAATGCTTTCTTGAATGGTTACATTTCAGATGAAGTTTACATGGAGCAACCAGATGGGTTCAAAGATCAAGTGAGTCCAAATTATGTGTGTAAGCTCAAGAGAGCTTTGTATGGATTAAAGCAGGCCCCAAGGGCATGGAATTATAGGCTTGTAAAGTTCTTGAAGGATCTAGGATTTCAAGCATCAAAGGCAGATAGTAGCTTGCTAGTCAAAGCAAGTGAAGATGGATTCATTTATGTTTGTATTTATGTTGATGACATAATACTTACAGGAACAGATGATAAAGGAATACAAATGATCAAGAAGCAGATGGAGAAAGAGTTCAAAATCAGTGATTTGGGGAACTTGTCATTCTTCTTAGGAATGGAGATTTTATATACTCAACATGGAGTATATGTGACCCAAGAAAGGTATCTTAAAAATTTGCTAACCAAATTTAAAATGGAAGATTGCAGGGTTGCACCCACACCATTGGAAGTGAACCATAAATTGTCTAGATTTGGAGGAGAAGAATTCAGAGACATGAAGCTCTATCAAAGTTTGGTTGGTAGCTTGATTTATGCTACATTAACAAGGCCTGATTTGTCATATGCAGTTGGTGTGCTTTCACAATTCATGCATTGTCCTAGAAAGGAACATTGGATTGCAGGACAAAGAGTGCTTAGGTACATCAAGGGTACACTCAGAGAAGGACTGTACTATGGATTTACTTCTGATACAAGAGTGAAGATATATAGTGATGCAGATTGGGCAGGTAATGTGGATGATAGAAGATCAACACATGGATATTTGTGCTATGTAGGGGACAAATTGATTTCATGGTGTTCTAAGAAGCAACATACAGTTGCTTTGTCATCTACAGAAGCAGAATATAAAGGTATGGTGGAAGCTGCAAAGGAGGTAATATGGCTAAAGACACTTATGAAAAGTTTTGATGTTGCTCAGAGTATTCCTATCATTTGTGGAGATAATATGAGTTCTCTATACTTGGCAGCTAATCCTGTGTTTCATGCTAGAACTAAGCATATTGAAATACAATATCATTTTCTGAGAAAGAAGGTCATTGATAAGGAAATTGAAGTCATACACACTCCTACAAAAGATCAACTTGCAGATATGATGACAAAAAGTTTAGATGGACCAAAGTTACAGAAGTTCAAAGACATGGCAGGAATAAAAAGGATGCAGATAATCACAATTGATGATTGAGGGGGAGCTGTTGGAGCAAGACAATCAACAAATTGTGATTATACAAAGAGTAGAAGTAAAGACATGAAGAGAAGATTGAAGATCAATGTCATGAATTGAAGGAAAGAATTAGATAGTAAAGTTCTTTAATCAAATGTACATTAATTCTTTAAGATACTTCAATATACTTGAAGAAGTTACGAGTTAGGACTTGTATATATATATATATATATATATATATATATATATATATATATATATATATATATATATATATATATATATATATATATATATATATATATATATCTATATATATATATATATATATAAGTACATGCTAGTAGTGATAGAGAGATAGAGAAGAGAGTTGAAAAGAGTTAATTGATGTATATTGTAAATCAGATGTATGAAGAAAACAGATAAGTGAAAATTTCAGATATGGCGCGTCGATCTTCTCTCCCATTCTCCTTCTGTGCTTAATCTTTTGAGAAATCCTTTTGCAGTATCTAAGTCCACAGCTAATCTATCTATGACTAGAATTTGAGAGGTTAATTGAAATCAGGTTGAGAGAATTTAGTTTAGGAACATTCATATGTGAAGATGTTCTGAGAGTCGTCAAAACTGGCATAGATTTCATGTTCAGAGAAATGAACATTACTCAGTGCACAGTGTAAAGTTTTACACAAGTGAGGGCTCAAAATCTAAGTTGAAAGGTAAGCCATCTATGGCTAAAAGATCTTGATCAAACGGGATTTACATTGGGAGAACCAATGTTAAGAAATTATAGGTGTTAAGGTCGCCATTGCAAAGAAGCTGTTTCAGACATAGGTAAAGTGTTTCACACATTTCTCACAGTATACTCAATCATTTTGAGAAACTTAACTTGGAGAAGTTGCGCAATCTTAAGGCGAAGCATTATGCAAAGTTTTATTAAAAACTTTACAGGATTGATTAGTCAATCAGTCATTAATCTGTGGCAGACTTTCCAAGAAATTTCAGGTTTCAACAGTTAGTCAAAATTCTGATAATTTGGTGATTGTTTTCTAAAATTAAGTGGAGTCTGAAGTTGTTCTTGATATAGAGGAGTTCTAAGTTCAAGTACAACTTGTTCTTTTGGAGATTAACACTCTCCATCATACTCTCCTCAACAAAATGGTGTAGCAGAAAAGAGAAATAGAACTCTTGTTGAGTTTGCAAGATCAATGATGAAAGAAAAGAATTGCCCTAATTATTTGTGGGTTGAGGCTATAAATATAGCCACATTCTTGGTTATAGGCTACCATGTAAAGCTTTGCAGGGTATGACACCATATGAAGCTTGGTGGGGTAAGATACCTCCATTAGATCATTGAAAAGTATTTGGTTTCTTAGCTTATGCTTATGTTCCCTCTCAATTAAGGTATAAATTGGAACCAAAGGCTGAAAAATATGTGTTCATTGGTTATGATGATACACAAATGGGATATAGGTTGTGGAGTCCATCTACAAAGCAATTTCTTGTATCAAAGGATATCACATTTGATAAGCAAAGTACTTGGTATTCAGGTACAAATAACACTTATGCAGGTCTTGAAGAAACATTGAATCAGAAGAAAGGTAAATCGAAGGTTCAAATCTTTGAAGAAGAAGAGAACAATGAAGCACTAGTTGAAGTTGAAAAAATGCCAAGGTTTGATCTAGAATGTGATGAACCAGAAACTTCAAGAAGTGGAGAACTCAGAAGGTCATCAAGGCACAAATGGCAACCCACAAGCTATAGCTATGATACTTCATTCTTGACTACTAAAGATTATGCTTATATGATAAAAGCAGATGAAGACCCATCCACATATGATGAAGCCAAGTGAAAGGATAATTGGGAAAAAACTATGAAGGAAAAGTATGATGCACTCATTGAAAATGAGACTTGGGAATTGGTACACAAACCAATTAATCAGAAGGTGATTGGATGTAAGTGGGTTTACAAAACAAAAAGATTTGCAGATGGAAGTGTGTCTAGGTACAAAGCCAGACTTGTTGTCAAAGGATATGCACAAAAATATTGTGTGGACTATGATGAAACTTATAGTCCTGTTGCAAAGATGACAACCATAAGGACTCTTGTAGCCATTGCTGCTTGCAAAAGGTTGGAAATTATCTCAATTAGATGTGAAGAATGCATTTTTGAATGGTTACATTTCAGTTGAAGTTTATATGGAACAACCAAATGGTTTTAAAGATCAATTTTATCCAGATCATGTGCGTAAGCTCAAGAGAGCTTTGTATGGCTTGAAGCAGGCCTCAAGCGCATGGAATTATAGGCTTGTAAAGTTCTTGAAGGAACTTGGTTTCCAAGCATCAAAGGCAGATAGTAGCTTGCTAGTTAAAGCAAGTGAAGATGGATTTATATATGCTTGTATTTATGTTGATGACATAATACTTACAGGTACAGATGACAAAGGAATTCACAAGCTTAAAACACAATTGGAGAAAGAATTCAAAATCAATGACTTGGGAGATTTGTCATAATTCCTTGGAATGCAGATTTATATACTCAACATGGAGTATATGTAACTCAAGAAAGGTATTTGAAGAATTTGCTAAGCAAATTTAAATAGAAGATTGCAGGATAACACCAACTCCAATGGAGGTGAATCACAAATTGAGTAGATATGGAGGAGAAGAATTCAAAGGCATGAAGCTTTATCAGAGTTTAGTGGGTAGCTTGATTTATTCTACATTAACAAGGCCTGGCCTATCATACGCAGTTGGAGTTTTATATCAGTTCATGCATTGCCCAAGAAAGGTACATTGGATTGCAGGAGAAAGGGTACTAAGGTATATCAAGGGCACACTTAAAGAAGGTTTGTATTATGGGTTTACTTCAGATACAAGGATCAAGATATATAGTGATGCGGATTGGGTAGGTAACTTTGATGATAGAAGATCAACACATGGGTATTTGTGTTATGTGGGAGATAAGTTAATTTCATGGTGTTCTAAGAAGCAACATACAGTTGCTTCATCATCTACAGAAGTAGAGTACACAGGTATGGTAGAAGCTGCAAAGGAACTCATATGACTAAAACTCTTATGAAGAGTTTTGATATCATTCAGAGTACTCCTATCATTTGTGAAGACAACATGAGTTCTTTGTATTTGGCAGCTAACCCTGTGTTTCATGCCACGAGCAAACATATTGAGATCCAATATCATTTTTTGAGAGAGAAGGTTGTTGATAAAAAAATAGAAATCATGCATACTCCTACAAAGGATCAACTTGTAGATATGTTGACAAAGAATTTGGATGGACCCAAGTTGCAAAGATTTAAAGATATGGCAGGGATAAAGAAGATGTAGGTAATCACAATTGATGATTGAGGGGGAGCTATTGGAGCAAGACAATCAACAATTGATGATTATATGAAGCTTAGGGGTGAAGACTTGAAGAAAAGATTGAAGCCTAAAAGCATGAAGTGAAGTAGAGGTTCAGAAAGAAATGTTCTATATACACATGTATGTTAACTTTGTAAATACTTCACAAATACTTGAAGTAATGACGAATCCACACATATATGTATATATATACACTTGTATATAGTCGTCATATATATGAGAGATGAAGAATAGATGAGATAGAAAGGAGTAGATAATAAGTTGAATGAGTATCATCCGTCAGATGTAAGATGAGTTGAATAGAAGAAGTTTTTTTCTATGAATTGTGCGTTGATCTTTTCTCTATTTATCCTTCTGTGCTTGATCATTTTAGGAATCCTTTCATAGAATTCTAAGTCCCTAGTTAGTGCATCTATGGTTAAGATTTGAGAGCCTAATTGTAATTAGGCGGAGAGAATTGTGAGTAGGAACATTTGTATGTGAAGAAGTGATAAGTTTCTTCTGAAACAGGTGCAAATTCAATGATCAAAGAATTGATCAGATCTTATTGTATAGTGTAAAGTTTTACACAAATGAGGAGTCAAAAACTAAGTTGGAAGGTAAGCCATCTATTTCTAAAAGCATTTCATTAGATGGGTTTTATTTTCTGAGAACCAACTATTTAAAGTTGCATATGTAAAAGTTTCCTGTAGAACGTGGTTGTTTCAGACATAGGTTTATTTATTGAAGTAAATCTAAATTTTTGTAAGTTCTTTTCAAGAAATGTAACTTAGAATAGTTGCACAAACACTAGAAGAGAGTTGTATCAAATTTTCATAGAAAACTTTAATTATTTCATTAGTCAATGAGTGAATTTGGTGAGGTAGACATTTCTGAGTGAAGCTAGTTTTCATAAAGAATCTGAGTGTATATTTTGGTAAAAGATTTCAAAATTGGTGAAAGTTTTGAAATATATCTACACACAAGAATAGTCATGGTGGTGAGCACTTCAAGCTACATTCTAAGGAGACTCTGATCAAGTATCAAGCTATTGTTCAAGCACAAGGTGTCTACTTATCATCCTTGAATCTATCTTGGCAAGTGTAGAGCAAGTTTGTGCAGCATCAGACACATTCTTCGAGTGTATCTACCATCTCTTCTCCCAGTGGTATCACAACATAGATAAATCAACATGGGAGATGGTTTTCCTTCCACAATTGAGAAATTGGATAGAAACAACCACTTAGCTTGGTCTCTAAGGATGAAGGCTTACCTTCAATGAAGAAATCTATTTGGATACATATCTGAGGATGAGGTCATGCCAAAAATCAGAAGCAAAGGACAACCTTCACATGAAGAGCAAGAAAGACTTATAACTTGGTGTTCAAAGGATGCACTAGCCAAGTCATACATCTTAAACTCAATTTTTGATTTTCTTTTACCTCATGTGAAAGGATGTAAGACCTCAAGAGAGACATGGAAAGCTCTTGCTTCCTTCTTCTCTTCAAATACTCGAGAAAGGAAAAACCAGCTATAGATGGAGTTAACTATTTTGAACAAAAGTCCCGAGCAAAATGTGATTGATTATGTCACCAAAATGAACGAGATTTTTGATCAATTGGGAAGCATTGGAGAAGCAATTGAAGAGGAAAAAATCATAAGGCAAACCATCAATGGCATCAAAGCTGCTGAAAAGTGGGAATCATTCACATTTGCCATGGATCTATACATATGCATGCATGTGCTTGACCTCAACACTCTGATATGCCAACTCTTCACATATTAAACAAAGATAAGCAAGAATGGTGAATCCTCAAGAGGTAATAAATCTTCTGCCTTATACTCTGATCAAGCCAAAGCTAAGAATAAGTCAAAATCTAAGAAGAATGAAGATGAAAGCAATTCTTTCCAAGCTAACTTCACAAGTAGAGGAAGAACTAGAGAAAGAGGCAGAGGAGGAAAGCAAGGTAGGGGGAGATCCCAAACATCTCAACCTTGCAATACATGTGGCTATTCTAATCACACTACTAAAGAATGTTACAAAAATCCAAGGAGTTCTAAAGGAAGAGGATTCAATAGAGGTGTCTATGGATCAAATAGAGGCAGATACAATGGAGGATACAACTACTATAACAACAATAACAACCATCAAAATGGATACAGAGGAATGAAGGATTACAACAACTACACTGAGGATCAAAGTCAAGAGGACTCACTACTTCTCATGAACCTATCATTGAAGCAGGGTAAGGATGATGACCATATTTTCTATATTGACTCAGGTTGCTCAAATCATGTATCAAGAAATGTAGCATTGCTCTCTAATTTAGAAGATCCCAAGAAAAAACATGAAGTGCAGACAAGTGATGATACAAGACACTTAGTGGAAAAAGTAGGTAATGTTAAAACATCATATGGAAATATGAATCTTCTAAGCAAAGTATTGTATGTACCTTCAATAACCAAAAACTTGGTAAGTGTTGGACAAATTGTGGATAAAAGATTACACGTTAGGTTTACAAGACATGGAGCATATGTGGAAGACCCCAACCAAGGATTTAGAAGGATTGCCAAAGGAGAAAAGATAGGAAGACTCTTCGCTTTTAAAGTGGAAGACACCAAGAACATACCATTGTTTAGCTATGGATCTCAAATGTTCTCTAAATTGGAGGTATGACATAAAAATCCTTGCTCATATTGGTGAGAGAACCTTGAAACAAATTTGCAAGGATCAAAGTGTACTTGGTGTTGGTGCAGGACAATCACCAATTGATGTTTTGACATGCAAATGAAGTCAAGATTTGAAGGAAAGATTCAAGTTATGAAGCAAGGAAGAAGTATACATGCAGAAGAGGAAGACATGTACACATATGTACAGATAGTTCAATTATGTTTTTAAGAAGTCATAAGGTTGTAAATTTTTGTATATATATGCTATGAAAGTGTCGGGGCAAATATGAGAGAGCATGAGAATAGAGAAATGAGAAGCTGTAAGAGTCATTAGACATATGAGAAGTTAGTTGAACTCTCTCTCATCATTCAGTTGTAAACTCCTTCAGAAATGAAAGATTTTTGCGCCCGATGTTTCTGAGTTTTCTCTTCCTGTGTTAGATCTTTTGTGAAATGCTTTTGTACAAGTCTAAGTCTATAGGTGATTGACCTCTGTACAAATTTTTAGCTTCCAATTGTGATCAGGCTAAGAGAATTATGTGTAGGAACATTTGTATGTGAAGAAGTGTTCACTGGTTCCTGAAACAGACGCAAAATTTGAAGTCAATGATTTGATCATTATTCACTCCACAATTTAAAGTTTGGAGCAAGCAAGCACTCAATCTTTAAGTTGGAAGGTAAGCTATTTGTGACTAAAAGCATTTGCTTAAACGGGTTCTATTCTTGGAGAAGCATGTCTTAGAAGTTATAGGTGTCTAAATCGACTTCTCAGAAGTACAGTTTTAGACATAGGTGACTTGTCAAGTTGATTTCTCAAAATCTACTTAATCTTTTGATGTAATTCAACTTGGAGGAGGTGCACAATCTTTAGGCAACACCCCGTGCAAAGTTTTATCAAAACCTTTACACATTTGCTTAGTCAATGAGAAAGATAAGTGCAACAGACTTTTTGTAGAATCATCCTCTTCACAGATTTTCCAAAATCCTTATAATTGAATGTTGATCCTCTAAATTGGTGAAGATTTTGACTTACTCTTGATATAGAGGTGCTCTAATTTCAAGAGTAGGTTTTTCTTTTGGAGATTAACACTCTCCATCAGTGGTATCAGAGCAGGAAGCATCAGAATTGAAGGAAGGAGGATCCCGACTACTGCAGGTGCAAAGAATTCAACATCTGAAGGTTCAAAAGGTGAAAGCTTCAGGATAAATCTTGAGAAGGAGATCATACGATATCAAGGAACTCAAAAGGAGTGTCATTCGAAGTAAAGGTAACCTTATACTTTATAAAGATTGAAGAATTCAATACACAGGTGAAGGAAAGATGGGAGATTCTCTTCAGATAGAGAAATTGGATAGAGAGAACTATCCTGCATGGTCAATGAGGATGGAAGCTCATCTTATGAGCAAAGACTTGATAGCTTACATTATAGGTGAAGAACAAAAGCCTCAATTCAGAGATCCTAGTGTTCCAACTAGGAAGGAATTGTCAGATTTGAAGAATTGGATGAAGAGAGATGCTCAAGCTAAGAGCATTATCTATATGGCAATCAATGACTACTTGCTACCTCACATTAGAGGTCTTGAAAGTGCAAGTGATATATGGAATGCTTTGGAGGAGCATTTCCAAAATACCATAAAGTCAAGGAAGGCATCTTTGTGGGCAGAAATTACCACTTTCAAGAAGAAGGCCTCTCAATCTATCTCAGATTATGTAACCAGAATGAAGGACATTGCAGATGCATTAGGAGCTGTTGATGAAGACATTGAGGAGGATAAATTGGTAAGGCAAATACTCACAGGTTTGAGAGGTGATGACAAATGGAAGCCATTTATTTTGTCCACTGAATTATCACTTGATCATTTTACTGATGACTTAAATCAGTTGCTAGGACATATGTTAACCTTTGAGCAGGATGTCAAAGGTGAAAGTGACAAGAGTACAGGTCATGCAATGTACTCAAAGGATAAGAAGAAAAATAGCAAAGGAAAGCAACAAGCAAATGAAGATGAAGGCACAACTAGTCAAGCCAACTTCCTAAGAGGAAGAGGAGGCGGCAAAGGTAGAGGAAGAGGTAGGAATAACAAAGATGGAGTCAAAGCTTGCTGGATTTGTGGTAAGACAAATCATTTAGCTAATGACTGTTGGCACAATAATCAGAGTAATGGTGGATATAATCAGAATTTTAATTCAAGAGGAAGAGGTGGCAAAAATCAAAGAGGTAATTTCAGAGGTAGAGGTAGTAGGGGTTACTTTGGAAGAAATGCAGGTAGAGGATTCCAAAGTCAACAATACAATAATACCTACTACAATTATGCTTCAGATCAGAAGGAGGATTCAACATTGATAATGAATGCAACTTGTGAAAGGCAAAGTGAAGACCAAAGAGTCTTCTACATTGACTCAGGGTGTAGCAATCATCTGAGTGGTAACATAGCATTGATGACTGATTTGGAAAATAAGGTGACTAATCATGTTGTTCAAACAGGAGACAATACAAAGCACAATGTGAAGTCAATTGGATCAGTAAAGGCCAAGGATGGTAGCACCTTATTGAGTAAGGTCTTGTATGTTCCTACAATTCCTAAGAATCTGATAAGTGTAGGACGAATTGTTGAAAAAGGTTATGAAGTGAGGTTCACTAATGAAGGAGTGTTTGTGGAAGACCCTAGCAATGGGTATAAACAAATTGTTTCAGGGAAGAAAGAAGGAAGATTGTTCACATTGAAGATTCAAGGTAATGTTGGTCATGCCTTGTTCACTTATGGAGGACATAAGATCTCTGAGTTAGATCTTTGGCACAAGAGGCTTGGGCATTTCAATGAAAGAGGTATCAAAGACATGATTAACAATGGTGCAGTGCTTGGATTGCCTAATGTTGCAGGTCAACATATGACATACAGATGTGAGGCATGTCAATTAGGTAAGGCTCATAAGCAATCTTATTCCAAGCTTGGTTTTATGTATTCAGAGAAGCTTGAGTTGGTACACATAGATGTGTGGGGACCATCAAAGGATTTTAGTATCAATGGTTCAAGGTATTATGTGATTTATGTTGATGATGCTACCAGATGGATCACTATCTATGTGATCAAAGATAAGTCAGAGGTATTCAATACATTCAAACATTATCATGTGTATGCAGAAAGAATTACAGGTCATAAGTTGAAGAGACTAAGGTCAGATGGAGGGGGAGAGTATTTCTCTAATGAGTTCACTGATTACTTGTGGAATGCAGGTATAAAAAGGGAGGTTACTTGTAGGTACTCTCCTCAACAAAATGGTGTAGCAGAAAGGAGGAATAGGACTCTTGTTGAGTTTGCAAGATCCATGATGAAGGAGAAAAATTGCCCAAATTATTTGTGGGCTGAGGCTGTAAATACAGCCACTTATCTGGTCAATAGGCTACCATGTAAAGCCTTGCAGGGTATGACACCATATGAGGCATGGTGGGGTAAGAGACCTACATTAGACCATTGCAAAGTATTTGGATGTTTGGCATATGCATATGTGCCATCACAATTAAGACACAAATTGGAACCTAAAGCTGAAAAGTATGTGTTCATTGGTTATGATGATAAGCAGATGGGATATAGGTTGTGGAGTCCATCCACAAAACAAAGCATTGTGTCTAAGGATGTTACATTTGATGAGCAAGGTACTTGGTATGCAGGTACTATCAATATTAATATAGGTGATGAAGAAGTTGTGAGTCGAAGGAAAGGTAAATCAAAGGTACAGATATTTGATGAAGAGGAGAATAATGAAGTGCAGGTTGAAGTTGAAGAAATGCCAAGATTTGATCCTGAGTGTGAAGAACCAGAAACCTCAAGGAGTGGAGAACTTAGAAGGTCATCAAGACACAAGTGGCAACCTACAAGGTATAGCTATGATACTTCTTTTTTGGCTACCAAAGATTATGCTTACATGATAAAAGCAGATGAAGACCCTTCTACATATGAAGAGGCAAAAGGTAAAGAAAATTGGGAGAAAGCTATGCAGGAAGAATATGATGCATTGATGGAGAATCAAACATGGGATTTGGTTCCAAAACCAAATAGCCAGAAGATGATTGGATGTAAGTGGGTCTACAAGACAAAAAGGTTTGCAGATGGAAGTGTGTCTAGGTACAAAGCTAGACTTGTTGTGAAAGGGTTTGCTCAAACATATGGTATTGATTATGATGAGACTTATAGTCCTGTGGCAAAGATGACAACCATTAGAACACTCATAGCAATTGCTGCATGTAAAGGTTGGAATTGTGTCAATTAGATGTGAAGAATGCTTTTTTGAATGGTTATATTTCAGATGATGCTTTCATGGAGCAACCTCAAGGATTCAGAGATGGAAGGTATCCAGATCATGTGTGTAAGCTCAAGAGAGCTTTATATGGCTTGAAGCAGGCCCCAAGGGCATGGAACTATAGGCTTGTAAAGTTCTTAAAGGAACTTGGATTTCAAGTATCTAAGGCAGATAGTAGCTTGCTTGTTAAAGCAAGTGATGATGGGTTCATTTACATGTGCATATATGTTGATGATATAATTCTTACAGGTACAGATGAGAAAGGCATTCAAAGCCTAAAGAAGCAAATGGAGAAAGAGTTCAAAATTAGTGATTTGGGAGATTTGTCATACTTCTTGGGCATGGAGATTTCATACACTCAACATGGAGTGTATGTGACTCAAGAAAGGTATTTGAAGAACTTGTTAATCAAGTTTAAAATGAATGATTGCAGGGTAGCACCTACTCCAATGGAGGTGAATCACAAATTGAGCAGATATGGTGGAGAGGAATTCAAGGATATGAAGTTATATCAGAGTTTGGTTGGTAGTCTTATTTATGCTACATTAACTAGGCCTGATTTATCATATGCAGTTGAGGTTTTGTCCCAATTCATGCATTGTCCTAGGAAAGAACATTGGATTGTAGGTCAAAGAGTGTTGAGGTACATTAAGGATACACTCAAAGAGGGTTTGTATTATGGTTTTACATCAGATACAAACATCAAAGTATATAGTGATGCAGATTGGGCAAGTAATCCTGATGATAGAAGGTCAACCTATGGATACATGTGTTATGTGGGAGATAAGTTAATCTCTTGGTGTTCAAAGAAGCAACATACAGTTGCTTTGTCATCTACAGAAGTAGAGTACAAAGGAATGGTTGAAGCTGCAAAGGAAAAAATATGGCTTAAGACTCTGATGAAGAGTTTTGACACTATACAGAGTACACCTATCATATATGGAGATAATATGAGTTCATTGTATCTAGCTGCTAAACCTGTTTTCATGCCAGGACTAAACACATTGAGATTCAGTATCACTTTGTGAGAGAGAAGGTGATGGATAAAGAGATTGAAGTCATACATACTTCAACAAAAGATCAGATAGCTGATATGCTTACCAAAAGCTTGGATGGACCAAAGCTACAGAAGTTCAAAGACATGGCAGGCATAAAGAAGATAGAGAAAACCTCAATTGATGATTGAGGGGGAGCTATTGGTGCAGGACAATCACCAATTGATGTTTTGACATGCAAATGAAGTCAAGATTTGAAGGAAAGATTCAAGTTATGAAGCAAGGAAGAAGTATACATTCAGAAGAGGAAGACATGTACACATATGTACAGATAGTTCAATTATGTTTTAAAGAAGTCATAAGGTTGTAAATTTTCGTATATATATGCCATGAAAGTGTCGGGGCAAATATGAGAGAGCACGAGAATAGAGAAATGAGAAGCTGTAAGAGTCATTAGACATATGAGAAGTTAGTTGAACTCTCTCTCATCATTCAGTTGTAAACTCCTTCAGAAATGAAAAATTTTTGCGCCCGATGTTTCTAAGTTTTCTCTTCCTGTGTTAGATCTTTTGTGAAATGCTTTTGTACAAGTCTAAGTCTATAGGTGATTGACCTCTGTACAAATTTTTAGCTTCCAATTGTGATCAGGCTAAGAGAATTATGTGTAGGAACATTTGTATGTGAAGAAGTGTTCACTGGTTCCTGAAACAGGCGCAAAATTTGAAGTCAATGATTTGATCATTATTCACTCCACAGTTTAACGTTTTGAGCAAGCAAGAACTCAATCTTTAAGTTGGAAGGTAAGCTACTTGTGACTAAAAGCATTTGCTTAAACGGGTTCTATTCTTGGAGAAGCATGTCTTAGAAGTTATAGGTGTCTAAATCGACTTCTGAGAAGTACAGTTTTAGACATAGGTGACTTGTCAAGTTGATTTCTCAAAATCTACTTAATCTTTTGAAGTAATTCAACTTGGAGGAGGTGTGCAATCTTTAGGCGACACCCCGTGCAAGGTTTTATCAAAAATTTTACACATTTGCTTAGTCAATGAGAAAGATAAGTGCAGCAGACTTTCTGTAGAATCATCCTCTTCACAGATTTTCCAAAATCCTTATAATTGAATGTTGATCCTCTAAATTGGTGAAGATTTTGACTTACTCTTGATATAGAGGTGCTCTAATTTCAAGAGTAGGTTGTTCTTTTGGAGATTAACACGCTCCATCACTTGGATTGTCTAACATAACAAAACAACATATGATATACAAGTGTGCAACTTGTCAATTTCACAAGGCTCGTAGACAACCTTTCAACAAAAAAGGATATATCCATCAGGAGCTATTAGATCTTGTACACACACATGTGTGGGGTCCAAACAAAGAATCCTCTATTTTAGGTTCAAGAGATTATGTATCTTTTGTTGATGATTGTAGCATAAGGATGAAGTCTTCAATTTTTTGAAAAGGTACCTTGCCCTTGTAGAGAATCATAAGGGTAGACGTCTCAAGAGACTCTGATTAGATGGTGGTGGAGAATATTTCTCAACTGAATTTGATGCTTTCCTTCAAGAAAGAGGCATCAAAAGGGAAGTAAAAACCACATTCACACATGAACTCAATGGAGTAGCTAAAAGAAGGAATAGAACTATAGTTGAAGCAACCAGATCTGTGCTAAATGAAAAGGTTTTACCAAATTACCTTTGGGCAGAGGCTATATCCACCACATACCTCATAAATAGACTTTCATCAAAGTCTTTAGATTATATGAATCCTTATGAAGTGTGGAATGAAAGAAAACCAAGTCTAGAACATTGCAAAATCTTTGGATGTTTAGCTTATACTCACATACCTTCCCAAGTAAGAGGAAAGTTGGATCCCAAAGCAAAAAAGTGCATCTTTATTGGTTATGATCAAAATAAAAAAGGATACACATTATATAATCCCACTAACAAAGGGTTCTTAGTTAGTAGGGATGTAGTCTTTGATGAAAATAAATCTTGATTTGATGATGATAGGAAAGTGAAGCTACCCTATCACTTGGAAGAAAACTTTCCATCTCCTCCAATAAAGGAACCAAAGCATCTTATAGATAGTGACTCTAGAGATGACTGGATAGATTTGGAGAAATTAAAGATATGGAAGAACAAAGGGAAACCTAAGGTGCAAGACCTAGCTCAAGGCTCAAAAAGCTCTCTTCAACAAATAAGAAGGTCAATGAGAGAGAAGAAGAGACCAAAAAGATATGGATTTGATACCTCTTTGGTCACAAAGAATTCGATCTATATGGCTAAGGACTCTAACAGTGAAGAACCAACATCTTATGAAGAAGCTTAATGCAAGAAGGAGTGGAGAGAAGCAATGGATGAAGAAATGGAAGCTCTTATGGACAATGACACATGGGAAGTTGTTCCAAACAAATAATCAATGAAGGTAATTGTATCAAGGTGGATTTATAAGGTAAAAAGGAATTCAGATGACATTATTAATAGATACAAGGCAATGCTAGTAGCCAAGGGGTTTGCCCAAAACCATGGGATAGATTATGAAGAAACCTTCTCACTTGTTGCTAAAATGCCTACTACTAGAGTACTTGCTAGCATTACTGCATCTAGAAATTGGAACCTATATCCACTAGATGTAAAAAATGCATTTCTCAATGGATGGTTTTCAAAAGAAGTTTATATGGCACAACCACTTGGTTATGAAGATATGTGTGAAAATTGAAGAGGGGTTTGTATGGTTTGAGGCAAGCTCCAAGAGCTTGGAATCACAGGTTAGTGACCTACTTGCAAGACCAAAGTTTTAAAGCTAGCAAAGCAGATACATCATTAATCATCAAGAGGAATGGATCAGAGGTTATATATCTCTGTGTATATGTTGATGATATTATAATTACAGGGAATGATATCAATGGAATTAAAAAGGTAAAGGCTACAATGAAGGATGAATTCAAGATTAGTGATCTTGGACCTCTCACTTACTTTCTTGGGCTTGAACTTGTTTATATAGATTCTGGTATCTATATCACTCAAAGGAAGTATGTACATGACATGCTTTCTAAGTTTAAAATGGAGAATACTAAGTGTGCAGGTACACCCACGGAGTTGAATCATAAGCTAAGTGCTTATGAGACAGGGCCTATTGAAGATATCACAAACTATCAAAGCTTGGGAAGTTTGAAATATGCATATCTCACAAGAGTGGACATATGCTATAATGTTAGCATACTCAATCAATTCATGCACAAGCGAAGGAAGTGACACATGGAATCAGCCAAGAGAGTGCTCAAATATTTGAAGGGCACCATCAATGAAGGACTTTTCTACCCCTTCACATCAGAAATTGATCTCAAACTCTGCTTAGATTCAGATCATGGTCTTCAAAGAAGCAACCAACTATTGCTCTATCATCTACTAAGGCTGAATATAGAGGTTTGGCCAATGCAACACAAGAAGCAATGTGGATAAAGTGTCTATACTCAAATTTCGAGTTACATACCTCAACTCCTCAAATCTTTGGTGATAATACTAGCTCACTTCACTTAGCAGCTAATCCAGTTTACCATGCTAGAATAAAGCACATTGAGGTCTGCTATCACTATGTAAGAGAGAAATTGATGAGCAAGGAAATTCAATTGTCCTATGTGTCTACTAATCTTCAATGTGCAGACATGTTGACTAAGCCATTAGATGGTGTCAAGTTAAGCAGATTCAAAGGCATGATTGGATTGCTAGAAATCAAGGAAGAATGAAGATTCAAGCATGGTAGCCTTGAGGGGGAGCTGTTGGTGCATTTTCATCCAAGCATAGTGCTTGATCACTCATCAATAAAAAACATTTGTTATGTATACTCTCAATGAGAGAAGCCATAGAAACTATCTCTTCTAATAGTTGAGATGTAACTACATCAAATGTAAAAGTTCCTTGAAGATATTGCGACTTACTTTGGCAGGAATCAGGAGCCTCCATAGGAGAGATTGATTTGACAAAGAATCCCCTAAAGTAAGCGAACCTTTAGGTACAATCCATCCAAAGTGTGAATTTAGAATCCTCTACATATACACACAAGAATAGTCATGGAGATAGAGCGCTTCAAGCTACATTTTGAGGAGACTTTGATCAAGTATCAAGCTATTGTTCAAGCATACATTGTGCTCTTCCTACCACATCTCTTCAAGAATTCCACTAGCCTCTGATTCCAAGCCCTTGGGGCTTCCGTTAATCCATACAAGGCCTTCTTCAACCCGTAAACATAGGTAGGATGTTGTGGATCTACATAACCTTGAGGTTGTTCCATGAACACCTCTTCTTGTAACTCACCATTCAAGAAAGAACTCTTTATGTCCATCTAGTAGATAGGCCACCTCCTTACTGCACATAGGGCTATGAGAGCTCTAATGGTAGCCTTGTTTGCCATAGGTCTAAAAGTCTCCTCATAATCCACCCCTTGTGTCTTTGTGAAGCCTTTGGCTACTATTCTAGCCTTGTACCTTGCCAAGCTGCCATTTGCATTCCTCTTGGTCTTGTACAGCCACCTATTTTGGACTACCTTCATGCCTTCCTTCTTGGGTGCTAGTTCTCGAGTGTTGTTCCCCTTCAGAGCTTTGAACTCTTCATACATAGCCTTTCTCCATTTCTGGTTTGTTTTTTTCCTCCTCACAAGAATCTGGCTCTTGATCTACAATGACATTCTTCATATACGCATAATGCTTTGCCATGAAAGAACCATATGTATACCTTTATGGGGGTTCCTTCTTCCTTATAGACCTCCTCTCTTGACCCTTGGGATATTACTTCTTGAATCTATTGAGCTTCACATTAGGAGTAATGAACTCCTCAAGCTCTTCCTCTTCTGATTCCTCTTGAGCTTTCCCAGTGTCATAATCTATCTCTTGCATCCTTCTATACTTTGAAGTAGGGGATGGTCCTTCATAATCATAAGTCTAAGAGTGATCATATGAGTGTAACTTAGATGTAGAAGCCTCTAGTCCACTTATTATGAATGACTGTTGAGGTTCAATCTACACATCAAAGTCTGCATACTCCTCTTGATCCTCTTCATCCAACTTTGCCTTGCCCTTGTCTCCATACCATGACCTTGACTCATCAAACACAACATCTCTTGACACATATAGCTTCTTTGAGAGAGTGTTGTAGCATAGGTAGCCTTTTTGCTCATTTGAGTAGCCAATGAACACACATTTCTCACTCTTGGGCTCTAATTTTGTTCTCACTTCACTAGGAACATGAACAAAGCATACACATCCAAATACCTTGAGGTGCTCCATGGTTGGCTTCTTGCCATAATAGAATTCATGTGGAGTCAAGTTATGCACACCAATTGTTGGAACCCTGTTTATCAAGTAACAAGCTGTATTCACAGCCTTAGCCCAATAAGAGAATGGTAATTTACTTTCATTTAGGAAACATCTAGATATCTCAACCAAATGCCTATTCTTCCTCTCTACAACACCATTTTGTTGAGGGGTGTACCTGCATGTAATGTGCCTTTTTATGCCATTTTCCTGCAAGTACTTTGTGAATTGCTTGGAGAAATACTTCCCCTCCATCTGACCTTTGTATCTTGATGTGTACACCACAATATTTTTCAACAAGGGACCTAAACTTTTGAAGCATGAAAACAATTTTAATTTTTCTTTGATAACATATAGCCATACCTTTGTTGAGTGTTCATCAATGAAAGTGACAAAGTACCTAGCTCCTCCCAATGAAGCTGACAAGCATCACAAAATGCATGTAGACATTGGCCTTCAAGATTTGGTAGTCCCTACACTAAACCTACTTTGCACATGCTTTTTAACTTGCGAATATTGATATGTCATATCCTCTTGTGCCAAAGATCAATCTCTACAATCCTTTTGTTACCAATCATCACATATCACACCTTTTTGTGTGTAGGAGCAACATCTAGTGTGAACAATCTGCCTTCTTTTCTTCCCTTGGCAATGGCCTTGCCTCCTTGCTTCACCATGCATCCTTTTGCATCAAATATAACCTGCGTACCTCTCTCCACCATCTGTCCTACACAAGGTTCTTGGAAATAGATGGAACAAGGAGCACATATTTAAGAGTCTTGACAAATTTACCTTCACCTAGCTTCACATCTCCCACATGTGTAATGGGATGCTCAATGTTATCTCCTATGTTGAAGCTCAAGGTCAAGGACAAAGCATAGAAGTGCATCAAAGAAGTGGAGACACAAGAAGAAGGAGCATGTAGGGAGCTCCAAGAAGTGCATGTCAAATTTTCAGAAGAAATCCCTATAAAAATAGTGATTTTTATCACTAAAAACTATTGTAAATACCATTTCATATTTTTGTAAGTCCATTTTGTTCAAGCTAAGGAGTTCTCAAGCTTGAGGAGTATTAGAAGCATCTTCCTACCAATTTTCATAATTTTTAGACTTCGTTTCAGCCCTCAAATAAGCCCCGGAAGCTAATCTTTAATTAGGTTGGACAATAGGTTCGGACAGGACCAAAACCACTCAAAAAACTATGAAAAGAGCTAGAGAGCTCATTTTTGAGGTTATCTTGTAGGAGATTGGAGCTCTTGTAATAGATTTCTTTTGTAATCGAAGTCCTTCCATTGTTCCACTCTTTACTTTTGCCTTGTGTGCATTTGTGTGTATGTGTGTGCATGCTTGTGTGCTTTCACTCACGCACTTGTGCCTTCACTTGCTCATAGAGAGCTCATTTTTGAGGTTATCTTGTAGGAGATTGGAGCTCTTGTAATAGATTTCTTTTGTAATCGAAGTCCTTCCATTGTTCCACTCTTTACTTTTGCCTTGTGTGCATTTGTGTGTATGTGTGTGCATGCTTGTGTGCTTTCACTCACGCACTTGTGCCTTCACTTGCTCACGGTTTTCATACTAGTCCTCACATTCCCGCGGATTGACATTTATGAGGTGTATCTCCTCACGTGGGTACTTGCCATTGTACTAGAGTGACAATGGCAAGTACCCACGTTAGGAGTTTCACCTCATAAATGTCAATCCACAGAGACGTGAGGAATGGTATGAAGACAATGAGCAAGTGAAGGCACAAGTGCGTGAGTGAAAGCACACAAGCATCCACACACATATACACACATGTGCACAAACTAAGAACAAAGAGTGGAACAATGGAACGTCTTCATATTTCAAAAGAACTCTCTTACAAAAGCTCAAATCTCTAACAAGCTAACCTCAAAAATGAGCTCTCTAGCTCTTTTTATAGTTTTTTGAGTGGTTTTGGCCCTATCCAAACCTAGTCTTTGGCCTAGTTAAAGATTAGGTTCTAAGGCTTATTTGAGGGCTCAAACGAAGTCTAAAAATTATGAAAATTGGTAGGAAGATGCTTCTAATAGTCCTCAAGCTCAAGGACTCCTCGGCTTGAACAAAATGTAGTTAAAAAAAATATGAAATGGTATTTACATTGGTTTTTAGTGATAAAAATCACTATTTTTATAGGATTTCTTCTCAAAATTTGAGATGCACTTCTTGGAGCTCCCTACATGCTCCTTCTTCTTGTGTGTCCATTTTTTTGGTGCACTTCTATGCTTTTTTCTTGAACTTGAACTTCAACACTCCCCCCCTCTCGAGTTTGTTGTCAGTGACAGACCCTTGTTGGAGTGGTTGTTTCATGTAGTACTTGAGAGGTAGTGTTCATGTAGCAGGGTCTATTGTCCTATTCTTTATTTTGCCTCTACCATCCTTTGCAAGTTGTAGTCCCTTTGTATGTACTTCTTCCTTGTATTCCATCTTGATGGTTTCTTTGTGAGGTTCCAAAAATTATGAGCTGCTCAAAAGAGGTTGTAAATGTTAATTGTGAGCAGCTCTCAGTGGTGGATTGCTTCCTTGCTCTTGCTGTTGTCACCTTGATGTCCTCTGGTTCTTTCAAAGATGGATTTCATAGTTTTCATGCCAAGTACTCGCGACCCAGAATGAATGATAAGTAAGTGTGTTAGTGCATGGGTTGAAGATAATATGTCCCTTGTGCACAGCCTTGTAATGTGGCCCTATGCATGCATACTTATGGAATGCATTGGAAGAAGTAGGGTGCAAGAAATTGGGTCTTGAGCTAACTTCTCAAGGGTATGCTGACAAAGAGGTTTCCGAATCTATCATGTTTATAGTGTTGTCGAAGTTTGCTTACCATGGTGAAAGGTCGATCGGTGTTTATCCCTTCATGTTGTACTCCCATCATGGTAATTGACCACTAGCTTGTCTTTCTCTTGTTGGATGTCCTTATTGATAGTTTGCTGATGAGATTCTTTCAGTGCATGGTCCTATTTCTTCTTCTCTCTCTTTTTTTTGGGAACAATGTCACAAAACAAGAAGAGGTGGTTAGTATCAATAAAATATTTTACATATGTCAAATGTGTCTCATGTGCATGGGATTTTTAATTGTGTCTATGCATGGACATGTAATCTGGCCCTATATTAATGCAAACTTTGGAAATGCATGACCCGAATGGTGCAAATGACAAGGTTATGCCAAAGGCACATGGTTGTTGCACGTTGAGGCTTTCAATGTTGCTTGCCGATGTTGTTGCAGCCTTTGTTGAAGGTATCCATCTGATCTGAAAATGGCAATTGATCATTCCTCCTTATAGGGATCCATTTTATAATAAAGTTTGGTTGTGTATGTATCATGTTTGACTTCTTTATCTTTGGGTGATTGCATAAATTTTGCATCCAGAGTGGTTGGTTCTTTGGTTCTGTGGATGCTGCTGGTACCTTTGGCTTCCAAACCCATATCCTTCATGATTGCCTTCTTATTTTTTCTGAAGAGGTGATTTTATCTTATTTTGGTCTCTGTGCTCGGTTTTTACCATTTTCTCTCCTTGGCTTCTTTGCTGAGACCTTTTGCATGGTGGAGAGCATAGGCATTTGTGCATGTAAGAGTGCTTTGGGAACCCACATATGTTACAATCACCCTTATTGAGCCGCAGCTAATTTTTTTGGTACCCAAATTTGTTGGAGACCTTGTGATTGAGCTTTTCCTAGTTGCTTGGTTATTCTTTTGGCATGATTGGCCTGCTTGGATGTAAATTGTTGTGGAAAATCCGATGGTTGCTCTCCTTTTTGTACCCAAATCTGCTTCCTGCCAAGAGCTTCTTTCTTCTTGAATTTTGTTTGTCTATTTGATATAGCAGATGTCTTTTTTGCTTGCCTCTTTGGTTGAGTTATGTTTGCATTAGTCTTTGAAAAAGAAGAGAGGTCTGTTGGCCTTTGAGCTTGTGCTTCCATGACTGAGTCCTTTTGCTTCGTAGGGTTATTGACATACACAATATTTCCTTTGCAAAGACTGTCTCAGAAGAACTAAGAGAATGTGTGACCTCTAGATTTGTCAGCATGCAATTGTCTAATTCTAATGTAATACATTGTTCATGTACCCAAACTTGAAGAAGTTAGCTTTTGAGATTTAAGTTGATTGCATGGTCAAAAAGCCAATCTTGACCCAAGACAAGTGGTTCAATAAGGTCTTCATCTTGACACACTAGCATTTTAACTCTCATTGAGACATCTTGAAGGTAGATGGGGAGCTCCACCTCGCCCAAACAAGGGGTTTCCACACCTCCCAATCCTGTGAGATAGGCTTCTATGGGAGTGATGTTTAGCTGAAGATCTTTGTAGTATGAGAGTCGAACTACACTATTTCTTGCACCTAAATCAATCAGCACTCTCATCTCCCGTACATTCTTTCCTTGTCCTACCTCTATGGTCAGAAAGGGATGTCGGCCAATTATTCGAGAAGCAATTGAACCAATTGTTTGACACATGGCCATGTGATATCCTAGTGCTTTTGGAGTGACATCTAGGCCTAGTTTCCTTAACTTATTTCATCCAAGATGCTCTCTAGCATCTTCTTGTGCCTCTTCTCTAACCCTTCACTCTTCTTCTTTTCGCTTCTTAGCAGTGTTGAGTCTCATTAGCATATCCTCTGTAAGAGGTTCTTGATACAGCTTGACTCTACATCCACTAATATAGTTTGGCAGGATATCACCTTCTTGTGTGGTCAATTGAATTGCATCGCTAGTGGAAATTCTATTAATGATCATGGGTCCATATCCTCTTTTTGCCAATTTACGAGCATGTTGTTTTAGTGTATAAACAGAACTAGGTCTCCCCCTTTCAATCCTATCTTTGATATGTGCATCAAAGTATGCCTTCTATTGTTTCTTTGTAGCGTAGATGCCTACTACCACTCGTAGCCGTGTCTCACCTAAGCGATCTAGATCAAAGATCCTAGAGGAAAACTCATCTCCATTCCACTCATGCTGTTGTGCTAATTTTAAAGCTGGGATTAGGAAGTCTAATGGTAGCACAACATTTTCTCCTAAGACCATCTGAAATGGGGTGACATTGAGTACCGTTTTGTAGGCAACGCGATAAGCCCAAATAGCATGGTGAAACTGTTTATCCCAATCAGAGCATTTATTATTTACAAGTTTCGTTAATACGTTACATATGATCTTATTTGTGATCTCAGCTTGTCCGTTAGCTTGTGGATGATAGGGGGCATACTTCTTATGTATCACCAAGAATTCTTGGAGAGGATTGTCAATGACTTCATTCAAGAAGTGTGTGCCTCTATCACTTACTAACTCTATTGGTAACCCGTATCTAGTGAACACAGTCTCGAATAAAAACTTAGCCGTAGTTTGACCATCGTTCTTTGTTGTGGCTTTGACTTCTACCCACTTGGTAAGGTAATCTGTGGCTACAATAATGTACTTTGCATAGGAGTTTCTAGCTAGAGGATTAATAGGACCTATAAAGTCTATACCCCACTTCGATAATGCAGGTCCTCCCATCATTGGTCTCAAAGGCATCTCATCTTTTCTGATCGGATATTGTGCACGTTGGCATGTATCACATTTCTTCACATAGGTATGTGCATCCATATGAAGAGTGGGCCACCAAAGTCCTGAGAATAAAATGGTCTTCATTACTCTGTCAGGACCGAAGTGTCCACCGACAGTACCGTTGTGTGCAGTTTCTATGATTTTCAAATAGTCAGATTCGTGAATGCACAATCTTAAGTAACCATCTTTGCCTCTCTGGTATAGGTTGTCTCCTACTAAGGCATAGTGATGAGCCTCTTGCTCCATGCTTTGTCTTCTTGCTAGACTAGCCTCGTTCGGTAGTGTTCTTGATTTCATAAATTCTACCAATGGAGCACTCCAATCTGGAATTAATGACACGTGATAAAGGGTAGCATGCTCCACTGGGGGTCTCTCTTGGCATATTGGACAATTCGTAATCCATTCATGTATTTCTTTGTCCATGCTAGGCCAATACACTCCTAAACACTTTAGATTTTGGAATGTTCACTGTTTAGAATAGTGATTTCCTAGCAATCCTTCATGGGCTTGTTGCGACCAACTACTATGTTCATCGTCCTCGACACAACAAGCTAGTACACCTTCTGTATCTTATTTATACATGCTTCCTGCCAATATTTGATAGTTTTGTGATCTTACAATTTCTTCTTTATTTTTCTTCACATTCTTATTTGTGAGCCCAAAGGTTAGGACTTGTAACAACTTATTTTCCCATTTAGGAACAACTTTTAGATTGAATAGATAAGCGTCGGGCAATTCATTAGACACTCCTTGCAGTGATTCTCCTGAAGTGATGCAAGAAAGATGATCCACTCTGAGGTGGGTCCTATCTTTCCTGACAACAACTTCAGAGTCATATTCCATTAGTAAGAGGAACCATCTTACTAAGCATCCTGTATTGCAAGGCTCATTGACCAAATATAATAAATCTTGATGATCAGTGAAAAACTTTTTGGCCAATAGACAGTGTATAAAGTTCTTGGTGACATATACCATGCCTAAGCCTTCTCTCTCAGTTGTTGTATAATTTTGTTTTGCTGCATTTAGTTGTCTACTCCCATATGTTATAGGCAAATCTAGATTGCTTTCACCTGTGGGTTGTGCTAGCACACATCCTATTGCATGATTGGATGCATCTACATGGACATGGAATGGTTTACTCCAATCAGAAGTGGTCAATATTGGTGTTGTGCACAAACGTCTCTTCAACTCATTGAGGGAATCCTTGCATTTTTCATTCCACTCAAAATTTGTCAACAAGGCATAAAGAGGCTTAGCTATAATTGCATACCTGTGAATAAATCTACGATAATATCCACAATGGCCCATAAAGGCTTGTACCTCTTTAACATTGCTTGGCCTCGATAGCTCCACTATGGCTCTTACTTTATCCTCATCTGTAGATATTCCATTCTTGGAAACAATATGACCTAAGATTCTGCCTTGTTCTACCATGAACACACACTTCTCTGGGTTCAAACAAACTCGATATTCTCTACACTTGTTGAAGATCTGTTTGAGCTCAAGGATGTGATATCTTCTTTCTTGGGAATGAGCACATAAATCATCCACATATACTTCTAAGCTCTTTCGCAAGAACTCTTTGAATAAATGACACATGAACCTTTGGAATATTGCAGGTGCATTGGTGAGCCCAAATGGCATCAGACAAAATGCATAGATTCCCCACTCTCTGACAAAGGCAATTTTGTGTTGATATTTTGGGGCAATGGTCACTTGGTTGTAGCTTGAAAATCCATCAAGGAAGCTATACACTTCCTTGCCTACAACACGCTCCAATAAATGTTCAATGATTGGAAGCGGATAACTATCTCTTATCTTGGCGGCATTAACTGTTTTAAGGTTAATACATACACACAATTTTCCATTCTTCTTGGGCACCACAACAATAGGGGACACCCATTTTGATGGAGAGTGTTAATCTCCAAAAGAACAAGTTACTCTTGTATTTAGAGCACCTCTATAACAAGAATAACTCAAACCTTTACCAATTTTAGAAGATTAATACTCAATTGTCAAATTCTTCGACAAACTGTGGAGAAGGTGATTACACAGAAAGTCTGATGCACATAATTCACTCATTGCCTTATCAAATGTGTAAAGTTTTTTATCAAACTTTGTACAGGGTGTCGTCTACAGATTGCGCACCTTCTCCAAGTTGAATCACTCCAAAAGATTCAGTAGAACTTGAATGATCTCAACAAGTCACCTATGTCTGAAATTGTTCTTCTGAGAAGTTGATTTAGACACCTATGCCTTTAAACCTTTGGTTCTCTCAATCTAGAACCCGTTTCTCCAAATGCCTCTAGCCACAAATAGCTTACCTTCCAACTTAAAGATTGAGTGTTTGCTTGCTCAAAACTTTACACTGTGGAAGGAGAATTGATCAAAACATTCGTATCGAATTTTGCACCTCCTCTAACTTCACTTCTTCTCATTTACATATGCAAATGTTCCTACACTCAATTCTCTCAGCCTGATCACAATTGGAAGCTGAAAATTTGTACACAGGTCAATCACCTGTAGAGTTAGACTTGTACAAAAGCATTTCACAAAAGATCTAACACAGAAGGAGAAAACTCAGAAATATCGGGCGCAACATTTTCTTCATTTCTGAGAAATTTACAACTGAGTGATGAGAGAGTCTTAACTCACTTCTAAGATGTGTAATGACTCTTACAACTCCTGATTACTCTATTCTCATGCTCTCTCACACTTAACCCGACATTTTTTCCATAGTATATATAGGCAAAATATTTACAAGCTTATGACTACTCAATGATATAAGTGAACTATCTCTGAAATAATGTACATATGTGTACACATCTTTCAACTTCTGAATATGTCCTTCTTTCATGCTTCACAACTTGTTCTCTTCTCAAATCCTTGACTTCATTTCCATATCAAAACATCAATTGTTGATTGTCTTGCACCAACAACTCCCCCTCAATCATCAATTGAGGTTTTCTCTATCTTCTTTATGCTTGCCATGTCCTTGAATTTCTGTAACTTTGGTCCATCCAAGCTTTTTGTTAGCATATCAGCTATCTGATCTTTTGTTGAAGTATGTATGACTTCAATCTCTTTATCCATCGCCTTCTCTCTTAGAAAGTGATACTGAATCTCAATGTGTTTAGTCCTGTCATGAAAAACAGGATTAGCAGCTAAATACAATGAACTCATATTATCTCCATGAATGATAGGTGTACTCTCTATGGTGTCAAAACTCTTCACGAGAGTCTTAAGCCATATCACTTCCTTTGCAGCTTCAACCATACCTTTGTACTCTACTTCTGTAGATGACAAAGCAACTGTATGTTGCTTCTTTGAACACCAAGAGATTAACTTATCTCCCACATAACACAAATATCCATATGTTGATCATGTTGATCTCCTATCGTCAGGATTACCTGCCCAATCTGCATCACTATATATTTTGATGTTTGTATCTGATGTAAAACCATAATACAAACCCTCTTTGAGTGTACCCTTAATGTACCTCAACACTCTTTGTCTTGCAATCCAATGTTCTTTTCTAGGACAATGCATAAATTGAGACAATACTTCAACTACATATGACAAGTCAGGTCTAGTTAATGTAGCATAAATAAGACTACCAACCAAACTCTGATATAGCTTCATATCCTTAAACTCTTCTCCACCATATCTACTCAATTTGTGATTCACCTCCATTGGAGTAGCTGCTACCCTACAATCATTCATCTTAAACTTGATCAACAAGTTAGAAATATTCTTTCAATAGGACCAATGAGCAGCATGTCATCAACATAGACAACAATGATCAGAAGCACATCATTTGCACACTTAACATATAAGTTGCTCTCAGTTGGACTCTTTCAAAACCTTGTGCAATCACATACGCATGCATGTTTTCATAAGAAGCACGTGATACTTGCTACATGCAAACACATTTATGTACATTCATATCCATACATGTGTATATACATTCACACATACATGCATACATTCATATATATGTAAATGCATACATACATACGTACACGCATGCATGGATATGTGCATGCATTCATTTATATTCAAAGGGATAAATACATATAGACATACACGTACACAAAATGCAGACAAATTCACATACAAACATATATTTATACATGTATCAATACATAGATATAGACACATAAACATTAGTACATGCATACATACATATGACCACAAAAATATATGTCTATACATGCATGCAGATAGAGATAAATACACACATATATGGCCATATATTTGTGCATCCATACATACAATCCGCATACATACACACATGCATGCATACACACAAAGATGAATACATACATACATACATCCATAAACACATACATACACACAAACATGTGTAAATACATATGCACACATTTATTTATGCATGCACACATACATATATTGACAAACACACATTGACACATACATATACATAGACATGCACATACACATATCCATACACATACATGTAAACATAAACACATAGAGATACATATACATATACATGATGCATATATATACAGAGACACAGAGATGCATACACAAACATACACACATACATAGATAGACACATGCATAAATGCATATATACAAACACAAACACACATACATACACAAATACATACATACATACATGAACAATAGGCATCTTTGCATGCCCCCATATATACATTGCCATAAACATATACATACATTTTTATACAAACACAAATGCAAAGACAAATATACATCTACATCTACATATACATATGCATACATATAAAGACACATATACAAATGCATACACATATAGGTATGCATATACATACACAAATACATATATATATTTACATATACATGTACATATACATATAAATGTACAAGTACATAAGCATATGCATATATACATATACATATACACATGCATCTTATATACATCTACATCTACATATATACATCTACATAAATACACCTACATATATACACTAACACCTATATGGATACATCTGCACATACACATCCACATACATACATACATACATACATACATACATACATACATACATACATACATATGTACATACATACATACACACACAGATACATACATACATACATATATGTATCTGTGTATGTGTACAAACATGCATACACACACCTACATACATACACACCTACATACATACACACCTACATACATACACACATACATACATGCTTAAATATATTTGTGTATGTGTTCGTCTCTATATATGTGTTTGTGTTTGTGTTTGTATTTGTGTTATGTATGTGCCTTTGTTTGTGTCTATGTCTGTGTTTGTCTCTCTCTCTCTCTCTCCCTCTCTCTCTATCTCTATCTGTATATATATATATATATATATATATATATATATATATATATATATATATATATATATATATATATATATATATATATATATATATATATATATATATATATATATATGTGTGTGTGTGTGTGTGTGTGTGTGTATGTATGTATGTATGTATGTGTGTGTATGTATGTATGTATGTATGCATGCATGCATGTGTGTATGTATGTATGTGTCTATGTATGTACACACACACACACACACACACACACACACATATATATATATATATATATATATATATATATATATATATATATATATATATATATATATATATATATATATATATATATATAACACATACATACATACACACATACATGCATATACATATATATATGCACACACACAGATAGACACAAGCACAAACATAGACACAAACAAAGATACATACACAGACACGAACTTAAATAGAGATACAGACACAAACACATACACAGACACAAGCACAGGCACAGGCACAGCCACAGCCACAGCCATAGGCACAGGCACAGGCACAGGCACAGGCACAGGCACAGGCACAAGCACAGGCACAGACACAGGCACAGGCACAGGCACAGGCACAGGCACAGGCACAGGCACAGGCACAGGCACAGGCACAGACATAGGCACAGACACAGACACAGACACAGACACACACATAGATGTAGCCACGAATGCAAATGCAACCGCAAATGTAGGTGTAGCCAGAGATGTTGACGCAGCCATAGATACAAGCACAAGCATAGGCATAGGCACAAACACAAGCACAAGCACAAGCACAAGCACAAGCACAAGCACAAGCACAAGCACAAACACAAACACATACATGGACACAAACACTGGCACTCACACAAATATAGGCATAGGCATAGCAATAGGACATATACAGAGACAAAGAACACACACACACACACAAACATGGGTGGAGACAATGACACACACATAGGCATTGACACAAACATGGAAAGAGACATAGACATAGACAGAGAGACAAATACAAAAAGAGATATATACACATGCAAAGACATGTACACACTTACATCACATTCAAACATACACTTGCAAATCCACATGCACATCCATGTGCACATACAAATGCAAGCACACATACTCAAACATATACATATGTACACACCATACATAAACATACGCATACACATCCATGCACGAAAGAAAAAAAACATATAAGCAAGCAAATGCACAAGAAACAAAACTTAAAATCAAGGAAATAAACAAACATATATACATGCATAGGACATACATACATGTATGCATATGTACATACATGCATATATAAATACATATGTGCATGCATACATGCCTACTTATGTACATACACACATAGATGCAAATTTACATACGAAATACACGTGAATTAATTTATGCATGCATACATATACATATGTGCATGCATACATATGTGCATGCATACATATATGCATGAACACATGCACACACTTTTTAGTACAAGCTTAGGTTTATTTCATACAAACCTTCATTTATTTCTAGAAAATATTTACATGTGTTAAAAGTTGTATTGGAGCATAAGAAAATATACATGTTTCTAATTCCTCATTTTAACACGTTTGGAATATTGGATGCAACTATCGTTATGTGATCTCCACAAGATCACTCAATGTTTTCTGAGCATCAATAAGGATATTGGATTCCAACTTCAGTAGGGGAGATATGTAAAGTGGTTTCAGCATGGACACTGCAATTCCAAATTTCTCATCAAGGGAGACACTAGTGCCTATAGGGATTTCCCAACCGAATGCATGTAAAATGTTTGCAAGGACAATTTGTGTAATCAAGAGACCTAATCTCCAACCCGGACAACTCCTCCTACCTCCGCCAAAGGGGATCAACTCCATATATTGACCTGGAATAGAATCCATCATGGGGCTTCCGAGGAACCGCTCTGGTTCAAAATCTAAAGGATTTTCCCAAAGTGATGGGTCTCTTTGGATTGTCCAAGCATTTACATAGACGTTTGTTCCCATAGGTATATGATATCCATCTACGTCACATGCATCCATTGATCTATGGGGTGGCAAAAGAGGAGCACTAGGATGCAACCTCAAAGTCTCATTCACCACTGCCCTCAAATAGGAAAGATTTGGCAAATCATTTTCATGCACTATTCTTGATGAACCAACAACTTCATGTAGCTCCGTAATCAATTTTTGAAGTTTATTCCTGTTTTGAAGGAGCTCTGCCAATGCCCACTCAATAGTCATAGTTGCTGTATCTGTTCCAGCCACAAACATATCCTGATAGAGAAAAACCAATAGTCAGTTGAATTAATTTTAGAATGATAAGGAAAACATTCAATCCAAATGATCTATTAAGCACTATATGTTTACTTGTTGATTCATTTATCTTTTTAATTCGTTCATTAATTATGAAATATTTATTGATTGTTTACTTATTTATTATTATTCTATAATCCATTTCCTCTTTTATCTATTTACTCACTTTTTATCGTGCACATTCACATATGTGTGTAAGAATGTGTGAATTTTTATGTAACCATGGAGTAACTTGTATGTCAAACATATGTACATTTTTATATATGAATGTAATAATGCATGTACGTATGTGTTTGTCTATGTATGTGTACATATATGTACACATGTATACAAGTATCTATGTCTATATGTGTGTGTGTGTTTGTATCTATGTATGTACATGTGTATGCATGCACACACACACACATACACACACACACACACACACACACATATATATATATATATATATATATATATATATATATATATATATATATATATATATATATATATATATATATATATATATATATGTGTGTGTGTGTGTGTGTGTGTGTATGTGTGTGTGTGTATGCGCGTATGTGTGTATGTTGAATGTGCCTATGTATGTTTGTATGTAAATATGTATGCATGTATGAAAAACTTCTTCATCACATATGGTGATTTAACAATTGTGTGAGTGTGTATACATGTGCTTGTGTACATACATGTGTGTGTCTGAATTTTATAGATACATATATACACATGTATACATATGAAGATACCGTTAAATTTAAACTTCTAAGCCCTAAAAATGTTTATTCTTTGTAATGATTTAAAAGAATTAGTGCACAATCATAAATCATAAGCAAACACACAAATTTACTTATATGCATACATACAGACATAGGTACACATAAACACATCCGTGAAATAGCTACCTTGTGCATTTTCACCTTTTCTTATATGTAATAACAAACATTTCAAAAGTAAGGATGCACTCAACATTGAATAACTTTAGTGATCTTGCATCAATGCTCTTGGTTTGCAAAAAAAGAGGTATTTGTTTTCTTGTATGCAAAATTGGCTTGTTCTAATAGTTCAAACTTAGATGGGAATGATAAATGCACCGAATGAGACTTGCATCTCATTCTCTCTCTCTCCCTCTCTCTCTCTCTCACACACACACATCTATTTTCTATTGTTTCATATTCATATGCATACCTAACACTTGAGAACATACACACATGGATACATACATACATACACACACACACATTTATATATATGCATACATACATAGATACACACATACACACATTCATACAGACATGCCTTGACAAACACATACACTCACACAAATCTATACACATAGACATACACATACACGCTTGCACACACACACATACATGCATAGACACACATACATACATGTGCACATACGTACATACATATTACATACATACACACACATATATGCATGTGTGTGTATGTGTGCTTGCACACACATACATGTAGTTTTGTATGCAAGCATTTATACATGCACGTGAATCCTGAATAGGTGTGTATACATTATCAATTATGGGTTTCATTTCGTAATTTTCCCAATATTATGTTTGCAGTTTTTGCTAGGTTTCATTACAACTAAGTTTGCCCATCACTTCTAAAAGTGATCAAAACGCACTTCATAGAGCTTCTTGTGAATTATGCTCATGGTGCATGTGCATTGTGGGGTGCATATGTGAACATGCATCCATTCTTAGATCTATACCCACTATTCATGCACTAATGACATTAGTGGGGGTGTCATAGTACTGAGTCAATTCTGAAAAATGGAGTTGATATGCTAAAATCTTGTGGTCGACTATCATGAGCTTCTGATTGCACTTTCATTTGAGGGTGGATTTGAGGGTTTCCTAGATTTGTTTCAGTGTATGCTTGTGTCTGTGTGTGTGTGAGCATGTATATATGTATACAAACATACAAAGACACACACACACACACACACACATATATATATATATATATATATATATATATATATATATATATATATATATATATATATATATATATATATATATATATATATATATATATATATATGTGTGTGTGTGTGTGTGTGTGTATATATGTGTGTGTGCCTCTCTTATATATATATATATATATATATATATATATATATATATATATATATATATATATATATATATATATATGTGTGTGTGTGTGTGTGTGTGTGTGTGTATGTTTGCACATATGTATGTATGCATGCATGCATGTATGTATGTATCTATATATATATATATATATATATATATATATATATATATATATATATATATATATATATATATATATATATATGTATGTATGTATGTATGTATGTATGTATGTATGTATGTATGTATGTATGTATGTATGTATGTATGTATGTATGTATGTATATACACATACACACACACACACACACACATATATATATATATATATATATATATATATATATATATATATATATATATATATATATATATATATATATATATATATATGTGTGTGTATGTATTTATGTATATGTATGTATGTTTGTATCTATGTATGTATATATGTATGTGTGTTGTGCATGTATGTATATGTGTTTGTGTGTGTAGTGTGTATGAATGTGTATGTATGAATGCATGTGTATTTATGTGTGTTTGTGCATTTCGACCATGCCATTTCCCACATGTAAGAAATTCTTGGAGTTTTTCAATGGACATGATTGCGATAATGTTTACTGTTGTGGATGCTTGCTTGAAGAACTTGTCGGAGTACGATGGGCTCTGCGCCCTCTTGGACAAGATGCAAAATCCACAAGTAGATTGCTCACTTCATGCATTCTAACCTGACTCCAAAACATTGCATCGCCTTGTTGCTAAATCACTTTCCATAGCATCGACATCATACACTTTTTTATTACGTGTCTTACATTGTTTGGCGACCCTCATCATGATGTTGTAGACTTAAATAATGTCTTTGAGCCATGTGTTGATATTTGTGTGTTTCCTAATAAAAGAAGTTTCATCCTTAACATCTACTCTTCTCAATAAGTTTGAATTAATTTAAAAGTGCAATGAAAACCTGGCATAACATGCATGGGCTCCATTCCCACAAAGCAAGGGTTAAATGCTTAACAACTATTGGGACCCGGAAATCCCCACAAAACAAGGGTTAAACATTCACATGCAACGGGGTTTTAATCATGACAATTGGCAAACATGTGGAATCACATCTCATACTACATATACATGACAATCGATAATTGGGTTCTTTAGCATGTGAGGTTTTAATCATGAAAATTGACAATTGGGGTTTTAATCATGACAATTGACAGTTGGGTTCTTTAGCATGTGGCATCAATTGGCAAACAATGGAATCATATGTCATACTATTTATACATCATGGAATACAAACAAACTTTGGAAGCTAGAACTAAATGAATGGATACATGCATATGGATACTTTCTAGAAACGATGATTGAAACCTAAGGCTCCAATGAGTCATCACAAGGTTGCCATAAAAGAAAGGCTTGAAAAATAATGCAATCTTACTTGAATTATAAGTGGATTTCAGGTCATTTACATACAGACAATAAAAAGTCGTAAGCTGCATTGCTAATTACAAATCATGATACATGGACCTAGATCAACTCAAAAGATAAATAAAACTTAGATACTATTAGAAAGATTGCTAGAGTTCAAAGGCTCAACATGAAATACTAAAATATTAAAGTTTTATAAGAAATTGGCACCATATTCTTTATAAGTAGAGGTGAAAAAATCCAGCACGATGAGACAACCTGTGTGACTGCTTGCCTCTTGAGGTGGGGGTGAGGGGTGAACCTCCCCCCTCCCCCTTCATCGTTGGTTGGATAATGGTTGGGCGGAATTCCATACTCAAAGGAGTTGTTAGGCTTCAACCATCTCCCAATTGTATGCACGGTCTAAAATTGATAGTGTCATTGCTTGTCATAGGGCATTTTTCCTATGAAAATAGGGAAAAAAAATAGTTTACCGATCAAATACAAGGTTCTCCTTATTATATCAAAGTTTGCTCTTCTATTCTCAAGATATCTCCCGAGTATGTTGTCCTCTCCTTGTGAAGCGAGAGGAAAATTGTCCAAGTTTCTTTACTTTGAAGTTGTAAGAGTCTTCGAAGATCCACATGTAGGAGACTTAGTGTGACGCAATAATCACATCTTCTACTCTTATGAATTTTACATTCCTTTCAACTGTCTTATCCATGTTGTTGACAGAATTCATTTTTCTGAAAAAGTAAAAAAATGTGTTCTTCATAGGCTATACTAACGTTTGCTTTGAAGCATGATCATCAACTTTTTCTCTCCATTATTTCTTATGCCTTTCCATCTGTATTGAAACCTAAAATTTTGTCTTGATGGAATGTTTTTTTCTTCGCATCTTTGGAGAGATTCTCTTTGAAATCCCATTGGCTTTTTTGGTTTAGTTACATTGCAGAGAGATCTTTTGAAATCATATAGGTTAGAGAGATCTTTTGAAATCATATAGGTTATTTTATTTTAGTTACACTGGAAAGAAACAAAAAAACAAAAAGTGTAATCAACGAGTATGTGACACGCATTTTTAATACATGTAAGTAGATTCATAAACATTTACTTATATCTGTATGACTAAATACATATGTGCATATGTTTGTGATTGAGAAAACTAATCGATATCTGTATGACTAAGTACATATGTACATATGATTGATAACAAGTGTTGAAAAATGGATGATTCAATAAAATGTGTTTGGATATGTATGCTATTTGCACATGTCACAAGAGGTAAGGACCAAGCTTGAGCCTAAATCTAAGAAATGTGCTATTTCACAAAACAAAAAACATAAAAGTTTTAGTCCTCTAACCAAGAAGTTCCATGTGTCAAGGGATGTGGTCTTTGATGAGATAAGACCATGGCATGCAAGCAAAGATAAGGCAAAAGTGCTTGAAGATGATTATGATGACCATGCAAGTTATGATTTGTAGGTTAGACCTCAAGAGTCCATCACATTGGGTAGACTAGAGCTATCAACATCAAAGAGACATGTCCATGGACTCCATGATGAAGATAAACGTTATGAATTCTCTCCTGCTTCAAGATATGGGGGTGCCAATGAGGTAGACTATGAGCTAGATGAAGCTAGTGACCAAGCTGTAGACAATGACCTAGAAGAGGTGGTTACACCTATGGTAAAGCTTGAGAGGGACACTACCACCATGAGCTTGAGGGGGAGTATTGAAATTATGAATTGGGAAAGCTCATCAACCTTAGAGAAAAGTACAGGTCTTGCCAAAACCAAAAGAGACCCCAATGGAAAGAAAAACATGAATCCTTATCCATTCATATCAAATGAAAAGCCAAAAGACAAGCCAATGCTAGATGAAGAGCCAAGGTTCACACACGGGTAAGTGAAAGATCACATGAAGGCCTATATAGTCATATTCTTGTGGAGAAGGTGAAGTTCTTAAATTTGGTCTTGGCAACATAAGTTATGTATGATACATATGCCATGTTGCCATTAATGAGTATTGAGTTTTTCATGTTCAAAGGTATCCAACGTTTCAAAAACTTATGGGAACTTGTCATCACTAAAAAAAAAAGTCATTTGACAAGGATTTTTTACAACAATCCTATCATGTGAAAGGAGAAAAAAGAAATTGTTTATCATATGAAAAGTTTTTTTTTTTTTTTTTATGGAGGTTCAGCGAAGACCTACTCCTCTAGCGAAGACCTACTCCTCTAGGCTTTAACTTTGAAATTGCAACTGTACAAGGAAGGGCATAGTACCCATGGGACCCCCCTTATCCCACAAGAACAGGGGTTTACATAACTGTGTTAAACTGAGGTCACAACTACCATAGGGAAAGACAAACGGTGGCCCATCAACCACAAGATACAACTTTCCATGATAAACATGTCCCTTACATGTTGCCAATGGAGGTTGAACCCTTACCCCGTGCTTCAAGAGGCGAGAGACCCAACCACCGAGATAAACGGCTTGGGACTGTCATATGAAAGGTTATGCTACCCATAAGTTTAAGCCTTGATTGTATGCCTTTAAGGCTTCTTGTCAAATCACCCCTGCTTTATAGGATATACATGATCCCATGTGTACTAAGCCTACTCTCATCTATACTTTCAATTACTTCAATTACTTCAAACTTTGAAACTGAGTAGACTCCTACCGAACTTCCTCTTTACCCCCAAAAAAAAAACAGGCGAAAACTAAGTTCCCGAGTCTATGATATCCATTAAGGGACAATACAAATTTAATTAGTATTGATAATCGTATATGATGGAATATAGACCAAATAGTGAGCTTGAAAGGAAATCATCTACTGTATGGAAAGAGAAGAGGTTGAAACAGAGCAGTCGAACCAAACTTCCATGGATTCATCAGGAGATCGCAATCAGAATCGAATCCGACTTTGATAAGTAGATGCAGAAGTTGACTTGCTAACCCTACTGCTAAAGAACTAAAACGACAGATCAAACGGAGTATTCGTGCACGACGGAAGAGGTTTGTCCGCGGTGTAAATTCCCAAAAATATTTCATCAGCGTTTTGCGAGTAGGCTTCAGACATGGTTTGATTAGTATGACTGTTCATCATCTTGCTCGCTTTAACCTAATGGACTCACTTACCAGATCAGCGAGAGCCTCTCCCTCTCTCTCTCTGGAAACTGCGAAACACTTATCGCTAGCACGGCTGTCACAGCGGCGTCATTGAATTCGACGCTCTTGTTCGCTGGGTTGCCAGCGGTTTGATGAGCTCATTTGGGAGCTCTCTCTCTCTCTCTCTCTCTCTCTCTCTCTCTCTCTCTCTCTCTCTCTCTCTCTCTCTCTCTCTCACACACACACACACACAACTGCGAAACGCTTACCAACAGAATGGCTCTCACAGCCGCGTCATCGAATTGGATGTCCTTGTTGTTTGGGTCGCCAGCGGCCTTCAGAAGTATATCCAGCAGGTCCTGAGGAGAAGGGTTGCCTTGACTGCCGTGTTGGATTCGCCGGGTATCCACAATTCTCTGCAGAACAGTCCGTGCATTCTTAGCGACCTGGCGATGGCGTTTCCGGTTGCCCTGCAAGTCCAGCCAGGCCAACCAAGGGATGTAGTCCCCGATCTCGAAAAGACCCAGTGAAGCTTTCGTTTCAAAGATTGACCTCACAATATCAACATCACAGGATCCGCTTCCCACAGTGAGAAATCGCTGGAGGGGTTTGCCAACGGACATGATGGCGATGATATTGAGGATACCTGCTTGAAGAACTTCTCGGAGCAGTATGGGCTTGGAGCCCTCAAGGGCAACATTCAGAATAGATACAAGTAGGTTGCTGACTTCCCGCATTCGAACCCCCTGAAAATAGTGCATGCGCTTGTTGCTGAAGAAGTCGGAGACGCATATCTGTCGCGCGAGCCTCCAATATGCATCAGGTTGATGAAAGAGAACGCTGGGCATAGTAGGTCCCATGATGATTTTGGGCGCCGTCCAATGCACTGGGCGGCCAGCGAAGGTCTTGTCGTGGGTCTGTAGAACCAGCTTTGCAGCCTGCGATGAGGACGCGACGACGAAGGGGACGGATCCAAGACGCAAGAACATGAGCGGCCCGTGCGTTTTGCTCAACTCCGCCAGGGTCCGGTGAGGTAACTCGCCCAGTTGGTGCAGGTTTCCTATGATGGGTAGCGGCCGAGGGCCTGGCATGAACGACTTCCTTCCTCCTTGGGTGCGCCGAGGCCTGTCGTTTTGGCTGTTGTTCTTCCACCATAGCCAGCATAAGCCAAGCGCAAGCGCCGCCCAAAGGATGGATGTTGTGGTGGGAGTGGGCAGCCACTGCCAGAAACGACCACCGGGTGCAGCCACATCCCAGATACTCTCCTGTGGCATTGCCATTCC
Source organism: Ceratopteris richardii (assembly GCA_020310875.1). Classification (NCBI taxonomy): domain Eukaryota; kingdom Viridiplantae; phylum Streptophyta; class Polypodiopsida; order Polypodiales; family Pteridaceae; genus Ceratopteris; species Ceratopteris richardii. Next base: position 98,927,743 of record CM035418.1, read on the forward strand.
TCTCGAGGTCGTGAAAAATCTGCAGCTGGTTATCGCCCTACTTATTGCAGTAGGCTTCTCCAAAACTTGCTTTTGATAGGTAGACGCTCACGTGGAACACGAGGGGCAGCTCTCTATCCAAGACGTAAATTTGAGGGCCTTTTTCTTGTCAAAGGCTCATTTTCGTATGTAGAGAAAAAGTTTACCTGTCAAAGGTTCATATTTCTGTGCAGAGAAAAAAATCTTCTTGTCAAATTATAGAAGAATATGAGGATTTATCTGTCAACTCATAGGTTGAATGTAAATCTACCTGCCAGTTGACAAGTTCATATAAATAAATCACCTGTCATTTTCATAATTGACAAATTTATATAAAGAAATCACATGTCATTTCATATTTACCATACCTTGCACCTACATATGTATAATGAAATATACATATAACTTGTAAAGTTGTACCCTTTATAACTTGTAGGTTGTACATTATAATGTAAAATCACCTCTCAATGGACAAAATCATATGAAAAAATCACCTATCATTTTCTTATGTACTATAACTTGGAACTACATATGTATAACGAAATATACATATAACTTGTAAGTTCATGGACTCAAATGTTTGTACTAGTTTACAGTAGGGGATTGTTGTGATATGATGCACATAAGTTATGAGTAGTTCTGATTTTATTTAGCGATTCTTAATTTAGAGTTTCATTACTTTTGTCAAACAAGTGCTTGGACAGCGTACAAAAAGGATCAATGTACATCAATTGAGCATAAATAGTAAAGGGTTTGGCCATGTTTAGTTCATCTAGACTCAAGGACCTATTGGTGTATGTATCTGGAATTAGATTGGTCTACAGATAGATCAGATGATTGGGATCAATAAATCCTATCAGACTATAAGGGAGGGTTGAACAACTAAAGCCGATAAGTAATTTAAAGGCACAAGAAGGTGAATAAATGAGTATGATTGTATGCTGCTCTCCTCGAAGGTGCATTCATGCATTTTATTTATACACGCATGCACACATACCTACATGTGCATAGAGGTACATAAATCTCTGCATGCATGCATCTGCATACTCATGTACATAAATACATGTGTAGTTTACATACATACACATGTACATGTATATACATATGTACATGTTTGTGTTTAAATATGTTATGCTAGTTGATGTATATACATATCTTCCATGATGCCAACAATTTTTACATTATAAACATTCTCGATGATTGGATATAGTATTGAAGGGTCAAAGATGGCATGCAAATAATGACTGCTCATGAAAGAATAATATGTTTAATCATATATCTGCTTGATTTTATATTGTAAATATAGATTATTATCACTCATGTTTGATAAATCGAGATTCAATGATCATAATTTATAGTGCATGTTTTCATGTTTATCCTCAAGCATGTTTGCACTTCAGAACTAACTCCTCTTTTCTTAACAATCTAATGAGTCATGAATATCTAGGTTAAAGATGTTGAATGGGTGAGAAATGTTTCATGTAGGCCTTGAACATGTTTTCATGTTTAACCTCAAACATGTTTGCACTTCAAAACGAACTCATGTTTTCTTAATCTAATGAGCCATGATTGTCTAGGTTAAAGATGCTGAATGAGTGATGAATGCTTCATATAAGCTCTCAACATCTCTTCTCTAAAAAAATATTATCATTTAGTCTAGTGGTTGAGTCTTTGATCTCTTGAGGTGAAGGTCCAAAGTTCAATTCCCAACTTACACATGTAATGGTTTTCGCTTGTCCAAACCAGTTGAAATCAGATGTAATTATGTTTAGCACTTGCTTTGTGAGATACAAGGGGTCCTACGAGTACTATGCTCATTCACTTGTAGAATGGTTCTTTCAAAGTTTAAGCTCGTGGGAGTGGGCGTTTGCCAAACCTCCATTTGAAAAATAAATCTTGTCATTTGACAAGAAGCTTTTACAAGAAATCTATCATATGACAGACTCCGATAAATTTTTCCTATCATAATAAAGGTTGTCCAGCCCGTCAATTTTAGTCCCTGGTTCTATCTCCAAACAAGGTTGAAGACAGGATTTTAAAATAACTTTTGAGAAGTCCAAGGTTGAAGACAGGATTTTAAAATAACT
>CM035418.1:98937347-98939847 GCA_020310875.1 Ceratopteris richardii
CAAAAATTGTTTTGTAAGTACTGTAAAGGGAATGATCATATCATAAAGAACTATCCAAAACTGGCTGCTAAAGAGGCAAAGAAGAAAGAGGCTCGAATGGTTGTTGTAGAGGCCTCTACACCAAAAACAGAGTCTACAAATCTTGTGCAGGAAGAAGAATGGGCGTTTACTACTGTCTGTAGTTTTGATCCATCTTCTCATGAGCAGTGCATGTCTGCACTAGACTCAGATGTTTGCCAGTATTTTGACAGTGGGGCGACCAAACATATTACCTCGCAGCGTAGTTTCTTCTCTTCACTCGAGCCTGCCCCTACAGGGAATACTGTTACATGTGCCAACAACTCCTCTTATCCTGTTATGGGAGTTGGTAAGATCATTTTGACTACTCCTGATGGTAGTTCTTTCACTTTGTTAGATGCTTTATTTGTGCCAGGGATAAAAAAGAACCTGTTATCAGTTTCTCCATTAGCCAATATTGGCTTGGTTGTGAAATTTGTTGATGAGAGGTGTACAGTTCATGATCTGTCAAATGGCGATGTGATTATTGCTTCTGGCATTTTATGTCGTGGGCTGTATAAGCTCATAGACTATGAAAGATCTGTAAATGATTTGGCATGTGTTGTAAATGATTCTCAAGCTATGTCAGACGCAAAGCTTTGGCATCCACGCTTTGGTCATCTGAATTTTGCTAGTTTGCTACACCTGTAGAAATCTGAAATGGTGTCCTCGTTGCCCAAACTTGAGGCACCTGGAAAACATGTTTGTGAAGGCTATATTTTGGGCAAAATGCAGCATTCATCCTTTCCAAAAGATGGTTCAATTCGGGCTACTCAGAAATTGCAGCTTGTACATAGTGATGTCTGTGGTCCTATGCAGACACCTTCTTTTGGAAATTATCTTTACTTCGTGACTTTCATTGATGATTTTTCCAAGCATGCATGGGTATATCCACTCAAAGCAAAGTCCGAAGTGTTCATGTGCTTTAAACAGTTTTTGGTTTTGGCTGACAATCTGTCAGCATGTAAAATGGGCACCCTCCGTTCTGATCGAGGGGGGGAATATATGTCTTCTAATTTTAATGCATTTCTGGCTGAACGTGGGATAAAACACCAGTGTACAGTGCCGTATACACCTCAACAAAATGGAGTTGCTGAACGAAAGAACAGGTCACTCATGGAGATGGCGAGGTGCATGGTCAAGAGTCAGGCTTTACCACATAGTTTCTGGCTTGAGGCTGTCATGAGTGCAGCATATTTACTGAACAAGTGTCCCACTAAAGCACTGCAGTCTATCACTCCATATGAGGCTTGGCATGACTGCAAGCCATCTGTTGCTTATCTGCGTGTTTTTGGTTGTTTGGCATATGCACTAGTGCCTAAACAACATCGTAGAAAATTGGATGATAAGGCAGTAAAATGTATTTTTGTTGGGTATAGTTCTGAAAGAAAAGGCTATCGTCTGTATCATCCACAGACTAAACGCATTCTGGTTAGCCGTGATGTTGTCTTTGTGGAAGATGTTATTCAGCCATTGCTTTCATGTACTAACGAAGCATCTGTTAGCTCCAAAGACATGTATGATACTTTGATGCCTCTTTTTATAGGTGGACAGTCTAGTGCTGGTCCTAATGAGGCAACTTCTCAGCCTTTGCAGGTTTCATATGATGATGCACATCCTTCCATTTCTGATGCAGATTTACATGATGCACTTGTTGATGAGAGAGCTAATATTGAGCAGGCAAAAACTATGCCAAAATGGCTGGTGCAGACTTCATGTGACAGCAAATTAGATGCACCTTTGTCATATCGTACTCGTTCAGGCTCTCATAGTGCCTCCTTTGCATCAGATTGCTATGCTATGGCTGCGTCTAGTCTCTGTGATGAGAATGAGCCTGTTTCTTTTGATGAAGCACAAAATTCAGAAAATTGGATGGCTGCTATGCAATCTGAATATGATGTTATAATGAAGAATGGTATATGGTCTTTATGTGACTTGCCTCCTAGCAAGAAGGCCATTGGCACTAAGTGGGTATACAAGTTGAAGCGTAAACCTGATGGTACAGTTGACAGGTATAAGGCTAGGCTTGTTGCCAAGCATTATGCGCAGGAAAGAGGCATTGATTTTGATGAGACCTTGACTACTGTTCGGAGCATTTGTGCACTTGCAGCCCATCATGGTTGGAATGTACATCAGTTGGACATTAAAACAACATTTCTGAATGGTGACTTGCATGAAGAAGTGTATGTTTTTCAGCCTCGTGGCTTTGTGCAGAAAGGACATGAAAACCAGGTGTGCAAGTTAAAAAAGGCATTATATGGTTTAAAGCAAGCACCACGTGCTTGGTATGAGAAGATACATGCCTATCTGATACATGGTTTTGAGAACAGTCCAACTGAAAGCACCTTACATGTTAAGCGTGCTAATGATGTGCTTCTGATCATTGTTGTCTATGTTGACGACATGCTGCTCACTGGTCCTATTGAGAAGCATATTGCTAAAT
>CM035418.1:98955616-98965616 GCA_020310875.1 Ceratopteris richardii
TGAGGTAAACCCATAATACAAACCTTCATTGAGTGTACCCTTAATGTACCTCAACACCCTTTGTCCTGCAATCCAATGTTCTTTCCTTGGGCAATGCATAAATTGAGACAAAACCCCTACTGCATATGATAAATCAGGTCTAGTTAGAGTAGCATAGATAAGGCTACCAACCAAACTCTGATATTGTCTCATGTCCTTGAATTCTTCACCTCCATACTTACTCAATTTGTGATTCACCTCCATTGGTGTAGGTGCTACCCTGCAATCATCCATTTTAAACTTGATTAACAAGTTCTTCAAATACCTTTCTTGGGTCACAAATACTCCATGTTGAGTATATGTTATCTCCATGCCCAAGAAGTATGATAAGTCTCCCAAGTCACTTATCTTGAACTCCTTTTCCATTTGCCTCTTGAGCCTTTGTATTCCTTCTTCATCTGTACCTGTAAGAATTATATCATCAACATATATGCACATGTATATGAAACCATTTCCACTTGCCTTGACAAGCAAACTACTATCTGCTTTAGACACCTGAAAACCAAGTTCTTTTAAGAACTTCACAAGTCTATAGTTCCATGCCCTTGGGGCCTGCTTCAAGCCATACAAAGCTCTCTTGAGCTTGCACACATGATCTGGATACCTTTTATCTCTGAACCCTTGAGGTTGCTCCATGAATACATCATCTGAAATATAACCATTCAGAAAAGCATTTTTCACATCAAGTTGACATAGCTTCCAACCTTTACATGCAGCAATAGCAATAAGTGTCCTTATAGTTGTCATCTTTGCCACAGGACTATAGGTCTCATCATAATCAATACCATATGTCTGAGCAAAGCCTTTGACAACAAGTCTAGCTTTGTATCTAGACACACTTCCATCTGCAAACCTTTTTGTCTTGTAGACCCACTTGCATCCAATAATCTTCTGACTATTTGGTTTAGGAACCAAATCCCAAGTTTGATTCTCCAATAGTGCATCATATTCTTCCTGCATAGCATTCTCCCATTTTTCCTTACCTTTTGCCTCTTCATATGTAGAAGGGTCTTCATCTATATTCACCATGTAAGCATAATCTTTTGTGGCTAGAAATGAAGTATCATAACTATACCTTGTAGGTTGCCACCTGTTTCTTGTTGACCTTCTGAGTTCTCCACTCCTTGAGGTTTCTGGTTCTTCACATTCAGGATCAAATCTTGGTGTCTCTTCCACTTCATCCTGCACTTCATTATTCTCTTGGTCATCAAATATCTGAACTTTTGGTTTACCTTTTCTTTGACTCACTTCTTCTTCATCACCTGTATTGATGTTGATTGTACCTGCATACCAAGTGCTTTGTTCATCAAATGTAACATCCTTAGAAACCATAAATTGTTTTGTTGATGGACTCCTCAATCTATAGCCCATCTGCTTGTCATCATAGCCAATAAAAACATACTTTTCAGCTTTGGGTTCCAATTTGTGTCTTAATTGTGATGGCACATATGCATATGCCACACACCCAAATACTCTGCAATGATCCAAGGTAGGTCTTTTACCCCACCAAGCCTCATATGGTGTCATACCCTGCAAGGCTTTACATGGTAACCTATTGACCAAGTAAGTAGCTGTATTTACAGCCTCAGCCCACAAATAATTAGGGCAATTTTTCTCCTTCATCATGGATCTTGCAAACTCAACAAGAGTTCTATTTCTCCTTTCTGCAACACCATTTTGTTGAGGAGAGTACCTGCAAGTAACTTCCCTTTTTATACCTGCATTCCATAAGTAATCACTGAATTCATTTGAAAAATACTCTCCCCCTCCATCTGACCTTAGTCTTTTCAACTTATGACCTGTAATTCTTTCTGCATATACATGATAGTGTTTAAATGTATTAAACACTTCTGACTTATCTTTGATCACATAGATAGTGATCCACCTAGTAGCATCATCAACATAAATCACATAATACCTTGATCCATTTATACTGAAATCTTTTGATGGTCCCCACACATCTGTGTGTACCAACTCAAGCTTCTCTGAGTACATAAAACCATGCTTGGAATAGGAATGTTTATGAGCCTTACCTAATTGACATGCCTCACATTTGTATGTCATATGTTGACCTGCAACATTAGGCAATCCAAGCACTGAACCATTGTTAACCATATCTTTAATACCTCTTTCATTGAAATGTCCAAGCCTCTTGTGCCAAAGATCTAACTCAGAGATCTTATGACCTCCATATGTGAACATAGCATGACCAATGTTGCCTTGAATCTTCAATGTAAATAATCTTCCTTCCTTTTTCCCTGAAACAATCTGTTTATACCCTTGGCTAGGGTCTTCCACATATACTCCATCATTAGTGAACCTTACTTCATATCCCTTTTCAACAATTTGACCTACACTTATCAAATTCTTAGGGATTGTAGGAACATACAAAACCTTACTCAATAAGGTGCTTCCATCCTTGGCCTTCACTGATCCAATTGACTTCACATTATGCTTTGTGTTGTCACCTGTTTGAACAACATGATTAAAAACTTTACTTTCCAAATCAGTCATCAAAGATATGTTACCACTCAGGTGATTGCTACACCCTGAGTCAATGTAGAAGACTCTTTGATCTTCATTCTGCCTTTCACAAGTTGCATTCATTATCAATGTTGAATCTTCCTTTTGATCTGAAGCATAATTGTAGTAGGTGTTGTTGTATTGTTGACTTTGGAATCCTCTACCTGCATTTCTTCCAAAGTAATTCCTTCCACCTCTACCTCTGTAGTTACCTCTTTGATTTCTGCCACCTCTTCCTCTTGAATTAGAATTTTGATTGTATCCACTATTATTCTGATTATTATGCCAACAATCATTAGCTAAGTGATTTGTCTTACCACAAATCCAGCAAGCTTTGCCTCCATCTTTGTTGTTCCTGCCTCTTCCTCTACCTTTGCCACCTCCTCTTCCTCTTAGGAAGTTGGCTTGAGTAGTTGTACCTTCATCTTCACCTGCTTGTTGTTTTCCTTTGCTATTCTTCTTTTTGTCCTTTGAGTACATTGCATGTCCTGTACTCTTGTCACCATCTCCTTTAACATCCTGCTCAAATGTTAGCATATGACCTAACAATTGATTTAAATCAGGAGTGAAATGGTCAAGTGATAGTTCTGTAGACAAAATAAATGGCTTCCATTTGTCATCACCTCTCAACCCTGTAAGAATTTGCCTTACCAATTTATCCTCCTCAATATCTTCATCAACAGCTCCTAAAGCATCTGCAATATCTTTCATCCTTGTTACATAGTCTGAGATGGATTGAGAGGCCTTCTTCTTGAAGGTAGTAAACTCTGCCCATAAAGATGCCTTCCTTGACTTTGTAGTGTTTTGGAAATGCTCCTCCAAAGCATTCCATATGTCAGTTGCACTTTCAAGACCTCTAATATGAGGTAACAAGTAATCATTGACTCCCATATAGATAATGCTCCTAGCTTGAGCATCTTTCTTCATCCAATTTTTCAGATCTGCTAACTCTTCCCTAGTTGGAACACTAGGATCTCTGAACTCTGGCTTCTCTTCTTCTCCTGTGATGTAACCAATCAAATCTTTGCTCATAAGATGAGCTTCCATCCTCATTGACCATGCAGGATAGTTTTCCCTATCCAATTTCTCTATCTGTAGAGCATCTCCCATCTTGTATCCACCTGTATATTGAAAACTTCAAGCTTTACAAACAATGTATGTACCTTTACTTCGAGTTAGACTCCTTTTGCCTTTCTTGATGTCGAGTAGTCTTCTCCTCAGGCTTTTGACTCCAAGCTTTCCACTTCTTAGTTCTTCAAATGTTGAACTTCTTGAATCTGCAGCAGTCGGAACTTTCTTTTCCTTGATTTGATGTCTCCTGCTCTGATACCACTGATGGAGAGTGTTAATCTCCAAAAGAACAACCTACTCTTGAATTTAGAACACCTCTATATCAAGAGTAAGTCAAAACCTTCACTAAATTAGAAGTCCAATCTCCAAATTATCAAATCTGAGAAAATATGTGAAGAAGATGAAACACAGAAAAGTCTGCTGCAGAATTTCTTCACATTGACTTATCAAATGTGTAAAGTTTTTGATGAAACTTTGTACGAACCAACTCCTAGAGATTGCGCATCACCTCCAAGTTGAATTACTTCAAAAGCTTTAGTATAACTTGAGAAATTGTCTTCACAAGTTACCTATGTCTGAATCTGCACTTCTGAGAAGTCGATCTAGACACCTCTAACTTCTTAACTTTGGTTCTCACAATATCTAACCCGTTTTGCCAAATGCTTTTAGCCACGAGTAGATCACCTTCCAACTTAAAGATTAAGTGCTTGCTTGCACAAAACTTTAAACTATGGAGTGAGCACTGACCAAAAGATTAAACTCGAAATTTGCGCCTGTTTCAGAGAACTGTAGACACTCAACACATATGAATGTTCCTACTCACAATTCTCCTAGCCTGTTTACAATTAGACTCTGAAATTCAGGTCACAGGCTCATTAACTAACAACTTAGATATCCTCAAAAGGATTTCACAATTGATCAAACACAGAACGAGCAGACACGAAAAGATCGGGCGCAATATTTCTTCATTAACTCAGAAAATTACAACTGAGTGATGAGAGCTAACTCAACTAACTTTTCTCTATCTCTTGACTCCTAACTTCCTCAATCTTGGCTTCTACATATGCTCTCATACATGCCCCGACTTTTCTCAAAGTATTTATAGACAATTTGTACAAGACTCTTACTCAGACAAAAGATCTAAGTCACCTATGACTATACTAATGTACATATGTGTACACTTCTCTTATCCTCTGAATATGTCTCTCTTCCAAGTTTCAATAGTTGATCCTTCCTTCACTCTTTAACCTTCCAAGCCTTCAATTGGTGATTGGTCTGCACCAACATCTATCTATCTATCTATCTATATCTATCTATCTATCTATCTATCTATCTATCTATCTATCTATCTATCTATCTATCTATCTATCTATCTATCTATCTATCTATCTATCTATCTATCTATCTATGTATCTATCTATCTATCTATCTATCTATCTATCTATCTATCTATCTATCTATCTATCTATCTATCTATCTATCTATCTATCTATCTATCTATCTATCTATCTATCTATCTTGTAAGACAATAGTTACGCAATATAACACAGGAGCAATAACAGAGAAGATAACAGATATAGGAGAATCTCAACAATTTTCTACTAGCAGCAAGTACAAAGATGATGGCGTTGTCCACCCGTGCGCTCTCAAGGTAGAGCTTAAATGGTGATCTAGACAACTCTAGATAGGGAGATACAAGGTAGAGGTATGCTGGCTCAACTCAATGTCTTAGGTAGTGCAGAAGTCATGTATATATAGGATCATGGGTGGCCTGCCATGGACGGCTATACATGGGCGGTAGAGCGTGGGCGGCCACCGCCCGCGTAATTGCCATACACGGCTTAGACTGGTTGAACTGACCTAACAAATATAAATGATTTCTGACTCCGACAGGGAATATTCCATGGAATATTCCCTTTACCGTCGCGCCGGGGGCGCTGCCCCCGGACCCCCACCAGGGGGCCCGCTGGCCCCCTTGGACCCCCCAGCCAGGGCTGCTCACCGCTGCCCCGGACCCCACAATTGGGGATCCTGATAACTCCCTTTCCTTATAATATCTTACATGGTCCAATATGACCTTCATCCAACATTCAAGTTGGGATTCCCATCAATTGGGTAATGCATGCTTGGCTTCTCCTCATAAAGGGGGCCTTACAAAATGTGCATACAATCATGAGGGGTAGACATTGATCATATACTAACACCCCCCCTCAATGTTTACCGATGATAAATCAAGTAGGTCTCGGTCCTATGCCCATCTGTTGAAGATGCTTGTTGAGCTGCTCTCTTCCAAGTGCTTTAGTGAATATGTCAGCACAATTTGCCTCTGTTGGGCAATATTCTAGCTCCACAATTTCATCTTCAATTAGCTCACGAATGTAATGGTACTGTACTTCTATGTGCTTGGTGCGAGCATGAAATACTGGGTTCTTTGCAATAGCCATACAACTTTGATTATCACACTTGAGTACAGTTGGCATATTTGATGGAAAGCCAAGATCTGCAAGAATTCTCCTTAACCAGACTGCCTCACAAGAAGCAAAACAAGCTGCTTTGTACTCTGCTTCAGTGGAGGAGAGTGCGAGAGTTGGTTGCTTCCTACTTACCCAAGAAAATATTCCTGAACCAAGTGAGAAACAATATCCAGAAATTGATTTTCTAGAATCACAATCTCCAGCCCAATCTGAATCACAATATCCTTGGAGTGTATCACCTGTGGTATACAAAATACCAAAATCCAAGGTTCCTGCAATGTACCTTAGAATTCGCATTCCAGCATTCCAGTGACTCTCCTTAGGTTTGTTGGAAAACCTGCTTAACACTCCAACAGCATAGCAAATGTCTGGTCTAGTGTTGCACAGAAAAATAAGACTTCCAACGAGCTTCCTATACTTCTTAGCATCTACATCAGGCATGTTATCATCCATAGATAGCTTATGATTTACCTCCATAGGTGTGCTAGTTGGTTTGCAGTCCATCATTCCAAATGCCTTGAGAATTTCTTTGGAATATTTTTGTTGTGAGATGAAAATGCCATCCTTCCTTTGCCATACTTCAATTCCCAGACAAAAATGGAGTAGACCTAAGTCTGTCATTTCAAACTCAGTTCCCAAGCTGATCCGAGTTTGATTGATGAGTTCCTGATGATCTCCTGTAATGATCAAATCATCTACATATACAATGACAACAACTAGCTTGCTATCCCTTTTCGTTACATACAAGTTAGCATCAGAAGTACTTCTTTCAAAACCCATATTTTTGAAAAAATGATCTATTCGTTGGTACCAAGCCCGTGGAGCTTGCTTAAGTCCATACAAAGCTTTCTTCAACCTGCAGACTTTATTTTCTGAATTGGGCACCTCAAAACCTGGTGGTTGAGATACATATACCTCCTCCTTGAGGTGACCATTCAAAAATGCAGATTTGACATCCATCTGGAAAATAGGCCAAGACTTTTGTGCAGCTACTGCAAGTACCGTCCGAATAGTTGTCATGCGTGCTGTTGGTGCAAAAGTTTCTTGAACATCAAATCCTTCAATTTGTGAAAAACCCTGTGCAACTAATCGTGCCTTATACTTTTCTAATGTTCCATCAGCTTTATACTTAGCTTTCCAAATCCATTTAGTACCTATTACCTTCTTCTTTGGCGGCAAGTCGACTAGATCCCATGTATCATTTTTGAGTATACTATCATACTCAGACTGCATTGCCGCTCTCCAATCTGGATCATCAATGGCTTCTTCAATGGTGGTAGGTTCCTTTATCGAACCCATGATATCTGCCATTAGAGCCATGTTAACAATGTGTTCTGAGGCTCTTCTTTGCTCCTCTATTCTCTTTGATCTTCGTAATCCATCCGATGATGATTCTGGTACATCTACATGTGGATTAAGATCATCAAAGAGCTGTTGTGCCCACTTCGGTAGTGGCTTACGCTGTGCAACTACAACTGGTTGGCTTTTTATTGAGGAAATTTCTCCATCAGATGTTTCCTCCTCCTCAACTTTAACCTGTCTTTTGATAGGCACAAGGTGAGATATTTCTCCGCTTGATGAGATAGTAGATTTACCTTTATCTTCTACTAAGTGTGGTCGTTCATCAAACACCACATCTCGGCTGACAAAAATCTTCCTTGCCTCAGGATCCCATAACCTGTATGCTTTAGACTCTTCACTATATCCTAGGAAGACACACTTTTTGCTTTTTGAATCCAACTTTGATCTTGTTGAATCAGGAATATGTGCATAACAGAAACAACCAAAAATTCTGAAATGCAAAACTGAAGGCTTTTTACCAGAATATGCTTCTTGAGGAGTCATCCCCTTCAGTGCTTTTGTGTAGCTTCGATTGAGGATGTAGACTGCTGTATTGACTGCTTCTGCCCAGAATGAATCAGGCATGTCTTGAGCCTTCAACATACAACGAGCCATTTCAACTACTGTCCTGTTCCTGCGCTCAACAACGCCATTTTGTTGGGGTGTATGAGCTGTGGTAAGTTGCCTTTTCACACCATGCTCCTTACAGTAATTGTTGAATTCTGTTGACAAGAATTCACCTCCTCTATCTGTTCTAAATTTCTTCAATTTCCTTCCTGATTCATTTTCTACATACTTATGCCACGTTTTAAATTTTTCAAAAGCATCAGCCTTCTCTCGAATGAAATAAACCCACATCTTTCTACTATAATCGTCGACTAACAGCAAGAAGTAGAAAGATCCTCCTAAAGCAGGTGTAGACATTTTACCGCAGAGATCAGCATGTACCAACTCTAGAGGAGCTTGAGATCGATTGTTGGTCTCTCTTGGAAATGCCTTTCGTTGTTGCTTGCCCATCATACAAGCTTCACAAGGTTCCTGCAACTCTGAAAATGCAGGCATATGAGCAACCATCCCTGTTCGTTGCATCTCCTTCAAAACTGCAAATCCGAGATGCCCAAATCGTCGGTGCCATAACCTGCTTACATCTTTATCTTCTGTAGCAGTTAAAGCACTTAACTCATACAAGTTATCCCGTCGTATGCCTTTACCTACAACATTACCTGATGAATCCATGATTTCCGCACCACTCTTATTGAAGTGAACTTCGAGTCCACGATCTGTTATTGCAGAAACTGACAACAAATTTCTTTTGAGTGTAGGTACATAGAGAACATCGGATAACTTTTTCTCAACACCTGGAGAAGTGATAAAAGAGATGGTTCCAGTTCCTTCAGCTGGACACTTGGAGTCATTTCCCACCACTACATTGATGGCTTCCCGCAGAGGCACTAGGGAACTATACCAATCCTTTTTACTAGTCATATGGCGAGAAGCTCCACTATCTAAAATCCATGGCTCATCAACACGAGCTTGAGCAGATGAACATACCTCTTCAATAGCTACCCAAAGTTCCAGCTCTGTGTTGTTTGCAGACTCTTTGTTCTTCCATGATGATTTTACAGTCCCATTCCGTTCATCAGCTTGCTTCTTTCTGCAATCCTTGATGGCATGGCCTTTCTTTTCACAATAGAAGCAACTTCCTGTGAACTTTTTCTTCTTTGGCTTCTTCTTTGATCCCTCTGAAGAGCCTTTACCTTTTGCATTTGCTGAGAATGCAGCATCAGTTGTACTTTGCCGATTCTTCAGCCGCATCTCTTCTTCTAAAAGCATGGCACAAAACTCTTCAAATGTAAGAGGAGTTGGCCTTACCTGAGTGTTAAGGGCTGTTACTAATCCATCATACTTTGCTGGAAGAACACGTACAGATCTTCGAGCCAGCTCTTCTGGTGTTATAACAACACCAACTGCAGCCAATTGATCTTGAAGATGCTTTATCCGTTTGATAAAATCTTCAGCCTTTTCAGAATCAGAATGTTTTTCATTTGCCAACTGATTTTCTAAATTCTGTATCCTAGTGTGGTTCTTGGTCTCATATTGTCGAGCCAATATGCCCCAAGCCTCATGTGCTTTAGTAGTATGTTGAACTAAAGTAAGCACAGAATCACTTACACTAGTGACAATCGCACATAATGCATCAGCATTCCGCCTCTTCCAAGCTCGTAGAAGATCTGGATCTGGCTGAATCATCAATCTTGAATTTGCTGGATCTTCAACTGGTATAGGCTCTGGATCCAATCCCATCGGTCCCATGACAGTGTCAAGTAATTCATAGGAGTCCAAAATTGCAGAAATTTTGAACTTCCAGAGTGTATAGTTGGTTCCATCCAGCTTCCCTTCAGTGAATGCAGGTGGACGAATTCGAATAGGTGCAGCATTAACATTAGCTGAAGCACCAAGACTACTGTTCGATGATGAAGCCATCATGTAATCACTCGAATAATCTACTGATATTCTAGTCTGCTAGTAGGCTAAAATAATGATACTTCTCA